>CM045771.1:89873429-90473429 GCA_025200525.1 Camellia lanceoleosa | reverse complement strand
TTGGGATATGAGGTGGATAGAGGGATGGAGCAGAGTAAGTGTGTATGTGCAAGTTGTCAGATTTTAGTGCATGTGCAATTAGAGAATGGCATGCTTGTGATTATCTTTAATTTTTGCTAAGAGAGAAAGAGAGTTTGATGTACATTTAGGGCCACTGGTGGCACCATCTGATGTTTATTTATCAAAAACAAATGAAAAGGCATCTGATGAAGTTCTGACAGTAGGTTATTTTTCCGTTCATGTTTTAACCAAATTTTTTTTTTTTTTTTTGGGGGGCAGGGGGGGCGGCGGCACACCTTATGTCATTCTTTAAATATCTGTAGTTCAGAGTCTAAATATAATCAAAAATTCAAAATTCTATTCACAATACTTAGTCTGTAAACAAATTGGATTCCAAAGGTCTGGATGACCAAATACAACCTGGACAAGTACGGCATCATTACCTGGAAAATAATGCTGTAGTCCAGTTCCAAAACTTCTAGGTTCAAACTCAAGAGCAACGAATGCTTCCTTACTTTTATCTGTTTCAAGCCCTTCTCAACCCTTTCTATTGTCCATGATACAAAAAATTTATCACTTTCTTTTGTTGATTTTTTTTTTCCCGCAAGTAAAGTTTTGTGGACTTTTTAGCCAATTAAGTCTGATATTCAAGTAATTAAACATGCACTTCATTCTTCCTCTTATTTGTCACTGCATCTGTCCAATGTGTGTTTGATCTTTTGTCTATAGGCATGTTAAGCTTATAATTTATTCAACTGCTTTGGCTTTTCACTCTAAATGAAGTATGTTGATTGAAAGGATGATGAGCAACTCTTGCACTTGGATCAGTTGCCTGAGCAAGCAGCTCAGCTTTAGGCTAGGTCTATCAAGTGGGTTCACTTAGGTTTTCCCCAAGCATGTATTATATTATTATATAAAATAATTTCCAATCTGTTGTTGATGTCAAATGATTATTTTATGCTTTTGCAGTCTGGCATCTTTTGCATCTTAGCAGACAAACTAATCAAATCAGAGGTCTACAGTGACTTAATCCAAGTATAAATCTCTCTTTTAACTGTATTTATTTATTTAATTTTGGTACATTGGAGGTTGTAGCCTAAGGAGGGGGAGTCTTGCCTGTGACAAGAGTTGACCCTTGACCTCCTAGTGAGGTGCTAGGGTACCATATGCTATTAATTTTAAGGGTAAATTACACTGACCTCCTTGATGTTTGGAAAAAATATAGTAAGACTCAATTTTAACATAATTACATTTTAGTTTCCTTGAAATTTTAATTCATATAACATTTAGCCATTTTTCATTAATAATTTGTTAGTTATATGGATGAAAAACCGATGTTATTATCTGTTTTACATGAAAATATATATTTTACGTTATTTGTGTTTTCGCACCTTTTGCATTAATTTTGGTCTGTTTAACCTTACTAAAAGGGAGGTCAGCGTAATTATGTCAAAACTGTGAGACTCACTCTATTTTTTCCAAACCTCAAGGGTGGTTAGTGTAGTTTACCCTAATTTTAATAATCATTTTTGGTCTCGAATGAGACTTGATTGCGTACATCTTACCCTCCCCAAACCTCGCAGTGGCAAGAGCCTCATGCTCGTGCATCAAGTTTGGCCTTTTTTTTTTGTTAATGAGACTTGACACACTGTGTTTTAATTTCTGGATGCAGGAGCACTTAGCCCCTAGTGGTTATCTTAAACTACCAAATGTGAGTAATCTATATACTGTATGTGCATATATATATATATATATATATCCCTGTTTGGAAGGCCTACCGATGTCTAGGTCTCTCATTATCCCATTTGCTTTGAAATTAATTATCCATCCATATTTCAGAATCGGCTTTTTAATGGAATGATTTTAATTTTTTGTAAAGACGTCTACCTTTTTTTGTCCTTAATATCTGTTTATAACATTACAATAACATCGCACAATGCCTTTTTTAAAATACTTATGCTTGATAGTCTGCCACGATCCATCTTCCTTTTTCTGACTTCTAAAACTTTTAATAATTTTGCAATAATCCACTTGACCCTTTGGTTCATGTATCAGTCTTTTATTCCTTAATTCCCATTTTGCATGCTCTTGCAAGTTGCATGCTGTCAATCCATTGGCATAATTTTCTAGCTCAGTTATATAATTATATGATTTTATTTGTATAGATGGTCTGGTTAGAGCAAGTTCAAGTAATCTTCAATGTGACAATTCTAGCCATTTTTCCCTTTTACTTTTTCAGTATTAGCTTCCCTTATTTTTAGCAAATTTAAGCAACATTTTAACATTTAGATTCAGTTGAAGGAAATTTTGTGCCTATGAAATTTTTTTTTTTTAATCACCGGATGTCCGGGCTAGTTTACGCGCATCTCGACTAATCTCTTGGCTCTGAAGTTAATGATTGGGCAAACCTCCAGTGGACCGAAGGCTTGAGATGTTTGTTTTTCGTGGGATTCGACTCTACGACCTCTTTGGTAGTAAGTCCTTTGGTTGCCTATCCTCCCACTAAGCCAAACCCCTTGGGGTTGTGGCTATGATATTACCCAACTTGCTAATTTGTTAACAATTACATTACCCAAAATGGGAAGGAAAAAAATGGCATTTTTTGGAATATGTTGTGTTCCGTAGATGTCGCAATACTTTAGTTTGATCGGTGTCTTGCCTTTTTGGAATATTATACTTCATCTTAGCTTGGAGATACTACTGTGAAACTATTCTATCCACATTAAATCTTTCTATGTCCTTAAATTATATAAACAAGTAGAAATCCATGCTGCTGTTTCCCAACTGTTTTATGAGATTTTCATTTGTGTTGTTGGGATTAACCATATAAAAATAGAATTTTGGTTCAAGGTTTATTTTTTTAATCTTGATGTTACATTTCAGTTTTTAGGTGGTAATACTTTTTTAATATATACAACTTATGAAATTACTTTCTTTGCAATTGCTTAAGGTCTTAATCAAATTCTATTTTCTAGAATATTCCTGCCTATTTAGAGAGTTGTAGATTTCTCCCGAAGCTAAACAATGAACTCCCTGATAAAAGAAACTCCACTTACAAGGAACGGTTCAGTGGCTTACAGAACCTGGTGCTTATCATGGTGAGTTTACACCAAAAAAATTTATCCCTTTTGAAATCTCAGTCTTGATTTTTACATTTATTAATTTATTATTTTGGGTTTATTTTTCTTGTTTGCAACAACTTGAATAATTTGCTTGTTGAACCATTCTCTTATTAGTTCTCCATCTGACCTCTACGTTCAACAGTTCAAACATGATACTGTTTTGATACCCAAGGAGACCTCCTGGTTTGGATATTATCCAGATGGGGCCTTCGATCCAGTTTTGCCTCCACAACAGGTATTACCTCTACTTCTCAGGGAAAAAAAAATAATAAAAAAATGCGTATCATAAATAATACCGATGTTGGTAGGTAGTGTTTCCACACCGCTCATTGGGTGATTAATTTCTTTCGCTATCTAGGGAATATTACATCTCTTGTCAAGGACCATGAAATTTAGACAGCATGCCATATTAGCCTTGGGTAAAATGAGTGCCAGTGAAAGATTCTTATAAAGTTCATTTCACAATCAGTGTTTGGGTTACATTAGAGCAGTTGATGCGACTTATGGTGGACACTACCAAACCCTAGACTACCAACAAATTCTATTTTGCTTATTTTTTGGTGTATGCAGACTCAGCTTTACATTGAGGACTGGATTGGTTTGAAAACCTTGGATGATGCTGGGAAGGTTCAGTATATCAGTGTGCCTGGAAAGCACCTTGGAATATCAAAGAGTGATGCACAAAAATACATTGTCCCTTACTTGGAAGATGAAGCTTCAGTAAAGGACAGCACCGGAAGGCATACTTACTCTAGGGTGCGCGGAGTTCATCACGGGGTCTCGCAAAGTCGAACTGAAATGCAAATTGTCAATCACACAGAAGGCGATGCATCAGCCGAAATGATGCTTGATGGATCATCATCTTATAGTTGGCCAGCATCAGTGACAAGCTTCTTTGATGAACTACTTGGGTTTGCAAATGATGAGTCATCACCACGAGTTGTACGGTAACTGTATGCTTGGCCTCACTAAGTCTAAATAAAATTCAATTATAATGCCAATACTGAGATTTGTGTAAAGACAAATCTATCATAATGCTCGAACATTGGCATCTGAACATTGATTTATGTACCACTGCAATTCTCACAGCATCTGAACATTGATTTATGTACCACTGCAATTCTCACAATAAACGTAACACTCCAGAAAAGAAAAGGGTTTCAATGATGCTATTGAAGGATCATTTGTCGTCATTTTATGTAAAAGCATTGATTTATGTACACTGTCAGCAATTTCTCTATATACAAAGTAAACATAACACCGAAAAAGAAAAGGGTTTCAAATGCTACTTTTGAAGGCATTTGCCATCATTTTTGGTGAAATATCTCATATGCAAATCATAAGTACTTCAAAAGACATGGATGTCTGCGCTAAGAACTCGCAGTTGATCTGCTATAATTCTACAGCTACTCTCACTTGAAACCTTCTGCTGGGTGTGGCAGCGAAGCCAGAGGCAAGAGAGCTTTGCCAAAGCCGCCTGACCAGTGACTTGAATCCTGCAGACCAAACTCAAATCTGTCCATATCTTGCTTCCCACAGCGCTAAACTCGTGGCTTGGATCATATCCATCTAGATCCGTTTTGGTTATCAAAACCACAGAGCTGTCATCAAAAGGCTTGAGATCTCTTGCAGCTAAAAACTTTCGAGTTGTCAATATTAGATTGGCCATGTCGCTTGGATAATAGGCCATCTTCACCTTGTGATGGTAGAATTCCTGTACAGCCTGCAATTATTTGTAAAAATAGAGTGATTCAATCTGCCAAAAAAATGTTATGTACCATCACCCAGAAGCCACTTGATAGATGGTTCCAATCATCCAAACCAATCAATTTCAAATCTACAATGTTTTGACATCTACTATAAGAATTGAACAAACGGGACCACACGCATTCATGAAACGTGAATTGCTCCATTTCACGCACTTAAATAATCCCCAAAAAAGGCTAAAAGCACCCTTGGCCAAATTGATTTCACATAACTGTATGCAGCATCAGGCATCATCTGCTTGTGTTGTAACTATACAACCCAAACAAATTATTAGAAAAGTCAATTTCAATTGTTAGTTGATTTTATGACTTTTTGAACATTGAAGCTCACCAGATAACATAAAACAATGGTTGTGCTGCGTCCCCGACCAGCTTTACAGTGAACATATGTAGCTCGACCACATGATGCATTTTCTTCAAAAGGGCATAAGAAGAAGGATTAAATTATCATTGTTGATTTCCTCCAGATAAACAACTTATCATTTATAATAAGAAAACAAACATACAGAGTGCATACTTGGAAGAACCGCCAATAAGATCAGTTCCATGTCGAATACAATCAATTTATTTCATATCTATTATGAAAATATATCCAATCAATTTTATTTGATTCTAAAGCTTAGGGTTTCCCCCTTACAACTATTTATACTAATAAGAATAATACATAAAGACCAAACTATCCCTAACACTTGACACTCCCCTTCAAGTTGATGCAAAAATGTCTCTCATGTCCAACTTGCAACAAATAGGGTGAAAAACTTTACTGCTAAGACCCTTAGTAAAAACATCCGCCAGTTGATTTTCAGACTTCACAAAAGGCATACATATCATGCCCTTATTCAACTTCTCCTCATTGAAATGTCTGTCAATCTCAATATCCTTAACCCGGTCATGTTGAACAGGATTGTGTGCAATACTAATAGCAGTCTTGTTGTCGCAATACAAAGTCATGGGATCACTCCAATTAAGCCTTATATCACTCAATAAAGATTGAAGCCACATTAGTTCACATGTTCCATGTGCCATAGCCTTGTATCCAGCTTCAGCACTAGATTTAGAAACTACCGCCTGCTTCTTACTACGTCATGTGACTAGATTTCCCCCTACAAAAGCACAGTAACCGGAGGTAGAGCGTCTGTCATCTATAGAGCCTGCCCAATCTGCATTTGTGAACGCTTCCAACCTGAAGTGACCACGATTAAAGAACAAAATCCCTTTTCCAGGTGCAGATTTAAGGTACCGCAAAATGCGATAGACTGCATTCAAATGAATTGCACGAGGATCACGCATAAACTGACTCACTATCCCAACTGCATAGGTAATATCTGGACGAGTATGAGAGAGATATATTAGTCTTCCCACAAGTCTTTGGTACCTTTCCTTCTCCACAAGCTCACCAACCCCACTACAAAGACGATGATTAGTCTCAATTGGTGAATCAGCTAGTCTGCAACCCAACATGCCCGTTTTCTCAAGAAGATCTAGAATGTACTTCCTTTGAGAAATGAAGATGCCTTTATCAGAGCTGGCAACTTCAATCCCAAGAAAGTATCTCAATGGACCAAGATCTTTTATCTCAAACTCCTTGGCTAACTGCATCTTGAGATGGGTTACCTCCTCCTCATCATTACCTGTCACAACTATGTCATCTACATATACAATAAGCACTGTTACATTATGTACATTGCGTTTAACAAACAAGGTGTGGTTCGCATTGCTTTGCTGATACCCAAATTCCAACATTGCCTTTAAGAATCTACCAAACCAGGCTCTAAGAGATTGTTTCAAACCGTACAAAGCCTTCTTGAATCTACAAACCTTTCCAACTGTAGACTGAGATGAGAATCCCGGAGGTACATCCATATATATCTCCTCCTCCAAATCCCCATGAAGAAAAATATTCTTCACATCTAGTTGCTGAAGAGGCCATCCCAAATTAGCAGCACATAACAAAATAGCTTGAATGGAATTCATCTTTGATACTGGGGCAAAAGTTTTCTGATAATCTATTCCATATGTCTGGGTAAATCCCTTGGCCACTAGTCTTGCTTTGTACTGTTCAATCGTCTCATCTGCATTGTGCTTAATGGTGAACACCCACTTACATCCAACTGATTTTTTCCCATTAAGAAGAGACACCAACTCCCATGTGTTATTTTTACTCAACACTTGCATCTCTTCTACCATAGCTACCTTTCACTTAGGATCATTAATGGTTTCTTTCCAACTCTGTGGAATACACACAGAAGAAAGAGATGAAACAAAAGCACGATATGGACAAGACAACGAATCATATGACACAAATTTAGAAATGGGGTGTTGAGTACAAGCTCTAATCCCCTTTCTGAGAGCAATAGGAAGACTCAAATCATCAGTAACAGGACTATCAACAACAGGCGAAGAAATGGGTTGAGGATCATTACCTGTAAAGTCAGTGGAAACTGGGTGTGGAACTGACATAGGAGATGATGATTGACATGGTGATACAAGAGAAACTTGCTCTTTCTGACGCCGTGAATAAAGTCTTAAGATCAACTCTGTCCAAACGACCACCGATATCCGACTCCTCATCAACAAAACTGCTAGGCTCCCCCTCGCCACAAATAACAGCTCGCTGATTAGGAAGGAAAAAAGATAACTCACGCTGATATGATGCCGTCTCATCCGCAATCTCATCGATACCACTCTCCCCTTAAGGAGAGCGGAGGACCAAAAAAAAATGACTCAGATTCACGAAAGGGGATATTCATACTAACATACAACTTATGAGTGTGAGGGTCATAGCATTTATAGCCTTTCTGAGTAGCAGAATAACCAAGAAAGACACACCAAACAGCCATAGAATCAAGCTTCCCATGAGTACGAGGTTGAAGATGAACAATACAGACACCACCAAAAACCCGAGGCGGAAGGAAAAAAGTGAGATAAGTCACAGGAAAAAGCTCAAGAGGAATTTGGAAGTGGAGGATACTAGAGGGCATACGGTTAATAAGGTAAGCCACGATAAAAACATCATCCCCCCAAAAAGACTCAGGAATGTTCATGGTAAACAAGAGAGAGCGAGCAACCTCAAGGAGGTGGCCATTCTTGCGTTCAGCAACTCTATTCTGTTCAAGAGTGCCAACACAACTAGTCTGATAAAGAATGCCATGCTCCTCGAAGTAGGCCCTAAAAGCCCCATCAACATATTCAGTCCCATTATCACTCCTAAGAATTTTGATAGTAGCATTGAAGAGATTGGAGACCATTTTATGAAAACCTTTGAAGCACGAAAAAATCTCATTTTTAATACAAAATAAATAAATCCAAGTCACATGGGAATAACAATCAATAAACGTGACAAACCACCGATAACTAGAGATAGAAACCACAGGGGAAGGGCCCCACACATCGGTATGAATAAGCATAAAAGGAAAAGTACTTCTTTTATTAATTAAAGGATAACAAGTACGTTTATGTTTAGCAAACTCACAAGCATCACAAACAAAGTTATTCCTAGGACAATCTCGAACTAATAAAGGAAAAAGTTTCTCTAAAATGTTAAAGGAATGATACCCCAAACGGCGATGCTACTGATGAAGAAGACAAAGAGAAGAGCCAGAAGTGCATTGAAGAGCCTGAGAGGACAAAGTTGATGCAAGAATGGCATCTAGAAAGTACAGTCCACTTTGGGCTCTACCACTGCCAATCATTTTCCTCGTAGCCAGTTCCTGAAAGACACAATGAGTCAGAAAAAAAGTTACAAAGCAATTGAGAACAGCAATAAGGCTACTAATAGAAAGTAAGTTAGTTTAAAAATTAGGAATATGAAGAACAAATGAAAGCGAAAGTAAAGAGGTGCAATGAACAGAACCCTTGCCGAAAATAGAAGATAAAGTGCCATCAGCCACTCTAACCTTATCTCACCCAGAACTAGGTGAATAAGAATGGAAAAGGCTAGAAGTACCTATCATGTGATCGGTAGCACCGGAATCAATGATCCAAGGAGACGACGAAGAGGTACTAAGTGCACTAGCAGAAATACTTGTATGGGCAAAGTTGGAAGAAGCAAAAGAGGAAGGAGCTAAGGCATATGAAGAATCAAGTCGAGCCATCAAACGTCTGAGAGTGTGAAGCTCATCTTGGGAAAAAGAACCAGCATCATCCGAGGCACTAGCAGTAGTCTCAGAAACATGTGCTTGAGGACGAACACCACGACCACGACCACGACCACGGCCTCGAGTAAGTCGGCCATGCAACTTCCAACAGTGTTCTTTATCATATCTATCTTTTCCACAATAATCACACTTCAACTGGTCCCGATCAACCAATGGACCCTTACCACCATCGTGAGGCTAACAAGGCGGAGTATCACGTAACTTGGGGCCGACAACCATCGCTGACCAATCTGGAATAGGGGCATGCACCATAGCACTACGACGACTCTCCTCCTGCTGAACCAGTGCATAAGCCTTACGCAATGTAGGAAACGGAGAGCGACCCAACACCTGAACCTGTATCTGATCATACTACAAATTCAGGCCAACAAGAAAGTCATACACCTGCTCCTTCTCCATAGCCTGCTGAAACATAGCGGCATCCGTAGAGCAAACTGGCTAGAAACTCTGGTAGCAATCGAGCTCCTGCCATAAACCACTCAACTCAGCATATTAGATTGCCAGAAAGCGATTCTTTTGATCCAAACCCCTAATCTTCTTTCACAATTCATAGGCCTGTGCATCATTCCCTTGTTGAGAATACATCTGAGATGCAGCTATCCAGATCTTGTGAGCAGTATCCATCAAGAAAAAAGTCCGACTAATGGTAGGTTCCATAAAATTGATGAGCCAGGTCATAACTAAAGCATTCTTAGAAATCCATTGAGCAGATAAAGCACTATCCTCAGTAGGTTGCTGGGTACTACCAGTAATATAGCTAGTCAACCGCTAGGCGACAATGGCAAGACTGCAGGAGTGGGACCAAATCAAGTAATTGGTACCATTAAGCTTGATCGGACTAATCTGGAGAAAAGGACTATCACCAAGAATTATACCACGACTAAGTCCACTCTCCTCCTTGCCCTTAGAGTCCTGACCCAAGTTGATAGCCATGAGATGAGAGAAAAAAGAGTGCAGAAACACAAGCAGGATATCAAAAAAATCCAAAAAAACCTAACCAGCACAGCAAATCACCATCTAAGGCTGAAACAGTCCACGATAAGCCCAGAACAAAGTAACCAAATCAATTAGAAGCTAGAAAACTAAAGCAGAGCATCCAAACAGCAAGAAAAAACCAAGGTAGAGTCAAAATACATCAAACCAAAGACATAAAACCCTCTAAGGAGTCCAGTCGGCTCCCCAGGGTGTGAGGGAAAGAGAAAAAACCAACAAACAAAGGTTCAAACAGTGACTTCCGAAAAAACACCTAATTTTGACGAAAAATCAAAAAATTGGAAAAAAACACTCAATAATAACCAACAAATCAAAATGAGATTATAGGGTGGATACCCATTAAATTTCCCAGACGTACTAGGATACAAGAACATAAATGAAATCTTCGAGGAAAATGAAGCTTTGATACCATGTTGAATGTATAGATGAGAAGAAGCAGAAAAAGAAAAAGAAACAGAACGAGAGGAAGAGAGAAGGTGTTGTGTATATTATTTGATTCTAAAGCTTAGGGTTTCCCCCTTACAACTATTTATACTAATAAGAATAATACATAAAGACCAAACTACCCCTAACACTTAACACATATATATCGGGGTGATTCAATGATACACACAAAGCAATAAATCTTCTTTTTTTTTTTTTTTTGATAAATAACACAAAGCAATAAATCTTAACTAGGTGCATTTGTTGATCACCCTATATCCTGATAGAAGTGAATAAGATGGAGGATGAGGACCAACTGATCAAGCTTTTGGATAAAAAATTTACAATTGAAAAATAATGTATTTTAATTGATTTTCTTAATCGTCTTAATCCATAACTGGTGGGATTTCCATCTTTGTAATCTGTTGATGACAAAATTTAATGTGCATTAGATTACCGAAGTTGCTGTTTGAAAATGAATATAACACATGCCTCGAAGAAAATTCAGAGCTCTGTTGGAAATAGCTGGCACAATTTTGTCATTACTCCAAAGTTGAGATAGCATACATTGTAATTTGTTGAAAACACTAACCATGAATGAAGTACACAGCTTGGCATATATCACTCAGTGACGGAGCAAAGAGGTAGTCTCTTGTTGGAAGCACCAAATGATTAATACCATGAGCCTGCAACAAATTACCATAATCATAAATAAATGGTAGAGCTCGGTGAATAACCTTGCACTACAGTGAAATATGGCTGAAGGATGTCAATAAACATGGTGTTACAAAAGAATGATGTAAAATAGTTTATGCATCTCAATAACCACTAATCAAAAAAAAAAAAAAAATTCATCTCCCTCAGACTTATTTGGTAAAAGCTCACATTCCAACAAATCAAAAATACTCAACAAGATTCTAGATGAAGTGAAAGGCTAAATCGAATTACTTTCTCAAATAAGTCTGTGGGAATGAATGCACTTCAGAAGCAACCTTTAATTAGTGCACTTTTAGTAAAATAAATGGATGCACTTCCGATAACAAAGCATGCCAAGCTGCAAAAAATGCACAAGTTAAAAAACAAAAAACAAAGACTCACTTGATATAGAGATGTTGGAACCAAAGTCTCATATGGCTCAGTTAAGGTGATCACTTCACAAACACCAAGATCTTTCAGCCGTTCAACATCGACAGGGAATGGCATAGCACCTAATAGTACACACTAAAAATGGAGACATGATTTTTGATAAGTAAAACTACAAATGGACATAGTAAAAGCAGCACTAACTTTAGTTCATATTGCAAAGAGCATATCTCATTATAAGCACTGAACAATTTCTAAACCAGTCAAAATACATGATGATGGTTTTTTTTTATTTTATTTAAAATTTCCTGGCACAAGGGTGTTCTTAGATGAAATCTTGATTACCTAAATAAATCAATAAACCTTGATTATACCAAACTCCAATTGAACATGAATCACATGGCGAAAAAGGTATAAATAAAATAACATAAAATGCTTCACAAAGTGAGAACAAAGCAAGAACAACAAAAGATAGCACGCTCAACAATAAAAACTCAAATCCATAAGTGGCCAATTTGCCAAAACAAATCTGGCACATGGATCAATTGTCCTATGTTCTTCTCATTTTCGCAATTCATGAACATATATACAATTTTCGTGCCTCATCATGGACAGAGGAGCTAAATACGGAACCTACTAGTCATAGGGGTGCAGCTAAAGAGGTGAACTTTCCTGAATCTAGCATATTTAACTCATGCATTTATAATGTTACATATGTCATTAGCATCCACAAGTAGCATTAAGTATTAACAGTAATAAATGCAAGCGTCCAACATGCCTATTCTACATAGCAAAAGCACCGTTTCTGTACATCTCAGAGCTATATATATGGTAACAAACCTTATGATGTGAAATTTTTTTACCAAGAATTCCAACAAAATGATAAATAAATTCATGGTATTGAAACCTATGTCTTATTTTTGTCATTCTAAATGTGCACACACTTAATTTAAATGCAATCTTTATTTACTCCTATATCACAATCAAATGTTCACACCTAATTAAAGGGAAGGCCGTGCAAACACCGTGAAGTAGAAACATAGAAAACTATACAAAAACTGAAGGCAAGGCCGTGCAAACAGAATTGTACCTCATCAACCCAATCCCACCACCGAAACTCCGCCTGAATCTTATTCCTCACAACATTGTATAGAAGCGTCGGGTAAAACAGCGCGCGAGCCCCAGCTCCAACCAAAACCCTTTTCACATCTGCCACCACAATGCTGCCGCCCACCACCTCAGCATCATATAGTTTCTCCTCTTCCCTACTTCCCAACTGTTCTCCTCCCTTCAATTCCTCTATATACATAATAGCCTCAAATTTCAATCCAAATAATCACAAATTCACAGCCAGAAAAAACCCCAAAATTGCCTCTTTCAATATTCACAAGAAACACAACCTATATGTATATACACAATATATGAACAAACACCTTTTTTCACATCCCTTCAGTTACACGACCGAGTAGAAAGCCCTAGATTTCGACAACAAACCAAATTTCGGACGATCAGAAAACAATCGAATCGGAAAATGAAGGGATTGTGAATTGTTACCACACTTCGCCGGAAATGTATTGATCGAACGGTTAGAACGAGGTGTAGACGACGAAGATTAGCAAGTTAGGATTGAGAATTTTTCCAAGTTAGGATTGAGAACTTTTAACCCATCTCATAAAATACCTCTAGATTAGCAAGTTAGGATTGAGAATTTTTCCACACCAACAAGTACATGATATGACTTTTGAATTTGTATAATAAATCAAAAATGATAGAGAGCTCTAGAGTTGAGGCTCTAAACCTTGTGATTTGGAAATTCAAAAAAAAAAAAAAAATTAAGATCAAAATATCATATCACATGAGATCTACAACAAATTAAAATTTCCTAGTGCTCATAAATTAGAGCTCCTAATCTTTTTTCATAATAAATATATTCTATTTGGGTTGAATCTGTAAAATCTAAAAATGACATGTCTTATTCGTTTGCGGTATAGATTTTCAAAAAATACAACTTTTACAATCCCACTCACTTATGATTGGTTCAAGAAAAAAAATAAAAAAATAAAACAAAACAAAAATATATGATTAATCCACATCATTTTAGGATCACGAGGGTCCATAACTTTAGAGGTCCAAGCATTTTTGAATTCGTTTATTTTAACTTATAACTTGTTAACATGAACACGACTCATAATACCAACATGACATATTTTTTGTAACTTTATACATATATATATATATATTAGTGTATGGTATAAATAAAAATGAGTGAAAAAAAGGAGAAAATAAAAAATAAATAAATAGAGAGAAAAATAAAAAATAAATAAAAAGAGAGAGGAAGGAAGATGAGATCATTCATGGGATTATTTATAAGATCATGGAAAGATGGATACGAAAAGGAAAAAAAAGTAAAAAAAAAAGAAGCGAAAAAGCAAAAAATATACAAGTAGGATATTTTTAAAAAAAAATACATCTCAACTATTATTTTATAGTTTGAATAAATCTGAACTGTCTAAATATCCTAATAAAACAAAAATATGTTCAAGATTCAAAAAATTTCTTGCTTTATTATATATATATATATTGACAGATATTTATATTAATTAATTGATATATAATATTAAATTTTTTTTTCTCTTGATTTTTTTTTCTTTTCTTTCAAATAAGATTTTTCATGTTTATTTCTCTCTCAAATAGGTTTTTTGTTGATTAATCGTGTCATGTCATGATAAATAAATAGGTTTAGAAATTAGTCATGTCAATCGTGTCACAAAGAGGTTGATACGATGATTATTAACAAGTTATGTTAGTATTTGCATATGTAACACATTTAAAAAGGTTGTGTTTATGTTTTCAACACGCGAACCTAATATAACACGACTTGAACACAAGACGACACAATACTCACCCCTCTCTCTCTCTCTCCTCAATGTAGCGTCTTGCAAGTTTATAAAGGATATACCCAATCAGAGAGAGAAGGATAAGAGTTGTTTGACAAAACTATTTTTAGGATATTTTTTCAATATGTTTTAGCTTATGATTTTTGTTTTCAAAAATTGTTTTATAAGAAATAAAATAATATAAAAACAATGTTATTATTTTTATTTTTTTAAAAATATCAATCACACTTGTGAAATGGATGCAAGGTTAGTGTTACGTTCAATCATAGTTATCAGTTTTGCACTTCTTCATTAATTAAAAATAAAATAAAAAATTCACCACTTCAATATATGTATAGAACTAAATTTCATAAATTATGCACTTAAGATCTATACAAGATTATCGTGATAGAAAAAAATTGCATACAAAGTTATGTAACTAAGCTGTGGACCTATTACATTTAAAACAAAATTTTAATAAGAATTTCGTTAATATAAAAATATTATTATTAGTTGATGAGGTATGGTATAGGTAAGTGTGTTAACCAATGCTTACCTTTCTCCTTTCTCTCCATTTCCCAATTCAACCAAACAAGGGAAGATATCATTTTCTTTTTCCTCTTTCCCTTCTCTTCTTTTCACTTCTTTCCTACCGAACAAGTTCATTTTAAAAAATTCACATCTTATCATAGTGATGATCATAGGAGGTTACCATAAACAAGACATGGTCATAAGAAATCCAAATGAAAGGAGTGGAAAAGCATAAGATAGCTAGTCAACTACTATTTCAGATGAGCAAAACTTAACAAAGCATATGCAATTGTATTCACAATACCAGTAATAAGAAAATGAAAAACCTGAAATTTATTTATCACCTAGAAAAAGATTATTGAATGTTGTTCACAACTGGACTAATATCAGATGGTCAAGAAAAATAAAAGACAAGCAAAATTACATGTAAAATGTTTGAGGAATTGGATGGTGGCACATGTTGTTGATGTCAACTGCCACCACAATTTCTCGGCAATCAAAGGAAATTATTTGGAACTTTAATTTGACAATGTCCAAGTCTTGGTGAGAGGTCTTTAATCGCCAATAATGGATGCACGGGCTCTACCTTCTCCAACTCTGCATCTCTTTATCAAACCATCATTTCACTCTTCCCCCCATTGAAATTGCTTTCATAAACTCTGCTGATGCCAGATTACCAAAATCCTATTGAGGTTTCCCTGAACTTTTCATTCCAACAGAATAACAAGTGAATACCGGTGCATAAAACAATATATCATGCTTTTCTTTAAAGAAAGGAAAAGAAAAGAAAAAAGGGTGACACAAAGTCAATAGCAATATCACTAGCAAACACAGAAGCAAATTCCAACTCCATTCAAACACCATGATTACAAAGAGAGAGCCTCACCATTTTCAATAAGAGTCCATCTGATAGAGGTTCTAGCCATCACATGCTGCCATGCAGCACTGCAAACAAGGTGGTTCCTGATGCTTATCAGAGTATAGAAGTTTGTCACATTGTCATGATTCACCTATATAAAATGTAATTCATTCTATGCCAAGTATTGAAAGAGAAATTGATTAAACTCAAAACAAAATTTGATGTTTGGATTGGAGAACATGTTAGCGAAATAGACTCCTTCATAACCCAACATTACATGGAATATGCTTAAATAGGTGATCATCTCCAAAATATGGTGCTCTACACCAGTCAAACCTTTTCCATTGATTTTAGGATCAAGAAGATATCAGGTAATTACCAATGGCTGGTTTCACTTTATAACAATTTTGCATACTGTAATTTTTTTTTAAAAATTTTTATGGTGGTAATTTTTACGATCTTTGTGGACTCAGAAACAAATAAACTAATTCGAAAAAAATCACAAAGGCTTGAGACTTTGCAAATTTATATGTATGGAAACTTCAGCAGTTTATATATGGAGTTAAATAAACCTCAAATATTTGAGAACTCTGGTAATATACAACAAAACGGGGAAATACGTTGAGTTATGCCCATAGCATAGAAGAAACAAGGTGAGCAAAATCTCGCCTTTGTTTTTTAGGCCTTCAAGCTTTCTGCCCCACCACCGCCACCCCCACCGCCACCCCCCCCCCCCCCCCCCCAAAAAGAAAAAAAAAAACAACAAAAACAACAAAAAAAGAAAAAAGAAAAGGTGGGATCCATAGATTTTTTTTCCCTCTCCCTCTTCTTCTTTTTCTTTTTCTTTTTCATTTTCTTTTTTAAAGCACTCTGATGGGAAATTACTGTTCCTCATTAAAGGCTTCTCTGAAAGCTGAACAATGATCTTATTGAATAAAGAGTAGAAACAGCCATTGCAGTAAGGAACTTCTTTGGCAGTTATGTACAAAACCAACAAGAGCTCAAAGAAGAGATATTAAATATTAAATACAAAATGGAGTCAATTACCATCCATGATGCATAATAGGCTGCAGAAATGCTTTCGAATTTAGTTTGATGCCCACACTGAGATTATAAAGTCTTCAAAGGAAAGGATTTGTCAGATGGGCTGTAACAAGCTGGTTGATCACAGAGAAACATAATTTCCAATAACCTGATCTTTGTTGTGTCTACCACTTATCAACCTCAACGCAGTAACCATAAGTAATCCACAACACACCCTCGTCACTAAACTTAATTAGAAACAATCAGTTAACTTGGCCTTTTGGATTGATTAAGCCCAAAGGAAGTTCAACCATGTTATGAAACAACAGAAACCAAAGTACTTTGTGAAGAAAAGCAAGTGCAATTTGACAGCAGTCAACCTCAAGCCTGTTTCCTGTGTTAGAAATCTTTCAACTGCCAATGCGGCTCAAGCTTGTTTCCTCACTATTAAATCATTTGATCTGATCTCATTCACATGTTTAAAAAGCAGAACTTCTGAAATAGATTGAATTTAATCTTGGCACAAAATCACTTCTATATCCTAGTGAGACGGGGAAAAAGTTCCTTTTCGCCAGAAATCTTCAGATGTTCAACTATATTGTCCACATAAGGAGCTTTCAGTTGGATTTTTCTCTCAACCATTAATCTAGCGAGTTCTGCAGCTTCCACCAAATGACTTTCTTTACAAAGACCAGCCAAAAGAATAGAATAAATATTCAAATCGATGGAAGACAAGCAATCCATCTTCTCAATTTCATTGTACAAGTGAAACCCATCCAACACCCGTCCCTCCAAACAAAGACCCTTTATCATAATGCTAGAAGCCAAACCATCAGGCTTCAATGCACTAGCTAGCATCCTCCTGAAAACCTTCTCTGCCTCTTCAAGTTTTTTAATTCTTAGCAAAGACACCACAAGAGAACTATAGCACTCACCCTCGGGAACACTACCTCCGGCAACAACTTTGTCAATCAGCTTATAAGCCTCCTCTACATGTCCTTCAGTGCAAAGCCCCTTCATCAAAGTACTGATTGTCACCCTATTTGGAGAACAACCATTAGCCTCCATTCTATCCAAAATTTGCAATGCTTCCATTGTCCGACTTTTCTCACAAAATGCTTGAATAACAGAAGTATATGATATAACATTTGGACTACAATCCCCACCCTCTTTCTCCATCTGTAGCAACAACTCCAACGCCTTTTCTAAACTCCCAAACCTACAAACCCCATCAAGAAGGGCAGAATACGCCACTGCATTGGGCAAACACCCATGACCCCTCATAACTTTAAAAAGTGCACAAGCATCCTCCAGCCGACCCGCATTACAAAACCCCTTAATCATTGCAATATAAGTAATCATATCAGGATACAAATTAATCAAACCCATCTCACTCATCAACTCTGCAGCCACATCCATATCTCCCTTATCACAAAACAGCCCGATAACGACATTATATGCCGTTGTATCCGGGTGACAATTAAATTCCTTCATCTTCCTCAAAACCCACAAACCCTCATCAGCAAGATTAGCCTTTCTACACAAATTCAAAACAACCTTGAATGTCTTAACACTAACCAAACACCCCTCAACCCGATAAGCCTCAAGAACATCAGTAACCATTCGAGGGTTTCGATTAATATCAAACAATTGACAAGCTTTGCTATACATATATGAGCTATGTCTATAGCTAGGTTGAAGACCAGCCCAAATAAAGAACCTAAGACCCAAAAGAGGTTGATTAAGGGCACACTTAGATATAACCTCATTGACACATGTAGTGTCCAGTTTGGCCTTAACTTTGTTTAAGGTTTTTTCTACGTTTGAACCATTTTTCTGCAAATGGGTCCAGTAATTGTCTGATGAGGAAGAGGTTGTGAATGCAAGGGTTGTTGTGAGTGAAAAATTGGGGGGTTTGGGGCGAATTGAAGATGTGAGAAAACGAGAAATTGATGGTATTGCCATGGATTACAAAGATGTGAGAAAACGAGAGATTGAAAGGTGAGAAAGATGGGGTTGAGAGAAGTACCTTCGATTTTGTAAAGAGATTTGAACAGTTCGGAGTGAAAGGCCTCAGCTTGGACAGGGACAGGGTCGACTCAGTTCACATGTGATGTGGTATTCTTAACAAATTTCGGATTACGCTTGCGTCGTCTATACTGTATACGGGCCGGGCCGGGTGACCGGGCCGGGCCAATAACATTTTGGGAGAATGAAAAAACAAACAACTAAGGATGACCATTGATTCAATTATAATAATTTTGAGGTTATAAATTTAAGTCTCGAGATAATTACTTTGTGTATTATACCAAAAGTTAAGTGTATATTTAATTTTTTCTCTCCCAAACACATATTAATATGTATTATTTGAGCGTTATTTTAACAAAAAAAAAACAAACAACTCTTTTTGTTATAAAGAGTTATATATGATTTTTTTTTTTTATTTTGTAAATTTGTTTCAAAATATTTGGTGTAATTTTTTGTTTATAATTTATGTGATAAAAATAATTTAAATAATATATGAAATTGATTAATGGAAAGGTTAGAAAATTGATACTTTAATTTTTCATTTCTGATTATTAATTTTTAATTTATAACAAATTAAACTAAAAAAACAAAAAGAAACTTTTATCAATATTAGGCCATCTGCATTTTATAAATTTAGTACCAATATGACAAGGCCTTGGAAACAGACTGCATGACCATAATATGTATAATTTTAAATGTTTATTGGTATTTAAAAAAATAAATAAATTAAAAATTAAAAAAACCAGTGACACTACATAAATAAAGAGGGAATGTTTAAACACAAGGCTATACCAATGAGATTAGAAGTAAACAACCGTCATAACAAAGAATTTTATTTTATTTTATTGTTTATGCGCAATTTTAGTAGTATGGAGTAGGAATGGCAACACCGTTCGAAAAAAAAGAAAAAAGAATAGGCATGGCAACAGGTCACGACAGGGTTAGGGATTACACTTCCCGTCCCTAATCCTCGAAGGTACAAAGTTTCCTTTCCCTGCCTTCGATCTCCGGTGGGGAACCCATCACCTTTCCGCCCTCGCCCCCTAATAAGGATCGAGTTTTCCCGACCCCAAAAAATCCTTGACCTTTTTTTTTTTTTTTTTTTTTTTTTAAAACTGCCTTGAAGCTCTATGGAGGATCCAAAAAAAACAAAGATCAACATGGCGAAAGAGAAAGATCAACAACAACAGATCATCATCATCATAGATCTCACAAATCTGAGCTGAAATCTATTATATATATAACACATAGAAAAAAAGAGAGGAATAGAGAGAGATGGAAAGAGTCGAGAAGGAGTCGGTAGAGAAACGGAGCTGTGAAGATGACGAAGGTTGTGAGGTCCATAGCGACTCTCTTATCTCTCTCTCTCTCTCTCACTCCTTCCCTCCTTTTTATTTTTCTCAAGTGAAGCTTTCTCTCATCGCCAAAAATGGTGATTAGAGCACTATCGCCATCGTCGAAATAGTGATCTACGATGAGGGACTGGAATCGGTGAGATATCAAAGAGAGAGTAGAGGGAAGAGAGAGAGAGAGAGAGAGAGAGAGAGAGAGAGAGAGAGTGACAGATATATATATATATATATGAATGGATAAAGGGGTATAATAATAATTTTAGTTCGGAGAAACAGGACGGGATAGGGGCGAGGGGACGGGCCGAGGCGGGAACGATCACCGCTTCTAATTCGTCGGGAGTATTTTTCAGAGAAAAACCATTTTAATTAGAGTTAGGAGACCGAATCCCTGTCAGGCCAAGTTCAAATTGTCATCCCTAGTATGGAACTTACAAAAAAGCTCATCTTTATGAATGCTTTGAGTTTCTTAAAAGACTGCTTTCTCTTATTGGCATGCCAAAACTTCTTGAGGATAAAGCCTTTACCATTAGATAAGGTGTACCCTAGGTACAAGATAAGGTGTACACTTTTTGTGTATTTTTTTATTTTTTTAAAATTAATGTATCATGTCATATTATAAAATGGTGATATATAAATATAAAATTTATTGACTTAGTTGAATTTTGAGCCTATCACTTTATAACAAAGAATTTGTTGAAATGTCATGTTTGCAAATGACACTTTCACTCACATTATTCTTGTGTAAAATTTTGTATAAAACTTTTGGTAAAATAGCGTGCCATTCCTTAAATATGACATGTAATTATACAAACAATTTTCAAAATGGGAAAGAAAAAATCTAAACAAATAGAAGAGAAATAAGACTCAAACATATAATAAGATTTAAATTACTGACTTCTACTAAATTGCAACAAGAGTTTTAGCTGCTAGAGTAACCCGTTAATTCATTCTTTATGTAGTTCAAACATTCATATAAAGCTAGAGAATCAGATCCATTATTTATAAATCTTTCCATCATATACTTTGAGCCATAAATTTGAAAAAATAGAAAGATTCTTAATACCTTGCCCCTCCTCACTTTACTTCATCTAAATTAAAGGATTAATCCTCTTATTTATCCCTTCTTTCATACAAATGACAATATATATATATATATTTAATTATTGTGTTTTATATGTGCTGCTTTCGCCTCTTTTGGTATCAGAGCCAAGTTTGTAGTATGAGTTATCTGTGTTGTTTTTCTGTTTAAATCTGCCTCTCTTTATCTCTATTCAATAGAATTCAAATTTCTTTATTCTCTCCACTTATCTTATTCCACTCTGTCAGTAGCCACCCACCTTTCGTCCCAATCCTGTATAAGTCCTTAGGTTCAAGCAGTTGTTGGATATAGGGGTTTCACGGAAAAGGTATGAGTGAACACATAGTATGAGAAAATGATAAGTTGTATTGAATTTTAGAAATCTGAATTTTAATTTTATAGATTTAAAATGAGTTTATTATTCAAAAGTAACTCTTCAGTTAGCTCTCACTCTACAACTTTGACCTCCATACCTAATACAGATTTAATACTTAATGAAGAATAACATAAATACCAAGATGTAAAAATTGATTTAAGTTGGAATATCCCTAAAGTAAAAACTAAATAAATTTATAAAACTAGTTTTTTACAGTCCACCTTTAATGTTGATTTACAAGTTAAAATTGTTGAACAAGTTTATGCTTTAACAAAAATTCGTGAAACTTGTCAATTATTATCCAAAAAGTCAATCCAACAACATCTAAAAGATGGTCATAATTTTATTCATTTAGGATTAGTTCAAGTAGGAATTAAACCATTAACACCTTACGGTCAAAATGCTTCTGTACTTCTTTGTTTACGAGATACTCGATTTATTAATTATCAATCTAGCTTAATGGGTATGATGGAATCTGGCCTTCACAAAGGTCCTGTACATTTTAATTGTTTCCCTGATTTTACTTTAAGTTTAAAAGATCCTCATATACTTAAAGCTTTAACACTGAATATTCAAGTATCTGGTGAATTTACTAATATGTTAGAACGTGTTCATAACCTTGCTTTAATTTACAGAATTTATTATAAATGTGTTAAAACTAATTTAAATGTTCAATGCTTAACTAAAAGTCCAAAAGATAAAACTTTACTCATTCAAAGTAGCACTAATGAGTCTAATGTTTCCGTTCCCCAAATGATTTGTTGGAAGGGTATCACCATTCCCGAGGATTGGGTCATTATTAATGAAAATTATTCTCACACTCAACAATCTTCCACTAGTCAAGATGTTCAATATATTCAACAATTTAATGATAGTTTTGTTCATATTCGATTTAATCGACCTTTTAGTCAATCCTCCCGACATAGTACATCTGGCTTACCCATTGAATCTGATGAAGATGAAATCTTCAATACTCCTTTATTTACTAGGAAGGATAGGAAATTTCACCTATGTGAACCCTCTTTACAAACCCAACACTCTCATAGTAAATTAAAAAGGTATTGATAACTCCTCTACTTTTCAAATTAGTAACCAGTTTATTCTATCCATACACATCTTCAAGAAGAAGATAATGTTTCACAGAGTTCACGTACTCAAACTGATTTTGAAGTAATTCCTCCTGTTAATCCACAATTATTAACTCTCAGTAAACCCTTTACTCCAGACCTTAACAAGCTCCATAATGAATTTAAATCTAAGACAAATAAGTTAAAAAGACAAAGTTATAGGAATACTTAAAACAAAAAACAACAATCAACAATTACCAAAAAATGATATAAATTTATGCTAGAAATTAACACTGAAATTAATTTCTTTGATTATTTGGAAAATTATTATCAAAAAATAAATGTCATCACAAAAACTAAATGGAAAACTTCCCACTACTACTGTTTCAGCCAGTCATTCTCCTTTAGAAAATATCCTTATTAACCATAAAGGAACTGTCATTCCCGCTTCACCTTTCAAACTCCCGAGAACTGAGTCATCTAAAGTTAAAAAAGTAATTGAATAAAATAATTATACAAATCAATGCCTAAAAACTATAGGTAAGCAATTAGGTAAAATTGAGACTTCTTTTGAAGAATATTCTAATAGTCATACTTCCATAAGTAAACCATTAGATAAACCTTTTATTAATTTTCCTACTACTAGAACGCGATTAAGCCTAGCCATCCAAGATCATACCACGGTTGATGCTATTGAAAAAATATTTAGTAAACTGTCTACATCTACAAGTAAAGGAATTACTGTCCTTATACAACATCCTCCACTAGAATTTCCTTACAATTCTGATACATCTAGTGATCATGAAATTAATACTTTAGCCTAACAATTTCAACCCTCTCATCTAAACAAAATCACACATACTAAAGTTAATCCTACTACTCTTACCAAAAATTGGTATAGTAAACCTACATCTCCTGATCTCCAATTCGAAAAAACCAATATTAGTAATCAATTTTCTGTTTCTGCTAAAAAGTTATATGAATGGAATATAAATGGTCTTAGTGAACATCAAATTCTACAAAAATTCAATCATTTATCTATGGTTTCAAATAGTTATCTTACTAATTATCCTAATTATACTCAACCAGAAATAATCATCCTAATCACCACCGGATTTACTGGTATACTCAAATCTTGGTGGGATAAATATCTTACTTCTAATCAAAGAGAATCTATTCAATATGCTGTTCAAATGAATGATGAAGGCTTTCCTATCTTTGATGAAGAAATAGGTTCTACTATACCTGATGGTATTAATACTTTAATATACACCATAGTCAAACATTTTATTGGAACCCCTACTAATACTCATTCTCGTATTCATGATCAACTAAGTAATTTAACTTGTCCTACTTTAAGTGATTTTAGATGGTATAAAGATGTTTTCACCTCTAGAGTAATGCTTAGGGATGATTACACCAAATCATTTTGGAAAGAAAAATTTATTAACGGATTACCCAGTTTTTTTCCTCATAAGATTCGAGATGTTCTTAGTCAACCTACTGGTATTATAGAATATGATAATTTAACTTATGGTGATATTATTAGCACAATTCAGAAAGAATGACTAAAAATGTGTATTGATTTAAAACTTAGTCAAAAAGTTGCAAAAGATAAACATAAAGCTAAATATGAATTAGGAAATTTCTATGAACAATATGGTCTGCCTCCCGTAGCTCTCTCAAAACGGAAATCTAATAAAAATAAAAAATTCACTTACAAATATTCTAATAAAGGCAAAAAGAAATATTACCCTTCTAAATCCACTGAAAAATATTATACTAACCCTAAAAAGAAATACCATAAGAAATTTAAAAAAGAATCCAAGCCTACTCAAAATGCTACCTGTTATAACTGTGGTAAAAAGGGTCATCATTCTAATAAATGTAAAGTAAAAGAAAAACTTAAAACCAATCTAAATCAATTACAAATTACTGAAGAAAATCAACAACAAATATTTGACATATTTAAATTAACCATTACTCCAAATCAATCTCCTGTTCCATCTAATAGTTCATCTGACAATAATATTTCCTCCAGTGACACTTCTACATATTATTCTCCCATTGACAGTACTGACAATGAAATTGAATTAGGATGTAATGATACTTGCTGTAAAACAATTAATGTTCTTAGTAAATCTCAGTAAGAAGAAACTGCTCTGATCGAACTAATTGCTAAATTAGAAAATCCTGAATTAAAAAGACAATATACTAATAAGTTAAAATCCTTATTAACAAATAAAGATAAAAAACCTAAACATGATAAACCAATTATTAGTTTAAATAAAACTTTAGATCGATTTAAAAAAGAGAAACATAAAGAAGTTTCATTACAAGATTTACAAAATGAAATTAATCAAATCAAATTAACTATTCAAGACTTAAAAACTGAAGACAAATCTTTAGAAGATGAATCTCTATATTAAAAATCAATAAAAACCTTGACAATTTTCAACAATCAAATAAATCTGCTACTGCATCAGGATCTGAATCTGGTTTTGAACCTAATCCCGACAAAGTTAGTTTTGATAATCGTACTACTGATCATGATAGTAAACGTCTTAATATAATTCATCAAATTAATATTCAAAAATGGCATTCAAAAGTCAAATTAGTTATCAATGATTTTAAAATTGAAGTTATTGCATTAATTGATACTGGCATTGATTTAAATTGTATCCAAAAAGGATTAATTCCAACAAAATATTATCACAAATCTACTGAACAATTAAGTTTTTCCAATGGAAGTCAAATGCACATCAAATATAAGTTACCAAAAGTACATATTTGCCAGAATAACGTTTGTTTTAAAACATCTTTTGTTTTAGTTCGCAATTTAACAGATAAAGTCATTTTAGGCACACCATTTATTTTCTTATTATATCCTTTTACTACTACTAATAATGGTATCACTACACAAGCTTTTGGTCACACGGTTACTTTTAAATTTTTGTCTCCTCCTGAGATCAAAGAATTAAATCAATTAAAAGAATGTTCTATTTCTCAATTTATTAATCGATTAACTAACAACTTAAATTTCTTAAAGAAGAAGTTAAATATAAAAGAGTTGAAACTCAATTAACTGATCATCTTTTAATATCTAAAATTGACAACTTTAAACGACAATTGAAAAATATTGTTTGTTCTACTTTACCTAGTGCCTTTTGGCATAGCAAAAAATATGTAGTTACTCTCTCATACATCAAAAGTTTTAATGAACGACAATACCTACTAAATCTCGACCTATTCAAATGAATCATGAATTGGTATAAATGTGTAAAAAAGAAATTAATGAATTGTTAAAAAATAATATTATCAGTCATAATAAGTCACCTTGGTCTTGTCCTACTTTTTATGTTAATAAAAATGTTGAATTAGAACGTGGTGTTCCTCATCTCGTCATCAATTATAAACCATTAAATAAATTTTTAGAATGGATTTGATATCCAATCCCTAATAAAAAAGATTTGATTAAAAGATTTAGTCAAGCAATTATTTTTAGTAAATTTGATTTGAAAAGTAGATTTTGGCAAATACAAATTCATCTTAATGATCGTTACAAAACTGCTTTCACTACCCCTTTTGGTCATTATGAATGGAACGTCATGCCCTTTGGATTAAAAAATGCCCCTAGTGAATTTCAAAACATTATGAATGAAATTTTCAATCCTTTTAGTCATTTTTCCATTGTCTACATAGATGATATTCTCATTTTTTCTAAGTCAATTGATGAGCATTGGAAACATCTTAATTCTTTTTTCTATCTTATTAAATATAATGGATTAGTCATTTCTGCTCCCAAAATTAAACTATTTCAAACTAAAGTCCGATTTTTAGGATATGATATTTACCAAAGTACTATCATTCCCATCAGTCGATGTGACAACCCTCACTACTGCTTACTGATAAGACCACTACTTACTACTAAACTGTGACTGAACTGGATAAGTAAATGATTAGATTGAAATTCTGAATTAATTGCATGAATATATTGTGTTATCTGCATTTCTATCTGTTATCGTTAAATGCATCTTCGGGTTTCATGCTTTAAACTGCAAATTGAAGGCCTTATCGGCGGCCGATTCCGGAATTGCTTAATGTTTTATGCTCGTTAGAATTTATGTAATTTTATGGTATATTTAATTGAAATGTGATTTGGTATGATTAAATTAGGCTAAATATTGATTAATTTCAAGAGTTGGCCTTATTTACAACTTTGCCACTTAGTGGCCCACTTCATATCATATTTTGAGGCTTGAATTATGCATTAGATACATCATTTCCTTAGCCATTCCATGAGACCAACCGGCTAGAGAGAGAGAGAGTTAGGAGAGCTTGGTTTCAACAAAGATTTTCTTGGAGACTTGAAGGAATTGTAGAGAATTTGTACATTTGAGCTTATATCCTTGAGTTTAAAGACCTAAGGTAGAACATTTACCTTCTTGTTTGTGAATTCAAGTTAATTGTTGCATGGTTTATGGTAAATAGGAGCTTAAGATCTTAAATTGGTTGTAGATTGTTGAATAGAGGCTTAATTCATGCATGTATGTGCATATCTTGAAGTTTGAAGTTGTTTTCATGGAAATTCTTGCATGCATGTCCATATCTTGAGTATAGTCCATGAATTTATCTTGTTATAGAAAGAATTGGCTCATTTGTTCATGTTTTGAAAGCTTGAGGTTGATTAAATTCATGCATGTTGCATGTACATCATGTTCATGAAAGTTGGTTTGAAATTGATATTTAATTAACTTACCTTTGGGCTTTGATTTCTCAAATTGAGCTTTGAATCATGTAATACTATGAGTTTACAAGTGTTTTCCAGAAAATTAGCCCAAGAGGATCGAATTTGATGCATTGTTTTAAGCTTGAGGTTCAAATCTGGAATTTCCAGAATTTGGACTCACGCTCGAGCGGGAAAAGTGGCGCTCGAGCGTGAAATTCATGCATCCAGCACTTTGCATTGTTTCTGATCGCTCGGCGGATTGCATCTTTCGGCGAGGCTTGTGTCACACGCTCGAGCGGGTGTCGAGCGCCCATCGAGCGTGATTTTCACACATCCAGTACTTTTTCTATATTTTGTAGCTCGCTCGAGCGGGGAACCTTTGTCTGCATGTCCGCTCGAGCGAGGAAAGACACGCTCGAACGAGACCCTGTTTTTCTAAAAATTTTGTAAATTTGTTTTAAGTGCATCTTTGCATCCTCATTCCATCATAGGCATTCCTAGGCCTAGTTTCAAGCATCTTAATGAGGATAGTCATGTAAAACCACACCGAGGCAAATTAGGGATTAAGTTATTATTTCCCAACTGTGTAGCTTAGTGTGTGTTCGTTCTGTAACTGTGTAGGGTTGGCAACCGAGGACGCTCTAGCTATCTATAGCTCAGAACTCTGTGAGTAACAATGTTGTAAAGATATGTTCAATAATGATTATCTTTTGAACAACTAAACTGTACTGTTTTCTGAAATGATACTGTTAGTGAATGAATGATGTCCTAATTATGAACTGTATTGTGGCATCCTTAGGAACCTACTGTTACTATACTGTACTGCTACTGTCACAAAGATCTCTGTCGGTTCCCACGTTGGAACCACTACTGTTCACTGATATGATGGCCATCAACTGACTGTTCGGTCTGTTTAGACCTACTGTATTGTTTTGCTATTGGATGTACCACATATGACTGCTATAACTGAGTAACTGATATACTAATTAAAATGACTGTTTTCAATACTAAAAGGACATTCATTCTTAACCTCTTTACGCATTATGTTATTCACTGGACTTCAGCTTACTGCTCATATATATATATATATATATATGTAGGTGTACAGGCACCGGACCGTTGCTAGAAGCGTCGGGGTTAACTCCAGTTTTGTCAAGCCAACCACTGTGTCTCACTGAGAGGTTCCAAGTCCTTCAAGCTAGGGCTTTTGGGGTGTTTTAGGTTTCCCCTTTTTGTATCTGGTTTGTAATACTGTATAGGCTGAATGATGTTTTACTGTACTGTTCTAATAGGGATTAGGTCCCTATCCTGGATGACTGTATATAGATGTATATGTACTGTTTATGTGTATATGTATGAAAAGTCTTTTTGTATATAGACTGTCACAGCTCATTGGACATCTTTTAATTATCAGATGGCTTCCGCCATTTCAGATCAGTATTATTGTTTCATCATAAGGGGCCTTGTAATCTCGGATTCTTGGCGATTCTGATACTAAACCAGAGCGGGTTTGAGTCGTGACAGTCGATCTATTAAATTTGCTTCTAAATTTCCTGATGAAATCCTCGATAAAACTTAGTTATAAAGATTTTTAGGATCTTTAAATTATATTGCTGAATTTTATAAAGACCTTCACAAAACTTGCCAACCCCTTTTTGATAGGTTAAAAGATAATCCTCCTCATTGGTCTTCTCTTCATACTTTTATTGTTCAACAAGTCAAAAAATAGGTCAAGACTTTGCCTTGTCTTGGTATTCCTACTGAAAATTCTTTCAAAATTATTCAAACTAATACTTCTGATATTGGTTATGGTGGTATTCTTCTTCAGAAACTCACCCCTCAGTCATCTAAACAAATTGTCTGTTTCCATTCTGGTGTCTGGAATAAAGCACAGAAAAATTATAGTACTATTAAACAAGAAATTTTATCTATTGTTTTATGTATTACTAAATTTCAAGATGATATTTTAAATCAAAAATTTTTATTACGTGTTGACTGTAAAAGTGCTAAATATGTTTTAGAAAAAGATGTTCAAAACATTGCTAGTAAACATATTTTTGCCTGATGGCAATCTATTTTAAGTATTTTTTATTTTGACATTGAATATATACCTGGTAGTCACAATTTTATTCCTGATTTCCTTACTCGAGAATTTTTACAGGAAGGATAGAGGATGGAAACTCCTTTTATTTCCTATCATAAATTAAAAATTACCTTTTACCGACACCTTGCTCACCAAACTGCTTACCGCATTGCTTGCCTCAAAACAGCCCGCAAAACTACTCGTCGTGCCCAATTCATCCAGTTTCATCAAATTGCCAGTTGCAGACATTTACTTGCTCATTATACTAATTGCCTGCATTACCACATGGACAAATTAGATATCCTCAGTGGATGCTAAATAATGTTCGTTTCTTTTACAGATGTCTGGTCAGAAACCTTTGAGACCTTCCAACAGAGCCCTTGTGCCAGCTAGTCAACCTATTGCTATTCCTTCCATTGATATGGTCAATCGTTACCAAATTCTTGGTAATATTCCTAAACCTAGTTACAGTTCTACCTTTGCTTCAGATCCCTTTGCTTCATCCTCACGGTCACTTACTCCATATCCACCCAATCCAGTAAAAACTTCTCGTTCTAACTACATTAAGGGTTGGTTTGGGATGTACTAAAAAAGTATACTTTTTGACTTATTGGTGGGTTTGAGTTGGGTTTGGGTTGGGTTTGATGTGATGTGTTAGAGAGGTAATGTGATTTAAATAAGATGATGTGACTTAAATAAGATAGTGACTTTTTGACTTTTTGACTTATTTAGGACATGCCAAACCAAGCCTAAATTTCAGTCAACCAATTTATTCTTCAAAGAACCTACCCATAAGAACAAACATGATGTTCTTGATTTAGTCACAAGTTATTTTCTTCCAAGATGGCATTTTGTTCATCTCCATCCTAATAAATCAATTTCTTTTTACAAAGATATTCTCTTCCATCACAAGTCAATTGTTATTAAACCAATTTATGATCAAGTTCTCACTAGTAAAATTGTTTATCACTCACTTTACATTCATAACATTGTTTCTCTTGATGAATGAGGACTTCCTTTCCTCCTTCGTGATTTATCTGGTCATTCAATCCAATATAGTTATTATGACATATGGATGCATGGTTTAAAGTTTTCTTATATCAGAATGAGTCATACAGTCACTCCTGGTTCCTTCAATTTGATCATCAATTCAAATCAGTTATCTCTACATGGTTCTTTCGATGGTGGTCTCATTATGGTGTCATGCTTGAGATTTTCTCACCAGCCCTAATGGAACAAGTCAACTATTTTTCCTCCATTTACAACTTTAGTTAACACCAAAAACAGTTTCCTTCTTTGCACATTTTTATATCCAAATACAAAGTTCCTTGGATATTTAAATGGCAATATGCAATTGATAACAACATAGCCATTCGGCAACATTTTGTGAAATTGTGGGATAACTTCAAAGTTCCACGCATTATTGAACAAGTCCAGCTTGAATTTCCAGTCAATGTTCATGCTCCAACTCCAGCCATGGTTAAAGCTCAGCAAAACCCAATTACTTCAGTCACTCGAGGAAGCCAACTTCCTCCAGTCAATCTTGGAAGTCCTAATGATCCACCATCAAGTTCTTCCCAGCCCAAGTCATCCAAATCCAAGATAGTCAAGCTAGATAAATCAAAACCCAACTCAAAAAAATCCAAGTCAACTCAGTCAAAGCCCAAGGTTAAACTTGGATCAGCCAGTGATAAGCTACTTCAAATGGCCCGTCTCTTGATGGATCAAGCCCAGTCACAAATAAACGATGAATCATCTGATGATGAGTCTCTTAAACTGACCAAAAAGTCCAATTCAACTGAAGAATTAACTAGTTATGATCCTTATGGGGCCTAATTCCAAGACGCTTAGGACCCATATGTGTGATATCCCGGTTCCGTAATATGTTAATTGGTCCTTAAAATGAGTATGATTATGTGTTTAATATGATTTTTGTGTGCCATTATGTGAAACATGTGGTTTTGAATTTCTATCTGTTCACCGTAGGAATATCTGTTTGATTATCTGCTTTGGAAATCAAATTGAAGGCCCTATCAGCCACCGAAACCGAAATTGGTCGCGCCATTGTGATTGGCATAATTTTTAGAACCTACGGTAAAATTTAATTGAAAAATTAATTCGGACCAGATTGAATTGATTAAATTAATGAATTAAGTGCCCAAATGTTTTATATTGAAATAATTGTGACTAGTGGGACTTTAAGAGAGGCACTACACCCTCAATTCTTCTCCTTTGTTACATTTTGGGCTGATTTCAACTCTAAGAAAAGAGAGAGGGGTTGGCTAGAGAGAGAGGGAGAAGCAATTGGAGATTTGAGTGAGGAACTTGAGAAACTTGGAGATTCAACTAGAAATTGTGAAGAATTGAACCTCTAGGTAAGCACTTGACCCTGAATTCATAAGTTTGAAATTGTGATCTTGTAAGTTCAAGGGTTGTTTGTGATCAAGAGCATGTATTGAGTTGGTTTTGTTGAATTGGAAGACTATATGTGCATGCGTGTATATAATTGTCTTGAATTTGCATATTTGAGCTTGAAAACATGACTCATGTTGAATTTTGGTTGAAATCCATGTATTTGACCATCTTTTCATCATATAGGATGAGAATGAGGGTTATATGTCACATGCATGTACAATCCATGGGAGTAGAAGCTTTGAATGCATGAAGTTGTTATGTTAGTAATGAATTTGGTGGAAAATGAGCCATGCATGGGTTTGATTTATGAAATTGAGCTTCAAAATGTTGTAATTTAGTGTTTGTGCCATGTTAGTATACATATATATAAAGTTTGATTCAAATTCATGCATTTGGAGCCTTTGAATTTGAAGTTGAAGCTCAAGAACATGTTCTGGATTTTCTAGAAATTTCCTCGCTCGAGCGTGAATTTCGTGCTCCTAGCATTTTTTTGCAGGCATGGCATCCGCTCGAGCAAGGAGCTATGTAGTCAGACCTTCAGCTTGAGCGCCAGACTTCACGTTCGAGTGTAATTTTGATGCATCCAGCACTTTTGCAGACCTCATGGGTCCGCTCGAGCGGGGAAGTCCACGCTCGAACGGGGACCCTGTTTTCTGAAATTTTGTTTATGCATTCTGTGGTTCGTTTTCCATCCTCTTTCACTTCTAAGTACTCTTAGGCATGCCTTGAGCATTGTAATTGAGTTAAAGAGATAAGAATGAAGCCTAAAGAGGAATATGTGAATTTAGAATGGATCGAATTGTTTGCGACCCTTTTGTGTTCATGGAATGTGTAGGGTCGAGCTCCAGGGCAAACCAACCAACCGATCACTGTGAGTAATATCGATATTTGGAACCTTGTCATTTGTCCAATTGCTTATTTTCTTCTAAGCCTTATGCCTTATGATTTGCTAGTTTGAATTGTGGACAAAATAAGAATGAATGGGCCAAAGGCCGTTTTGACATGAATGGATGGACCAAAGGCCGTTTCGACATGGATGAATGGGCCAGAGGCTATTTCGACAAGAATGAATGGGCTGGAGGCCGTTTTCACAAGAATGAATGGACCGGAGGTCGTTTTGACAAGAATGAATGGGCCGAAGGCCATTTTGACATGAATGGATGGGCCGGAGGCCGTTTTGATACGAACGAATGAATGGGCCAAAGGCCAGTTTGTTATCTGAATGGGCCAAAGGCCGTTCTGACACAAATGAAAGAATGAATGGGCCAAAAGCCAGTTTGTTTGGAACTGTAATCACTCGACCTAAATTGTGTATATAAATGTTAAATAAAATGTGAATTGGGCCCAAGGCCGTTCGAAGTACGTTGTTCTACATATCGTTTGAATCTTCTTATTTGATATTATTCACTAGGCTATCGCTCACGCTCATTCATGTGTTTGTAGGTGAGCCAAAAGAGGAACCAAATTTCAAAGGAAGTTTGTAGGGAACAACCGAAGTTTTAGACAATCGGCCTAGTGTCTTACGACGCGAGACTCGCCTTCGCTTTTCTGCTATGCTATGTTATTTTTGTCATGTTGGCGAGGACTTTGCATATGTATGTATATAGTTTTCATGGGTTGACTTAGTTTTTGGATGATCCTGTTTGTATAGAACTTATGCTACTGTATTTCTGTTGTGAGTTATTAATGTATATATATGTTAGGTTGTTTGGATGTGCCATGTAAGCACAGCTCTATGGACAAAGGTTTGAACTGCTTCCGTTTGGCCCTCATTAACTCTGTTAAAATACATTTGTTTTGGTTTGAGGCCGTAGGTAATCTCATGATTACTGGCCGGTTATGTCCTTAACCCACGGGACGGGTTCGGGTCATGACAGAGTGGTATCAGAGCATGAGTTAATAACTCACACACTTGTCCAAACGAGCAATAAGCGTCTAGAAAAAATCTAGGATGCATTCATGTGATAAGTTTGAATCTGAAAGCATCAAAGTATATGCTTAAATGTTTTGATATGAACAACTATGTGTTATAAGTTATGATTTGCTTGCATTGCAAATTGTTTGAATATGTATGCTTTCTAGTATATGCATATTTGTGTATCTTTTGTATAAAGTATAATGTGAATTTAATCAGATGGTGAGAACAAGAGGTGATGAGATAGAAGAGTCCTCTACTGCCAAAATGGATAGAATGGAAATGTTGATTCAGGAAATGGCAGAGACATTGAGGCAACAACAAGAATGGCAACAACAGTGGCAGCAACCACATCCTCCACCACCACCTCCGGCACCACCTGTGCCAGATAATCAGAACGATGATCGGATAATAGCTCTCACCAAAGAATTCAAGAAAATGAAACCACCACAATTCCATGGTGGATTAGATCCGTTAAAAGCTGAAGCATGGGTTCTTGGCATTGAGAAACTATTTGAAGTGTTCCCTTGTTCGGAGACACAGAAGGTGCTTCTAGCCACGTTTATGCTAGAAGATGAGACAAGAAGATGGTGGATGTTAATGCGTGAGAATCATAGGGATATTGATTAGGCCAAATTTTTGGAAATTTTCTACGATAAGTACTTCCCGCAGTGTGTCCGGGATAGGAAAGTAACAGAGTTCATGGAACTTAAGCAAGACAATATGACTATAGCGGAGTATGAGGCCAAATTCACCGAATTGGCCAGGTTTGCACCACATGTAATTGACACTGACTATAAGAAGGCGAGACACTTTGAAGGTGGGCTCCGAAGTGATATTTTAGAAAGAGTGAATCTCTTGAAGCTAGAGATTGTGGAAGAGTTTGCAGGAAGCTATGGGAAGAGTTTGCAGGAAGCTATGGGAACAGAACTAAGGTTCAGTACTGCGTTCCACCCACAGACAAATAAGCAATCAGAACGAACAATACAGACTTTAGAAGATATGCTTCGGATGTGTGCTTTGGATTTTCAGGGGAGTTGGGAAGACTATTTGCCACTTGCAGAATTTGCTTATAATAACAGCTTCCACTCCAGCATCGGTATGGCACCATATGAGGCTTTGTATGGTAGAAGGTGTAGATCACCTATTTGTTGGACAAAAGTCGGGGATAGAGCTTTACTTGGGCCTGAATTGTACAAGACACTTCTGAGAAAATCAAGATTATTTGGCAAAGGCTCAAAACAGCTCAGGATCGACAGAAGAATTATGCAGATGTTCGAAGAAGACCTCTTGAGTATGAGATCGGTGACCATGTGTTCATCCGTATGTCCCCAATGAAAGGCCAAGTCAGGTTTGGAAAGAAGGGCAAGTTGTCGCCCCGTTACATTGGGCCGTTTCAGATTTTGGAAAGGCTTGGTCCAGTTGCCTATAGAGTTACTTCGCCATCGGGATTTAAACAGATCCATAACGTATTTCATATGTCGATGTTGAGGGGTTACCTCCGAGACCCGTTTCATGTGTTTGATTATCACCGGGTAGCTATAGATGAAAATATAGAATACGCTGAATGACCAGAATGAATTGTTGATCGGCAAGTGAAACAGTTGAGAAACAAGTCTATCCCAATGGTGAAAGTGGAATGGAATGAACACTATGAGACAGATGCTACATGGGAAAAAGAGAAGGAAATGCGACTACGCTATCCACATTTGTTTCCTAACGAAGGTAAATTAAGTTTGAAAGACCAAACTTCCTAAATGAGGGAAGATTGTGATATCCCTGTTCCGTAATATGTTAATTGGTCCTTAAAATGAGTATGATTATGTGTTTAATATGATTTTTGTGTGCCATTATGTGAAATATGTGGTTTTGAATTTCTATCTGTTCACCGTAGGAATATCTGTTTGATTATCTGCTTTGGAAATCAAATTGAAGGCCCTATTGGGCACCGAAACTGAAATTGGTCGCGCCATTGTGATTAGCATAATTTTTAGAGCCTACGGTAAAATTTAATTGAAAAATTAATTCGGACCAAATTGAATTAATTAAATTAATGAATTAAGCGCCCCAATGTTTTATATTGAAATAATTGTGACTAATAGGACTTTAAGAGAGGCACTACACCCTCAATTCTTCTCCTTTGTTACATTTTGGGCTGATTTCAACTCTAAGAAAAGAGATAGGGGTCGACTAGAGAGAGAGGGAGAAGCAATTAGAGATTTGAGTGAGGAACTTGAGAAACTTAGAGATTCAACTAGAAATTGTGAAGAATTGAACCTCTAGGTAAGCACTTGACCCTAAATTCATAAGTTTGAAATTGTGATCTTGTAAGTTTAAGGGTTGTTTGTGATCAAGAGCATGTATTGAGTTGGTTTTGTTGAATTGGAAGACTATATGTGCATGTATGTATATAATTGTCTTGAATTTGCATATTTGAGCTTGAATTACATGACTTATATTAAATTTTGGTTGAAATCCATGTATTTGACCATCTTTTCATCATATGGGATGAGAATGAGGGTTATATATCATATGCATGTACAATCCATGGGAGTAGAAGCTTTGAATGCATGAAGTTGTTATGTTAGTAATGAATTTGGTGGAAAATGAGCCATGCATGGATTTGATTTATGAAATTGAGCTTCAAAATGTTGTAATTTAGGCCTCGTTTGGGGACTGGCTATTTTAGCCAAAAAGCCAAAAAGCCAACTAAAACTAGTCACATCACCTCTCTACTTTTCTGCACATCTTTTCGTAAAAAGTCAAAAAATTACTAAAATAGCCTGTTCCCAAACGAGGCCTTAGTGTTTGTGCCATGTTAGTACACATATATATAAAGTTTGATTCAAATTCATGCATTTGGAGCCTTTGAATTTGAAGTTGAAGCTCAATAACATGTTCTAGATTTTCCAGAAATTTGATGTCTGCTCAAGTGGGGAAACTGCCGCTCGAGCGTGAATTTCGTGCTCCCAGCATTTTTTTTGCAGGCATGGCGTCCGCTCGAGCGAGGAGCTATGTAGTCAGACCTTCAGCTTGAGTGCCAGACTTCACGCTTGAGCGTAATTTTGATGCATCCAGTACTTTTGCAGACCTCATGGAGTGCCTTTCGGCGACCGTTTACGAAATTTTGTTTATGCATTTTGTGGTTCGTTTTCCGTTCTCTTTCACTTCTAAGTACTCTTAGGCATGCCTTGAGCATTGTAATTGAGTTAAAGAGATAAGAATGAAGCCTAAAGAAGAATATGTGAATTTAGAACGGATCGAATTGTTTGTGACCCTTTTGTGTTCATGGAATGTGTAGGGTTGAGCTCTAGGGCAAACCAACCAATCGATCACTGTGAGTAATATTGATATTTGAAAGCTTGTCATTTGTCCAATTGCTTATTTTCTTATAAGCCTTATGCCTTATGATTTGCTAGTTTGAATTGTGGACAAATGTCTGATAAGAATGAATGGGCCAAAGGCCATTTTGACATGAATAGATGGGCCAAAGGCCATTTCGACATGGATGAATGGGCCAGAGGCTGTTTCGATAAGAATGAATGGGCCGGAGGCCGTTTTGACAAGAATGAATGGGCCGGAGGCCGTTTTGACATGAATGGATAGGCCGGAGGCCGTTTTGATACTAACGAATGAATGGGCCAAAGGCCAGTTTGTTATCTGAATGGGCCAAAGGCCGTTCTGACGCAAATGAAAGAATGAATGGGCCAAAGGCCAGTTTGTTTGGAACTATAATCACTCGACCTAAATTGTGTATATAAATGTTAAATAAAAATTTGAATTGGGTCCAAGGCCGTTCGGAGTACGTTGTTCTACATATCGTTTGAATCTTCTTATTTGATATTATTTACTGGGCTATCGCTCACGCTCATTTATGTGTTTGTAGGTGAGCCAAAAGAGGTCCAGACCCAGCCCTAGTGAAGTCTGTGTGGAACAACCGAGTTTTGGAGAGTCAGCCCTAGTGTCTCACGCACGAGACTCGTCTTCGCCTTTCTGCTTTGCTATGTTATTTTTGTCATGTTGGTGAGGACTTTGCATATGTCTGTATATAGTTTTCGTAGGTTGACTTAGTTTTTGGATGATCCTGTTTGTACAGAACTTATGCTACTGTATTTCTGTTATGAGTTATTAATGTATATATATGTTTGGTTGTTTGAATGTGCCATGTAAGCACAGCTCTATGGACGAAGGTTTGAACTGCTTCCATTTAGCCCCCATTAACTCTGTTAAAATACATTTGTTTTGGTTTGAGGTCGTAGGTAATCTCATGATTACTGACCGGTTATGTCCTTAACCTACGGGAGCGGATTCGGGTCATGACAAAATGCCTGATACAGTTATTGGTTTCCATATAGCTATATTTATCAGCTTCAATCAATACTCTCCTTTTGAGAAAAGCTGCTGATAGATATATCTATATTGATTCCATCAGTCACATGCCTCCATCGAAAGCATTGAATAGTGAAAAAAGTCAAATTTACTATTTACTATTCACTATTCATCAATCAGACAAATTCACTACAGTCAAAAGCAGATATCACCTTTAGTCACTCACCAAAAAGTTACAGCTGGCTCCCCATGTGCTCCTTTGAGTCAGATTTCTTCACAAGACTCACAGTAACATCTTTTGCTTATAAAAAAGCCTTTTCAGTCAATTGTAAATCAAAGTTAGAAAATTTGAGAGTTCCAGTACCTCAAACAAATAACTATCTCTGTAATTTAAATATTTTGCAATCTATTTTCAAGTTATGTGTTTTAAAGAAATATTTGATTCATTTCAGTAAACAATTGTAAGTCATTATTATTATTATTATTTTTAATACAAAAAAATCCTCACATCCTCCCACAAACAGTGGCAGAGCTATGAAACTAAATCAGAAGGTTCATTTATTGATTACAATTTTAATTTTTTTTTCATAATCAACAATAAGAAAATAATAATAATTTTTGAATTAATATTAAGTACAAAAACTTAAATAAACTATTACAAAAGTATTTCACATAAAATTTTACAATTAATTTAAATTAAAATCGAAAAGAAAGTATTGCATGTAACTAGTGTATCACAAACAATGTAAAAAAAGTTATATATTTAAGTCTTAATATAAATTATATAATGGTAAGATAAATCAAACTTTTACAAAATGTGAGTAAAAATTTCATATAATATTGATATCACGTCATTATTGACATATGATATTACCAATTAATAGTAAAACAACATATGAAATATGAACTCTATATGCAAATATAACTAATATTCTAGTAATTTTTACATATATATATAGTGAGATTAATTATATTTGCATATCAATAACTATGGATATTACATTTATATTGAGATTCTTTCACAAAATTTTCATAAATAAAAATATAATTTGTTATAGTCACTTCATTTTTAATAAAATAATCACTATTATTTTCATAAATTTAAAAATGCCCTTGACATTTTATTCTAAATATTATTTTTGTTTAAAATTTTATTATATAAATATGTAATATATATATATATATATATTCGCCGGGGGGGGGCACGTGACCCCCCTGGTCACATGGTGGCTCTGCCATTACCCACAAGTCCAAGACAACATATTAATACCCTTCCAAGGTTTCAAAAAGCAGTGTTACGTAACGTTTGCAGCCGTTACATAATGATTATGGTGGTAAGTGCCACTCGTTATACCCGTTTTTGCAATGTGATCGTGTCATGACCTAAACCCGTCCCTAAAAGTTTGGATCATAATTGACCAGTAATTACTTGATTACCTTCGACCTCATACAAACATACGAAATGATTATAATAATGGGGTTATAAGCGAAAGTATACAACAACGAAGAAGTCCATTGAGCGATGCTAATATGATCAAATCATATAAACTTACATCATAATACATTCACGTATTACATGCCCATACAAAAATATAAGTACTATAGGAAATTTATACATATCGTTTACAAACCCAAGATCATAATAGCAAATAAAATAAAGTCAAAGCATGATGTAAGTCAAAGACAAAACTCCATCTCGAAGGCATGACTTGACAAGGTCACAAAAATAGCTCCTAAAACTGGCTCCGTGTTGCAAATCACCTACATGTGCACAAATAATATTGGGCGAGCGAAACTCAATGAGTAATGATACAATAAAGCAGTGTAAATAAATGATCATAAGGTTCTCACCATATTCATAATCATAATACAAAACGGCCTCAAACCCAATATAACACGAAACAACCTTGGGTCCATCATATAAACAGAACGGCTTCAGGCCCATTTCATAAACAGAACAACCTTAGGCTCATCAATATCGGAATGGCCTCAAGCCTACATAAGTACAAAACAACCTTGGGCCCACATATTAACAACTGTTCAGAACAACTTCAAGTCCAATCACATATTATCATGTCGTTAACAGAACAGTCTTGGGCCCACATATGATACAGAACAGCTTTAGGTCCACAGAATGGCCTCAGGCCCAAACATATCATAGAATGGAATTCACAAGTTTGGTTTGTGGTCCGCTCGTGCGGAGCCCATGGCCGTACGAGTGGTCTGGGCAAAACTAGACAGTTCAAAAATGGCACAAAATGAAATCCTCCAAACTGATTTCCAACCCCAAATTCATGCAAAACTAATCCAAAAACATGATATACTAGCATGATACAAGTGTAATTTCACTTTAAACATATCAATCTTGCTTCAACATCAAATTCATAGTCTCATCTTTTTCATACAATCATGAATTTCATACACAAGCTCAAAGTACATACAAACATAGCGAATCTTCCAACAAATTTTAGTTGTATGAACCATCTAGAGTTCATTTCATGCATATATCACAAGATTGAGCTCAAATCACACAAAGTTGAAAAGATTTCTTGATTTTATTTCAAACCATTACACAACTCAAAACCCTAACTCAAAATTCTCAATTTCTTCTTGATTTCATGCCAGAGATGAGCTAAAGACAGATTTTAAGTAAATTTCCATATCTTAGCTTCAATCTAGGATTTGCCCTTTGAAATTCTAGCAAAATCTTTTTCTTCTTCCTCTCTCTCTAACTCACTCTAGCAAAGCTCTCAACCAAAAATGAAGAACACAAGGACTATACACATATATGATTTAACTCATAAATCTTAATTTAATCATTACGAATCGTAATTTTACATAATTTTACCTTAAGCTCTAAAAATCATGCTAATTATAAATATGAAGTCGGTTTTGGTTTTTAGCGCCTCTAAGGCTTTCAATTTCAGTTCAAAGTTGTAATTGCAACAAAATATTCTTATTCGATAGATATTATTCCAAATTCACATAGTTCACATACTTAAACTTGTAAATTCATATCAAACACATAATCACATGCATAATTAAGTATAACGAGTTGGGTTATCATGGATGGAAATTCACATATGTAACGGCCATAACAGTACTATAACAGCCCGTTACATATTGTTATAATATTTTTAATAGCTTCCTTTTCTAAAAAAAAAAATAAATACAAATAAAGAATATATCAGTAAGTTTTTTTTTAAATTGTGTGAAAAGTTTAAAAATTTACAATTTTAATTACCACAACCATTATACTATAACATTTAGGACTGTGATACAGAGCACTAATTGTGCAGCTCTAATTGCTGCACTAGTGAGCTAGCAACAAAAAAAAAAAAAAAAACCAAAGACACAGCCATCACATTAGCAGTGGGTGGAGCCCACTGCCACCTAATTAGTGATGGCTTTAGAGGTCTAAAATTTGAGCTCTAAAGTATTTTTGTAACATTTATAATTTGTAATCATAATTGTATTTTCGTAATCATTACGGCAATCGCAATCGATTTTCAAAATTTTGTACCCTTTACACGTGGTTTGGTTTTTCTGACAAAGATTGTTCAAATTGTACCGAAAATCTTATGATTGTTGGACGTGTGCGTGACCTGTCAAAGGCATGATTTTGCATGGGTGATTCTTAAAGAATACTTCACTTTGTCAAAAGTCTAGTTAGCGACTCAGCTATATCTCTTGATAATTATCCTAAAAAGGCATGGTTTTGCATGGATGATTCTTAAAGAATACTTCACTTTATCAAATGTCTACTTAACAACTCAGCTATATCTCTTGATAATTATCTCTTGATAATTATCCTAAAAATTAATTGAGTTTCAAAGATTTAAGCAAGGTTTCAGGGCCGACCTTGGGTGAGGCTAAATTTTAACAAAAGTTAGACTCCCAATTAAAGGTGGATATTGTGTCGGGTTAGTTTATATTAGTACTACAAATTTCTCAATACTAACTTAATCTATTTATTTTTAACCTATTTATTTTTTATGTAATTGTATTATGACATTTTTTATTCTTGTTCAGTTCATGTCATTTTAATATATCATATCAAAAACTTTCATTCTTAATTAAAAATACTAAGCTTTCGTTTAAAATGTGCATTGGCTTTTTAGCAATTTTAGCATAGGGCTAAAAAATCTCATTTGAAACGGACTTTTTGACTTTTATGAAAGAAAAAATGAAATGATTATAATTTGAATGTAACATTTGTCTTATTGACTTTTTAGTCTATTTTGCCTTTTTGTGACTAAAATAACCCCCAATCCAACCCAAACTTTCATATCAAAAGAACCCGAAGTGTACAAAAACATTATAAATTTTCTAACAAGTTGAATTTCATAAAACTAACCTCTATTAAGAAATTGTTCAAGCCGATGGCTAAGTTTAGTTTTACAAATTATTCACAAAATTAAGCTCTATTAAATGAAATTATTAAATTTATTCAAGTTAAATATCAAAATCCATTTCAGCTATGTGTAAATTAAAGTTCAACCACCAAAAATATGATAATATCATTCAACTTGTTAAAAATTTGTTTCTAATTAATTTATTATATAAACAAGTGAAACTTAAAAATATTTGAAGTTGGTTTCAAACTTGATTTGATAAGTTATATACATTATAAAAAATTAAGTTATTTGAGTTTGACTTTTAATTGAATCGATTAAAACTCATTAGGATCAAGCCAATCAAAAGGTATATAAATCAAGTTTAAACACATTTTAAATGTACTTAAATTTTTAGATTAAATTTAAACAATCGGCTACTCAACTAATTTTTTATCCGACCCATAATGAAAGGTATTCAATTACTAATCCATGTTTCAGTTTCACAATGAAAAATGGTATACAAGTTGAAACCAGCTGACGTGGAATTGGTTAGTGCTATAGACCAATTTAAAAAGGATGAAATTCACAATTTTAAGTCTCACAATGATACTCATAATGACATGACATGTTATACATCAATTTTTAATTTGTCACAAATTCAATCATGTAAAACCCAATTCAACCAACAAGATTAGAGTTTGGAGCAATTATTCCAAAAATTTTAAAATTAAACTTCTAACCCAAATGCCTTATATTCAACACGATTAAGACCAAATAATAAGTAAAATTTGGCACTATCATTTTTTAAAGTAAAAGTAACTCTTCTTTCTAAGCCATTTTGATTATTGGGAAACAATAATGATGATTAAATAACTTAATGTCAAAGATAGATCCAGCCAAACCCTAATATCCCTCATTAGGGCTTTTGCCATATTGTGGTGCCTCAGTTATCCATCATGCATGAAATGGTTAAAAGATTACAGGTTAATCAACCTACAACTTTTTTAGCCAACAAAATGTTGTTTATGATGACAAAATTGAAATATTCTGACTATCATTTTAATATGACACAGTATTAATTGGTATAGCAATTGATATAACAGTAAATAATAATATCATATTTCTAACTATGTGATGATGAGATGGTTGAAATCTTTCAACTTATATGTATGTAAATTTTCTTGGTGGACCACTCACTACTTTTCTTTTGTATTTTAAAAAACTTTTGGAAAATGTAAATTATTAAACAATATCCAAAAAAACCACTGCGTGGTCCTAAAGAGCATCTTCTTCTCATCCCTAAAATATGCAAGAATTCTTTACCACTTCCACCCAAATAAATACAAGAATTGAAGAATGTGGGAGAGGGAAGATGGATGGTGAAGAAAAGCATACCCTCCAAAGTTGCAAACTCACCGTTTTTTTTTATGCCCTAGTAAAGCTAGCGTACGCAGTCCAAAAGAAGAATCCTAGATCACATCCACGCAACCTATCTGCCCCCACCTCCAATTTTTCACATTTCCCCAAATGTCCCCACATTCTCTCTTTTTTACATCATGTTCGGTTAAACGACAAATTATGACGTAGTATTGTATTTCGGTTATTGTGTTATTTTAATTTTTATAATTTTAATTGTCTTGAATTTAATTTTGAATCTATAATTTTTTTTAATTTGATTAAATTGATTTCAACTCTCAATCAGTATGTTTGGTTTGAGTTTTTTGAATTAAATTTTTTGAAAATTGAGGCTGTGTTTGGTTATGCTCTGAAAATGTGATTCAACACCATCATTTGAGTGTGATGTTTGGATGGAGCTGTGGAATTAATTTTCCACAGCCTCGAAAGCCTCGTCTGCTGTCAGAAACCGATTACTGTTTCAAAAAAAAAAATTTCGAAAGGGTCGTTCGGCCGGTTGACTAGATGAGCGATTTTTTTTTTTTTTTTTTACAAATTTTTGCAATTGATATATAATCAAAAAAAATATTTTCTGAAATTTTTAAAATTTTTTATGTGCTTCAAAATAATTTTGAGTTGTATGAGTTGTAAATTTTTGTATCACATATCAAATGTTACATCAACAATTTCCCACTCAAATCAAACCTCTTTTCCAAAACTATTTTCAAAAATCTTTACCAAACAAATTTTCTACACTCAAATCATAATTTCACAACACACAAACTCAAAATACAACTCATACTCTCAAATCACATTTACAAAACTCTACCAAACGCTACCTGAGTTTTTTAGTTTCCATATTTTTTTATTTTTAGTGAATATTTTTAAAATTTTAAACATTTTTTTTTTACTTTTTTAGATACACCTTACTTAGATGTATCTAAAAAGTAAAAAATTTGTGAAAAAATATTTTAAAAATTAATAAATATATAAAAATACAAAAAAATGTACTGAATTCTTTTTTTTTTTTGGGTTAATTACACTAATAGTCCCCATAGTTTAGGACTTGTGTCACTTTGGTCCCTGACTTTTCAATTGTGACACATTTGACCCTGAATTTTGAATTTTGTTCCAAATAAGGACAGTTGGAAATATCATTAGATTTTTCAAGGATAAAATCGTCAATTTGATAAAATCTAAACTAATTTGACAAAAATAAATGTCAAAAAAATTTTTTTAATTTTTTTTAAAATCATTTTTATCCACCAATGATAAAATTATGTAAAATTAATAAAAATTACATGATTAATTTTTTAAAATTAATTTTACATGATCATCATCCAAATACATAATAAAAATTGATTTGGTAAAAAAATAAATATCTGTCTAAAAGACTTATCAATTTTACATAATTTTATTTTTAGTAAGTAGAAATAATTTTTTAAAATTAAAAAATATTTGTTTGACATTTATTTTTGTCAAATTAGTTTATATTTTATCAAATTGACAATTTTACCCTTGAAAAATCTAATTATATATTCAATTGTCCTTATTTGGAACAAGATTCAAAATTTAGGATCAAATGTGTCACAATTGAAAAGTCATGGACCAAAGTGACAAAAGCCTCAAACTATAGGGACTATTTGTGTAATTTGCCTCTTTTTTTTTGTATTTTTGGTATTTAGTGAATTTTTAAAAGATTTTTTTTACATTTTTTTTATTTTTTAAGTGTATTTATGTTAGGTGTTTCTAAAAAGTAAAAAAATTTCTTAAAATATTTTAAAAAATTAGTAAAAACAAAAAAACACAGAAAATAAGAAAGTAGAATTTTCTGAAAAGTGTTTTTAAAAAAATGGAATCAAGCAAGCTGACATTTTTTTTTATAAAAAATATGCACGTAAGTATATCATGTATCATAATTATAAGGGCAAAATTATAAACTTACCCAACTCAGTAAGTTTCTCAACCGCTTTAGTGATAATTTTTTTGAAAAAAATACTAAGATATTATCAATTAGACCAAATTGACACAAATGTAAAAGAAAAATGATTTGTGGCTCTAAAACTGCTGGCACTAATGGCACTAATTTCCTGTTTTGGTAACTTTGTTTTTTTTTTTTGTTTTTTTTTTTTTTACCTGATATAGAAATTAGTGCCATCAGTGCTCAAAAAATTAGTGCCACAAATCACAACAGAATGTAAAATTAAGGATCAAAATTTTGAGTCAATTGAAGTGTAAAGACCAAAATGACATAAGAAGTAAAATATAGAGATCATGGGTATAATTTGACCCTAGTTAAAATTATTTCAAAATACTACATGACATTATTTATTTAATAGTTATGATGAATAAAAAATAATAAAATACATTAAAAGTCGATTACAATTTATCTTTGAATTACCTGACATAGATAGTTTAGGATTGTCTCACTCAATAAAAAAATTTCATTATGCAATTTGGATTATCAAATCCACAATGATACGTGATAGAAAATTTATTTTCCTTTCAAATAAAACTTTTAACACAAATCACAAAATAATAATAATAAGTTAAAGATGGCCTTACAAAAATATACTATTTTAATTTATTTATGCATGTACATTATTTTTCTATTTTTAGAAAGACATTCCCCCATCACAGACTTACTTTAATGATTTAAACTGCTTAATTTTTAAAACTTTTCAAACAAATTATTCGAACAATTCAAGGTGAGTTTTGTGATGGATTCACGAGGGTCAACAATACCTTCCAGTTAGAACACCAACTAAAAGCAATCTTCATCTTCTTTTTATTTATTTATTTTTATAATAACAAAAAAAAAAAACCATATATTATGAATTCATGTTAATGCAAAAGATATAAGCCTCTTATTTCTGGAATAAAAGCTAGGATTGGACTGCAAATCTACTGATAAATGAAGTGAAAGCTTATGCAATAACAACGACAGCATGACACTGCACAAATATATTTTTTCTGTATAATCTTTCTTCTAATAAATCCAAACAAATATTCTTTTACTGAATCAGAATAAAGGAATTTGTGCTCATTCAACATTTGATTAACCATCACTAACAAAAAGTCTCAACAACAAATTGACAGAGAAGGAACAAAAAAAAAAGGGTATGAATGTCAATAGCCCAAACTAAAGCATTCCTTAAAATCAGCTCACTCATTCCCAAAACTTTCTTCATCACTCTCCTCTTTTTTTTTTTTGGTATACTTTTCCTTAGCCCCTAAGTCTTCTCTCCCTTCATCTTCAAATCTTCTTTCACATTCTGCAACAAACCCATCAACAAGATCCTTGGCTTCTCTCTGTTCTTCTTCAATGGCAGACACAGAGTCTTACATTAAACTACAAAGATTAGGCTCCCAAAACCCTCCAAACCCAAACAAATTCTACACTCATTTCATGTACAAAGCTGTCATTGTTGCAATTTTCCTAGTTGTTCTTCCTCTTTTACCTTCCCAAGCTCCTGAATTCATCAACCAAACTCTCCACACCAGAAGTTGGGAACTTGTTCAGCTTCTTTTAGTAGGAATTGCAGTCTCTTACGGGCTTTTTAGTCGGCGAAACGATGAAACAGAGAAAGAACACAGCTCAAAATTCGATAATGCTCACTCGTATGTGTCTAGATTTCTTCAAGTTTCATCAGTTTTTGATGATGAAACCGATAGCTCATCTGGGTCTGATGACAACAAATTGCAGACTTGGAATTCTCAGTACTACAGAGGTGAACCAGTGGTGGTTGTAGCTCAAGAAAGCTCTGTTCTTGAAGAACAGAGAGGTACCGCTTCTCGGGTTGTCGATAAACCCCTGCTTTTGCCCGTTCGGAGCTTGAAATCTCGGGTTTCAAGCTCTGATTTTGATGAATCAATCAATGAATTGAGTAGCAAAAGCGGTGGAACTCTGAGTAGGACTAGTTCTAATTTGGGTTTGAAGCGTTTTTCGAGCGATTCTAGTAAATCAAGAAATGGGGAATTTGGAAGTTCGATTGCTGTGGATTTGGAGAAGAAAGTGGATGAAAATGATGTTCTTCCTTCTCCGATTCCATGGCGATCGAGATCAGGGAGGATGGAAATGAGAGAAGAGATTGATGGTGTTCCCCTGTATTCTCTGCCTCCATCAATGGAGGATTCTGAATTCAATCGGCTCGAATCTCGATCTTTCAGAGCTCAATCGTCCCGATCATCTCGACCCAATTCCGCATCTCCTTCACCAAAAAATCTCTCTCCATCACCTTCTTTCTCATCCGAATCCCAAGCCAAGAATGTCCAAGAAATGGCAAGAAAGAAGATTTATTACAAGTCATCACCTCCGCCAGCTCCTCCTCCACCACCGCCCCCGCCACCGCCACAATATGGTCGGAAACCTCCTCTTGTGAAGTCCAATTCTAGTCTGTCGAATTCCGAGGTTGCGAAGGAATTGAAGAGAAGTGTTAGGAGTATACCAAAGGACTTGATTGTCAATGACAGAGAAGAGATCCAAAGCAGAGCAAATTCAGGGGCAGAGTCCAGGCCTAGAGTGCTAAGTGATGGTTCATTGATGGGGAAGTCGGTTCGAACCACTAGACCAAGCGAATCGATTTCAGGGTCTATGAGAGCCAGAGGAATTGGTGAAGATGGACTGAATGGAAAATTGATCCACGAAAGCACTTCTTTTAAGGCGGCTTTCGTGGATTATGAGAGGGAAGAGAAGCGAGAATTTGGCGAAAATGTGGTGGTAGAAACTGATGACGACGATGACAATGATGATGATGACGTCTTTGAGAGTGAGAATTATGATGGGTTTGGAGGAGGATCAGAGGTTGAAGAAGTTGGTTCAAGCAGTGTCGGTGGGGGCGAAGGGGGACCGGATGTGAACAAGAAGGCAGATGAGTTTATAGCCAAATTCAGAGAGCAGATTAGGCTTCAGAGGATTGAGTCAATCAAGAGATCAACTGGGCAAGTTGTTAGAAACTCTTTGAGGTAACTTGGGTGGATTTGATTTGAATTTGGTTATTTATGTCTCAGTTTTTATGTTTCTAATTCAGTTGGTATTAGAAGCTTTCATGTTTCTTCTTTTTTGGGAGGATAATTAATGGCCGTGATATTCAGAGATTTGTATGGTTTACTTCACATGGTTGTGAGTTTAACAGAAAAGATGGTTACTTCGTTTTCAAAGTAATGTGATTCCTCATTTGGGTAAAACTTGTAACGATGAAAACTTCAATTCAATCTAACTAGTACTGATGGAAGCAAATTATGAAGTATTTTGTGGTGTACCCAATTCAGCTTCAACTTCTTAAGAGTTGTTCAGCTTTTTACCTGTAAATTGTGTGTGGTTTTTCTATCTGACTTACCAAACATGTCAATCCAATGAAAAACAATCTGTCAAAAATCATTAGTATCAGACTATGGGACATGTGGAGACAGATTGTGGGGTGGAATCCTATGTTTAGATCTCTCCCTGTCCAAACCACCTCTCTTTTACACGACGATGAGTATGTCTTATTTGATCGTGTAGCGGAAAAGGATCTTAGAATAGGAAAATTCCAACACAAATTGCTTAGGATAAAGTTGTAATTGTTTGAAATGGAAAACAATTTTAAGAAAGTGAATATGATGGAAAATGCTACACTACAGTGTATACCTTAAAAAAGTTGTGTTTTGTGATATTAATTACCTGTATTTTGAAAACAAACAAAAACAAAAATGGAGAAATATGTTTGGTGAGTTTTCAGAGGTGGTGGCTAACTATGTAGAGTGGATGGATGTGGTGACTTGAAGTGGGAGGTGGCCGTCTTAATTGGTGGTCAGAATGCCGCTAGAAGTGACAAGATGGTAAGAGAGTCATTGAAAGGTGGACTAAGACCACAATGTTGAACGGTTGGTCACTAAAGAGTCACTAATGTTGTGTTTGGTTAGGGGATTTAAGGAGGGACTCGGAAAGAGAAATGGAAAAGGAATGTGAAATATGAATAAAACATGCCTATATTTCACCTAATTTCACACACTTTTTTCCTTTTCCTTTTCAAATCCCTCCCCAAATTCTCCAACCAAACACAGCTAAAAGGTAGCTGAAACTCAATAGTGGTGGGTGTCCCGTGGATTTTGGACAAAGGTAGCAAAGAAGGAGGAGAGAAAAGAATGAAAAATTATTTTGAAAACAAGTATAAAACATTTTCTTCGTTTTCATAAATTGTTTACAAATTTAAGATTAATTTCAGTTTTTTGAAAAAGCAAAAATAATATACCAAATAAGTTGCGCTCATTGATTTTGCACTTTTGATAGTTTGTTAATAACATTTTGTGGAGTAATTTATTATGAGATTTTGTGTCGTTTTAATTATAACCTTTTATGGTTTTTATTACAAACTATTGTTATTAATTATAAAAGTATGTATGTATAGCTTTCAGAATATGATAATGTTGAAATGTGATTACTTTAGATCAAGAAAAAAGAAGACAATGTCAATGGATGATTCGTGTGAAGTTATGTTAATGACAAAATGCCTACATTATTATGGATGAAGATCCTCTTGAGCATTTTTTCATTCGACAATGAGAAAAGTTAGGGATTATGAAATTTTTTTTTATGAAAATGATCATGAAAGATTTATGATCTTTTGATTACCTTGATTAGTGTGTAGTACTTTAAAAGTCACAAAATTTTCATGATTATTTTCATAAAAGATTTTTCATGATATCTAACATTGCTGATACAAGGTTCCATCACTTTCTTCATCCAGTAATTGATCCCGAGGCCACATGGGTAATGAGAACAGTTGGCTTTCGGATCAACTATAGAATAATTTACTTTATTCATACAGTAGTTGATCTAGAGGCTACAACTACTGAGAATAGTTGGCTTTTGATTAAACTATAGAATGATCGCTAGATGAAAAAATTAATAGGAATAATCCGAATCGTATAATTATTGAGTTCAAAGAAGAAGGAAAACCAAAATGATGCCTAAAGTAAATTGAATTCTTTGGGCAAAGAATGACTTTCTAGTGGCCGTGAAGCCAACTAATGTTAACAAAAATTATCATGTGTTTCATCTCTCTCTCTCTCTCTATATATATATATTTTGTTTGCTTCTTACCATAATGGTAAAAATGTGATGATTTAGATGGTGTTTCAATAATTATTGTAAGCGTAGATATTTCTTTAAGACTGTCTTTAAAAATATATATATATATATATCTAATAGTTGATAGTTGATAATACGAATGTTAATATAAAAATGTCAAACTTAAAGTTTGACTTAGCATAATACAATATTAAAATGTTATAATTTGATAATCCTATTTCAATGGTGAAAATGTGAATTTTTTTCTTTTTTTCCTACTTTCTTCACGAAATAAAAATTAAGGGAATTTGATTTGGTTTATCTACATTCCTTCTACCTTATTAAAGATTTAGAAATCTTAGGATTCGGCTTTGATAGGCATTTAGCCCAACGCATTTGTCCCCAAGTAGAAATGCCCCTCTTTCTCTCTTAATTGCCTCCACAAATATTAATCAATCCTGGTCGAGCTTCATTTGTTTGTTCTGTACAACAAAGACCAAAAACAAAATTGCTTCACCCAAAAAACATTAAAAAACACACACACACACAAGCACACTAAGAAAAATACACACAAAGACATCCTCAACGAAATTTTAGTCCCCCTACAATTATAATAAATCTACAAACACGTATTGAATTACTAGTAAATTCCGAACTCTGTAACCAAATCCGTATATATGATTAACCAAACAAATCTAAACACACGTATTCCGGACTTCATATCCTACATCATATATCTCCTTTTTTTTGGTAAACCCAGAATAGTTATATTAAATAGATAAAAACTTCAAGAGTACAATATTCTGAGGTAAACTACACCTCTAGCATCATCAAACATTTGTGCTGCAATACAAGGAGAAAATGAATAAACAAAAATCCCTTCTATAGCATCTATTTCGACTTACAAATTAACAATGTTCCGCTCGAATACAAGATTAAGCCCATCTCTCATAGCTCACAATATCGCTTCAATACTAGATGAAAATCTAATGTTCCTACTAAAGCCTGCTACCCAATGCCCCAGATGGTCTCTAATAACCCCACCCGCAAACGCCAAGCCTGGATTACCCTTAGCAGCCCCATCTCTCTTTAACTTGAAAATTCCTCTTTTAGAAGGAACCCAACCCACAACAGTATCTACACCAAAGATGGTTATTACCAAAACAACGAAACAAACACAATAGGAAACAAAATATACCAATTAGAAGCTGAAGGATGAACAGATTTGGCTTGACAATTCAACTTCACCTAATCCTCCAGATTGAGTGAAAATTATTATAAATCAGAAGAAGAGATGCCGACCCCTTCCCAAAACTCTTTTGACTGAAATAAATATGAGATTTTTGGTGAAACCCCCTTTTTTGGGCCTTTTTTTAAGATAAATGACAACTCAATGAATTCTCCTTAAAAAAGCACCTGAGTAAAAGAAGCCAAGCTCAATAAGGACATTCTATAATTTGTTTCTTTTTTTTGACCATATTGCCCTCATATATATATATATATATCATATATTTAAACAATCTCAACTCATGCATATACCGATCTTGAAGACGATCTGCGAAATCTATGAAGAAGATCTCAAAGTCTGAAGATCTCACCGCCAACGATCTCACCCTTGGTCAACAATACACGATCTCGCCATCCAAGATCAACACTCTCAATTAAATGAGAGATTACGTTGCAAAGCTGTATAAATCTGTTGTTATTTTTTATTTGCTTTTGTTGATTTGCCGAGTTCAATCAGGTATATGCTCTATTTTTGTTTGACATGATGAAAGTAAAATTTTACTTTGGTTTGTATTCTGTTTTTGTTTGACAAAATGAGAGTAAAATTTTACTCTAGTATGTGCTCTATTTTTGTTTGATAAAATGAGAATAAAATTTTACTCTGGTATTATCTATTATGTTTTCTTAACATGTAAGTATAATTTTACTTTATTTCAGGGTAAAATTTACTCTGAATTGAAAGTAAAATTTTACTGTGTTATTGAATGTTTGTCTATGCAATTTCTAATTTGTTTTCTGGTAAAATTTACTCTGAATCTTCAAGTAAAATTTTACTTTATTTCAGAGTAAAATTTTATTGTATTTCAGAGGAAAATTTACTCTAAATTGAAAGTAACATTTTACTGTGTTTTTAAATGTTTGTCTATGCAGCAGTTTCTGATTTGTTTTCTATTAAATTTTACTGTATTTCAGAGTAAAATTTATTTTGAATCTTTAAGTAAAATTTTATTGTGTTGTTGAATGTTTGTCTATGAATAAGAGAATAAACTTTATTTTTCATTAATGAGAATAAAATTTTATTGTTATGAAAACATAGTACATACTAGATAAATGAATTATAGTCGAATTTTACGTTAGTCCTATGAACAAACAAACAAAAAATTGTTGATTTTTTATTGTAATATATCAATTTATCATTTTTTTTTGACATATATGAGGTCATTTTATCTCAAATCTGAAATTATTGATCTCAAACATGAGTTCATAGACATCAAATCTGAGATGGTGATGGATTTCAATGAACGATTTCAAGATTTCGATTTTGTGAGATGGATCGAAAATGGAGATTAAAAGGGTTTAGGACTTATAAAGAGAAAAAAATAAAGAGAAGTGAAAAGATACCAGTAATATAGAGATAAAAAAGAAAAAAAATGATTCAGTGATGATTTTGGATTATATGGAAGAACATTTCAGCCTTTTCATCATATATTTTTATATCATATATTTTTATTTAAGGGACTTTTAAGACTATTATTTAACTTGGTGAGCTTCACACAAAAAACCTCCATAAGGGATTTTTCACCAAAAATCACAATAAATATTATATTTAAAGAGTCATCTTAAAAGTGAGTCCAACAAATAAACTTATGTACTCAGTTTTCATACTTAAATATTTTTAACGTTTTATTTTGAATATTAGAAAATGAGTGAGATTCAACAAATTCTTATAAATTTTGCTTTGTAACTTTTGTTTTGCTTTGATTTTTACATTCCTTCAAGAGCAGGGATCAGATTGGATGAAAATGGGAGTACCCAAATTGTCGTAACCAGGCTTTGGGCTGGGTACCCATCTCGCATTTTTTCAAATTGCGAGTACGACCACTCATCACCTCCCCTTAAGCTGCCTGAAGGATCATACTCTCAAGAAGCCCCATGTATCTCCTATTATTCTAATCACACTCTCTCTCTTCTTTTCTTCTCTGCCGATGTGGGACTCCCTTACTTCAAAAATTGTCCACTTATTTTATTTTAAAAAAATTTAAAGAAAAAGCTGAATCAAAAGCCAGTTCTTCCACCCACACACTTTGAAAAAAGCAAAAAAAAAAAAATGAGTCTGAAAATTGTGGACTCTCTCTCCACTCTGCTTTGCGTGAGCTTTGTGGGCTAAAAAGGTCAGAGCATATATGCTGTCCTGTTGTTCAACTTGGTTTGGGGAACAGAAGTTTGTCCTTATATGGTATATGGCTTTTGGATCATTTTCAGAACTCTCCTAATAATGGGAATAACGCGATACCACGTAATGATATCACTAATCAATGAAAAATCTTATATTGTGCTAGTGAAGATTACATGGTTAGATTAGTAGAAGACAATAAATATCTATCTAATCTCGTATGTTATTTTTTATTGACTAGTAATACCAGGTAAGATCATATCACTGTTACATTCAATATTTTCGCTTGGCCTATAGCAGGAGAGAAGGCGGCTCTGTCTTTCTCCTTTTCGAGTTATTTGGAAACAAAAGTAACCAATCTTGCTTCCAACAAAGGACTGCCAATCCAGTCAGTTATATTAGAAATGCTCAAAGTCTTCAGTTAGTTGCTAATTTTAGTTTGAAATGTGAAAATGTTTGGGCAAATAAAATGTTCTATAAATTAATAAATTTTTGTAAATGTTTCTTGTTTACTGATGTAAACATGTGCAATACTGAATCTTTGGCTCAACTGTGAGTTGAAAGACAAAAAAGTTAATGAAATTTATCTACTTATATAACATAGCATTTGAAATTTTCACAACTAATTAACTGTGTGGATATGCATCTCCTAGATTGCAAACAGCTATCCTATCCTATCCTATCCTATGCGAGAGAGCCTACCTCCTATATAAATCCAAACTTGGAAAGTCAAGAAAAAAAAGCATGTTCAAAATTGAATATATTAGCCCACATCTCCTAGATTGATTGTTGGGGTTACTGCAGACAGTTTTCCTAGTTATTCTCCAGTCAAAGTCTCTCATAAGTAACGAAAATTATAATGTAGTTTCAAAGTGATATAAAAAACATAAAAAGCATCTTCAATTGAATATACCAGCCCTCATCTCCTATATTGATTGTTGGGGTTACTGCAGACAGTTTTCCTAGTTATTCTCTAGTCAAAGTCTCTCATAATTTATGAAAATTATAATGTAGTTTCAAAGTGATATTATCTATATAACATTCTCAATAAACGAAAAATTATCACACATTAAAGTTGTTTTTTTATTATGAATTTGAATAGAGATTTGAAAAAAAAAATCATTTCTTTTTTCAAATCACTATCTAAATCTATGATACAAATATAATTTTAAGTGAGTCATATCTTGTCTTTTACCTACCTAACAAAAATGAGTCAACATATTTCATCCGAAAAAAATTACATTTTGCTATTGCTTTGGACATCATAAACAATGTCACATTGTACTCCAAAACTAAAAATAATTTACTCCAAAATTCAATAAAAGACTCAAAAACATCAAGGTTGCGCTTGGTAGAGCTTTGTAATTATGATTTGAGAGTATGAGTTGTATTTTGAGTTTGTGAGGTTTGGAATTATGATTTGAGTGTGAAAATTTTGTTTGGTAAAAAATTTTGAAAATAGTTTTGAAAAAAATTTTGATTTGAGTGGAGAATTGTTGATGTGACATTTGATTTTTGATAGAAAAAATTACAACTCATAATCAAACATACAACTCAAAATTATTTTAAAGCACATAAAAAATTTTAAAAAATTCGAAAAATATTTTTTTCGATTATATAAAAATTAACATATCAATTGCAAAAAAAAAAAAAAAAAAAAAAAAATCACTATTCTGATCAACCGGTCGGACGACCGATTAGGCAAAATTTGCAAAAAAAAAATTCCAAAAATCGCGCCTGAGACAGAGTTCTCTGCAGAGTTTTGGAAAACTGATTCCAAAATTCTTTCCAAACATCGTATTCAAATTTAGGTGTAAAATTATGTTTTCGAAACCCAACCAAACGGAGCCCAAAACTCTCCCAAAATCAAGGTTAAAGGGTTAGTAAGATAGATGAAGCCTTCTTTTGCTATATCAAAAGCTTCAAATTTGTTCTCCGGCTATTTATTGTTAAAAATAACATAAATTTCCTTAAAATAATAAACTACTGACAAATTAATAAACATATATTTTTTTGAGAACATAATAAACATATTTAGATGCAATAATGCCATGTGCAGTACAATTACATTTTAATGATGTGCACGTACTATTTAAAACAATGTTTTTAAAATCTTGTTAACTATGTATGTTCATGTTTAAAAGAAAAAATTTATAAATTTTTTATTATAGGCATGTTTAAACATAATGCACTACCTTTTAAATTTCTTTAAATAATGCAACAATTTTTTTTTTTTAAAATCAAAATGATTTTGTTGTTTTGTAACAAAGGCTAACCAATCACTCACAATCCTCCATAAAACCAGATATGGGTCCCCACAAGAAGATCCGACCACATATGGGTCCCCACAAGATCCGACAACACAACATACATAAAAATAGCACAAGGATACAAAAGTGAGAGATTGCTTTGCAATCATAGTAGACATTGTCCTTGAAATACTAAACTTTAGAAACATAATTAGTTTAATTTAATTAGACACAGCACTTTACATTACATCCAAACTCCCCATCCAAATATTTTTTTTTCTCTCTCTTTCTTAAGAATAAGAAGAACAACTAAACTAAAAATATAAGTCACTCAGAGAAGAAGATGAAACATGATGGGTCCAATAAAACAAAACATATTGAGACCCACCAAACCACATCATAGACCCTCATTGATAATCTTGGTGGTACTACGCTATTACTACTGCAATTCTTCATATTTCTTCCGTATAGATTCCGTAAGGTTATGCTGAGACAATGATGAGGATGTTGAAATGACGATTACGCCCTTGGATCGACGAAGATATTGCGATCGAGGGACCGGTGTGGGATTGGGATGGGGGTGGGGGTGGGGGTGGGGGTGGCCCAAGGGTTTATGGGGATGGGCCGCTGGGGGTGGGTCCGACGGTGGTCGAGGGGTGGTGGTGCAGGGGCGGAGGAGGAGGATGGTGGGACAGCAACACGCTCACATGAAGGGCACATGGTGAGGGTGGTGGGTGGGGTCATTTGCATGTAGAACTGTGGGGACAGTTTCAGTGCCCTCAACTCCTGAACTTCCTTCTGTAACCTCCGGTTATCTTCCGTCAGGTTCTCACAGCATCTTTTCAAGAATTCACAGTCAACCTCAGTCTGTTTCAGCTTCGTCCTGTATCCATTCAAAACCACCCGTTATTTAAACCAATTCAAAATAGGTATAACTCTAATTTCATCCACTCTTTTTTTCTTTTTCTTTTTCTTTTTTTGAAAAATGAAATACTCCAGTAGTAAACCAATAGGACCACAAAAAGATGGGATCAAGATTTTAAATATCTAATATCAAGAATTATATCAGTCGTTAAGCATTGAGATTTCAGATTTTTAATACTATTATTTGTCAATATCAATTGATTGTGTCCCATTTAAAACTATAGGTTGGCCAGAGGATTATTTTCAGTAGGGCTAAACACGAGTAGAGTAATAAAATGTTCAATCTTAATTTGATAATTTAGCAATTTAAAATTATGTTTAACCTTAACTTGTTTAGATAACGAGTCGATTTTAAACAAATTTTTTACAAGCCGAACACAAGTCAAGATTGAATAATTTAAAATTTTTATAATACATATAAACTTATCGAGTCAAGTAATAGGATATTTAAAATTAAATTGAAAAGTTCAGACTTAATTTATTTATGTAAGTCAATCTTAAACAAATTTTTAACAAGCCAAATAGCTCAGGTAAATTAGTTTGGTTCATTACTCATTTGACAGCCTTAATGCTCAGTTTTGTAATTGAATTTCACATAAATAGAATAACTTCCTTGGGAAATTCTATGATCCATGCGTGTGTATATGACCCGTAGTTACAACGTTATTAATTTTTTATTATAATTATAATGTTAATTATAAGGGGTTGTTTGGGATGTCTTAAATAAGTATACTTTTTGACTTTTTGGACTAAAAAATTGGGGAAAAAAATATTATTATTTGGGTTAACTTTTTGACTTTTTATAAAAAAATGTGTATTAAAAAATTGCATAAATTAGTGTGTAGGAAAAAATTAAAATTGAGAGTTGTGCAGCCGTTCTTTTTTATTTTTGATGAATAGTAATAACTTTTTAATTTTTTGAGTAACATTTAGTTTTTTTAAAAAAAAATTTAACTGTGTCAAACTTAGCCTTAGGATTCTTTTAAAAATATGGTTAAAAGATGATTTTTTTTAAAAATGTATAAAAAAATATAAAAAATAATGGGTATGTTTGGTTTGAGTTTGGGAGATGAGTTTGGGAGATAAAAAGTATGAAAAGTTGTTTGGTTTGGTTTTTTTGGAAAGATGTTTTGGAAAATTATTTTGAGAGAGAGTTTTGAAAAAGTGATTGATTTGATGTGTACGAGAGAGAGATTTGTTTGGAAAACTTGTTTGGTTTACAAGTTTTGAAAAAAAAAATTTGAAAAAATTTATTTGGTTTGAGTTTTTTTAAAAACTCATTTATAGAGAAATTTTTCCAAAATTTTTTGAGAAATTCAAACCAAACGAACCCAATATAACCCAAAATAAATTAAAAATTGACTTTTGACTACTACCTCACTTTCCCAAGGAGCCCTTAATCATACATAAATGGTTTTAGTTATATGTTAGAAATGATTTTACCTCGTGTGATTTGAGTATGACTTATTTTTTTTATTATAAAATTATTGAGTTATGAGGTATCATAAATGTTAATAAAATGTTATAAGTCTCAAATTTTTACTAAATAAATAATTAAATATCTTTTATATATATATATATATATATGAGTGTGGAATGTTTGGTTTGCATTTGGGAGATGAATTTTAAAAAAAAAATTCTAAAAAATTGTTTAGTTTGAGTTTTTTTCAAAAAAATTTCAAAATCATTTTCTCTCTTTTACACATTAATCAATCACTTTTTCTCTCTCCTCTCTCCTTCTCAATCATTTTTTCTCTCACACACATCTACTCAAATTCTCCCAAAATATTAAATCATCCCAAACTCTAAAAAAAACAACTCTCCCAAAATATACAACTAAAAAAATTTCTAAACTGTCTTTCTAAAAAAATTTTCAAAAACAATTCTCCCATAAACCAACCAAACAAAACTCCGCATCATGTGAGATATATAAACTCATACTATTGTAAAACATTTAATCATTTATTTAATAAAAAAATTTGATATCTCTAAACAGTACACTAAATGTTATAAATTGCGTACTACCATAACCCACTTTTTAATTAAAAAAAAAAAATTCACTCACCTAGCCCTTCGGTTCTGAAACCAAACTTCCACCTGACGGGCTCTGAGTCCAAGCCGTTTAGCCAAAGCCAGCTTTTGCTTCTGCAAAAAAAACAAAAGCCCCAAATTTCTCAGTAAAATAACCAAACTACCCCTGACCTCCACAGATGAGCTTCAAGGTAAGACTCAGTGCTATATACTTACAGGATTGAGAGTGTTGTGTTCTTTGAAGCTCTCTTCAAGAACAGCCGACTGATCTTTCGAGAGACGAAGCTTCTTCCTAGAGTTATCTCCATCTTCTTCGTCGCTGATTCCACGCGAACAAGCCCTCTCGATCTCGTGCTCGTCTCCAATGGCCTCTCTCTCGCTTCTCTTCCCGCTCACGCTCGAGATCGTACTGTTCGGCGACGAAACTCCCGCTTCCTCCTCGCAATCCACCGTCGACGGAGCTCGATTCACGTCGATTCCCTTCAAAAACGATCTCGCATCGACTCTGCAACTCTCCGAGTTCCGATCTGCATGTGATCGATTCGAATAAACAGATTTAAATTAATTATTACAAATTGATTATAATTAAAAAAAAAAAAAAAAAAAACTGAAGATAAAGTTGCAGATCTGTTTAGTGAAGAAAACGGATATGAGAAAAGATGAATAAGAGAAAGGAACACTTTTCTAAGCAGATCTGAGAGTTGATGGAGATCTGGAAAATACGTACCGAAGGAAGGGAAGATATCGTTCCATGAGGTTTTGTGAGGATTGAAAGGGGCCGAAGGAGGAGGAGAAGAAGAAGATACCGCAGAAGGCATCAGATTCAGGTGTAGTGAACTACGATTCTCGGGAAAGCTCAAGCTCAGAGCCAAACCCAAGTCTTCCTTGTCAACCATCTTGCTTACCAATCCAACTTGAAATAGCAGAGCATACAAGAGTGGTGAGGTTATGTGGTTTAGAAAGAGAGAGTAGAGGGGGACATTAGAGAGAGAGAGAGAGAGTGTGTGTAATTTTGCAGAATGGATTATGGAGTCTCTGAGGGCGGCAGTGAGGGGGTTATATAGAAAGAAATGAATTGGGAGTTTTTTTATGTTCTCTTTTTTTTTTTCTTTTTCTTTTTTAAGGCGTTTCTGAGTTATTTTTTGAAACAGATTTTTTAAAGGTTAAAAACTTTAACAACCCAAAAACATACAATAAAGATACTAGTAACACACTTTATTGTGTCTAAAATTGAATGTAATTATAACATTATATGGGAGGTGTTTGGAAAGAGTGTTAAAGTAAAATAAATAAATAAAAACAGGTTAGAATAGTTAATAATATAAAGGCCTATTTTGAAAAGGAGGTTAAAAATCACTTTTTAACTATTAACCCATTTTTTTTCTCACAAAAAAAATAATAATAAATAAAAAATTAAAAAGTCAATTTTTAATCATCTTCTCAAAACACCTCAAAATATCATATTCAACCTATAATTAGGGGTAGGGCTGGGTCCGAACCACACAACAAGTCCAATCCGAACCTATTCTCATACAAATGAACGATTTCGCAGACACAATACGGGCAGATGTAGTTTGAAATATGACATTATTGCGAGTTGCGGGTTTAACCCATACCGGCAAAAACCTGTCCGCACTTAGACTTTTTTTTTTTATTTTTAAAATTTAGACCGTTATTATTTTATTATTATATTTTGGACGAATGTAAAAATTAATAAATAATTACTTTTAAATAAGCTTAGAATTTTGAATTATTTTACGTTAATTGTATTGTTGGGTAGTAGATAGTGAATAAGATTAATGATCTAGTTTAGGATTTGAAAGATATGCTTATGTTAGTTTATTATTTGATTTAAAAGTTTAGAATTTTGAATGATTTATTTGTATTAGGAATTGATTTTGTTGTGTTTTTTAATTTTATGAGTTTTAATTAATTAATTATTAAAGTTTAAGCATTTTAGAAAATGGGAGAAAAATGACCCAAAATAAATATTTACAAAATTGAGAAAAAAAAAAAAAAACTCTAGAATAAATTTTTAAAGAAAAAAAATCCAATCTGCAAACCACTCGCAACCACCTGTAAACCTTATCCGCACAAATTGCAACCCGCACTACGGACATGTAATAACCCCGACCCTGATTAACGCTAATTAGAACATAATTATGTCTAATAATAATTAAGGGAAAATCTGGAAATAATTACATGTGCATTGCATGAATTATGTGTTATTATCTGTTCGGTGTCGAAACATCTATTCGTGTTTTAAACTTTAATTCGCAATTCAGAAGCCTTATCGGCACCCGATTCCGAAATTGATTAGTGCTTTAGACTAGTTGGATTTTATGTGATTTAATGGTATATTTATCCAAAATGTGATTAGGTATGATTAAATTAGATTAAAATAAGCTAAACACATAAGTTGCCGTAATTATCCTTTTGCCATTGTAAGTGGGCTCCTTTGTTTCATCTTGTGTGAGGTGTCATTACACCATTTTCATCATTTTGGCTGAGGAAAAACGTAGGCAAGAGGGAGAGGGGAGTGAAAACTTGGGTTCAACAAGAATTACCTTGGAAACTTGGAAGAAATTGAGGGATAGCAACAAATTGAGCTAGCACACTTTGATTTCAAGGTTTAAGGTAGGAGATTCTCCTTTTAGTAGTGAGTTTAGATTAGTTCTTGCATGATTCTTGGTTAGATTAGAGTTTAAAGATGGAAATGGGTTTAGCATGTTGAATTGAAATCCATAACATGCATGCATGTACATGTTCTTGGCATATGAAGTTGTTTTGTATCAAATCTCTACAAGCATGTTCATATTTTTGCTTAAGTCCATGAATTCATCAAAATTTTGAGTTTAATGTTGCTTTGGATCATGTTTTGGAGCTTTGGAATGGAATTGAACTCATGCATGTGTGTTTAAACATTGTTCTTGAAGAATTATGGAAATGGTGCTCAAATTGACTCACTCTTGGCCCATGAATTTACAAATTGGCTTTTGCAACTTGATATACTATGAGTTTAAAGTGTTTTTCCAGAATTTGGACCCAAGAGGTTGGGTTTTGGGTGGTAGAATGCTTGGTTCGAACTTGGGAGACAAATTTGGAAATTCTAGATTTGGCTTCCTCGCTCGAACGAAGGATTCCTCGCTCGAGCGAGCACCTTTGTCCAGGGCTCTGCTCGAGCGACCATCGAGCGACCATCGTGCGTAAAATCACAGCATCCAAAGATTTTTCTTTGTTTTGAACCGCTCGGCGAAGGAAGGCTCGCTCGGCGAGGCTCTTTTTCAAAGAACTTTTGAAAAATGTTTTCTAAGGCATTTTTGCATCCACATTCTATCCTAGGCATCCCTAGGCCATATTTAAGGCTCCTTAATAAGGATAAGAGGTTAGGTACACACTTAGGATCATTGGTTTAAGTTTTGTACATTTAGAAATGCGTATTTCAAGTGTGTGTCCATTATGTGTTATGTAGGTCGTGTGCCGCATTCTGTTTGACCATTTGGCTCCACCTATCGATTTCAACGCCCACTGTGAGTAATAACATTGTAAAGATATGTTCAACTGTACTTATTTTCTGTGTGATGAAAATGAGATCTGTTTTTCTGAAATGATATGTTATGTACAATGAATGATTGTCCAATTTTTGACATGTATCCGTGACATCCTTAGTACCATGTGAGATTTACAGCCTTGACCCGGTATCGGAGGTTCCTTATGAAACTTTACGCTTTATGCGTCCTGTGATGTTACGCTTTATGCGTCTTGTTAGGTGAATTGTGCACTGTTGCCCGTACCGGAGGCCCGCCATGGGGGCTTAGCTATCTTGTTACCCAGATCCGGAGGCTCCTTCACCGGAGCTAAGGAGGTTATTCATAACCTTACGCATTGCGCGTTTAGTTAAGCTAATGGATGTATCACGCAAATGAAACTATGACTTATGATTTCTGTCTATCTATGATCTGATCAATTATGAATTTGAAAAGCTGAATTATGATTTCGATCTGATCAAGTATGATTTTGATACAATGTGAATTAACTTCTGAAATCCGTGTGGACTCATTCATTGAAACCCCTTTACTTTGTTTATTATTCACTGGGTTTTCGCTCACAGTTTACTATATATATGTAGGTGAGCCGGCGCATAACCAGGGCTAGAGTTAAGGGCCTCCTTTTCCCTTTTTGTCAGCTAGCTTTTGTGCCTCCCGAGGAGGTTTCGGTCAAAGTCTAACGCTGTGGCTGTTTTGTTTCATGCTAGTCAATGTTTATGTTTGGGTCTTGTAAAGTCGGATTTTGGAACGTACTTATGTAAATATTCTGTACATATTGGTGTACTTTGACTGGCATGCTATGTATATAAATAAGTTTTAAAATTTATTGTCCCATGTATGTCATCACAGTTCATTGGACCTTGTTTATTTTACATTATTGCTTCCGCAGCCCCTTAATATTTGTTAATGTCTTTAGAGGCCGTAGGTAATCCACGGATTACTGGCCGGTTACGTCGCTAAACCTATAGGGGCGGGTTTGGGTCGTGACAGGACAGTTGTGGGTTGAGGGTTGGTTTGGGAAGTGGGTTGGCTTTTTGACTTTTTTGGCTATTTTAGTCTGGGCTAAAAAGTTTGGTTTGGGAAAGACTTTTTGGCTTTTTTGACTTTTTTTGTAAGAAAATAGTGTGATGATTATGAGTTGGATGTAATATTTTGTTTGTTGTGACTTAAATAGCCTATTTTGTCTTTTGTGGCTATTTTGGCCACAAACCATCTTCCCACCCTGAATTTTCTCCAAACAGTATACATGCGAATGGGTCCAAATCGTCTAAAACTGAACCGCGACCACCCCTAATTAGGGGTATAAAAATGGCTTGCGATTCATCGGTAGTCCAAAGTCCGCTTATGACTCGGGGTGGGCCAGGTCCAATTAGGTCTGAGCTATCATTTAAAACCCGACCCGACCTATGGCCGAGCTCATTAGCCCACTTAAGACCTAATCAAAGTCCGACCTACTAGAGGCCCAGTGTCATTTTTAGTATAAAAAAAAAAATTTGATAAAAAAAATAAAAATAAATAAATAAATATTTAAGCCCACCCAATCCCAGTCCACCTAAGGCCCGTATACCCCTTGGGCATGGGCATGGACCTAATTTTCTAACCCGTGATCCAGCCTTAACCTAACTCGAATTTTAGCGGGAGCCTACTCAGTCCGACATGGGCCGGACTGGACCAAATTTACACCCTCACCCATAATCATTTTACTTTACAACTATCAAATTAACTTCTCCAACACAATTATTTTAACCAGATTAAAATAATCAAATAGGTAACTTAAAATAGTCAATTTCTTTAATAAGGCCAATTATAAAATATTAGTAATTTCTAGTGAGGTGGATGGTTTGTAATCATTTTCAATTCATGTGATGTTATCATTAATAAATTTAAGAATTATATTTTAAAATTTTCTAAATTTTTTTTAAAATATTAATATTTGTCTTTGTTTTAAAAATGACATAAATTTAGTAAACGCATCCCCAACAATGACATAACTAAAAATTGAATTTTTATTATAAAGAATTACATTTTCATAAACTTCTTCTTAGTACCTTTTATTTTTTTGAAATATTCATTTGAATTTTAAAGAGAGAAGACAGAGGGAGAAAGTGTGAAAGAAATATATTTTGTTATTATTTACATAACTAAAGTATGATAGTTAAATTTATGAATCTTTAAGAAAATTATTTGGAGCTATATTTTGTACAAAACTCTTCAAAATGACTACAAAATGAAGTTATTGGACTTACTCAAAATAATTCAGGCTTTCCAAATAAAAAGTTTACTTTTTGACTAAAAATAATTCTATAAAAAAGAAAATAGGAAAATTTTACCATATACACTCATTAAGGCTAAGTTTGGGAAGTCCCAAATAAGCCAAAAAGTTAAAAAGTTATTCAAAAAGTTAAAAAGTTAACACTATTTACCAAAAGTCAACAATTACGGCTGCACAACTCCCAATTCAAATTTTCCTCTAAAAATTAATTTTTACAATTTTTTATTACACATTTTTTCATAAAAAGTCAAAAAGTTAACCCAAACATCCATATTTTCAATCTCACTTTTTTAGTCAAAAAAGACAAAAAGTGCACTTATTTAGTCTTCCCAGACAAGGCCTAAAAGAGTGTATCATATGCACCTTTAATTATGTTATTTTATTCTTTAATATGACAAATTTTCTTATTTAGTTATGATTCATCAGATCTTTGGTTATGCCTTATATGCTGTTTGGTTGTGACATTTTTTTTAGTTATGACTCAAAAAGTATAGAGTTATATCATTTTACTCAATATATACTTAATTTTTAATTTTTAATTTTTTGACATATTCTTAATTTTTTGAATTTTTTTAATAACCTTTTTAAATGGGTGTCGTAATTTTAGCCCTAGAGATTATTAATAAATAATATTAAATGTCAAAAAAATTATAATCTCAATATATACTTTTCATATATTTTAAAATATTTTCACACATTTCAATATATTATTTCGAGGGAAAATTACCACCTAGTGGTATCCCTACAAAATTACTTCAAATTGATGAAAAAATTTAAGAATTTAATTACTAATATTTATAAAAAAAAATTATTGATCTATAATTATTTTACATATACACTGATTTCAAATTTTTTCGTTTTTTCAATCACAAAGGTTGTTTTAAACATTTTCCATTTAAAATAGCTAAGGTAAACTTTTTTTCAAACAAAAATACAAAATTAAGGCTTCTCAAAAGACAAAACATACTAAAAAAATTAATTAAATAAAATGTCACCTTTAAATCATAATCATTTTAATTTTTTTCTCACAATACTTTAAAACAAAACAAAAGTTTATCTCAAACAGAATTTTTTTAAGTCAGGCTAAGACATTGTTTGTGAATTTGTTATTTTAGTTATTTTTTTTACTTTTTATTAAACATATGCAAAAAAATAAATAAATAAATAAAGTGATGTAATGTAATAATTTATAGTAACTTTTAAATTTTTTAACTAAAATCTTAAGTCTACAAATGAGACCTTAAATAGTCAAAAAGTCTAAAAAATATATATATTAAAAAAGTTTTTTCCAAAATAATCTTAACATAAACTTCTTTTAACGGTCGTTTAAGATTTTAACTTTTTGACTATTTAAGGGGTGTTTTGGGAAGTTAGTAAAAAGCTGATTTTTGGTTTTTTATCAAGTTTTTTGGCTTTTTTGGAGGTGATTTGGGAAGTTGGTAAAAAGATGACTTTTTTACTTTTTGGTTTAATATTTTTTAAAGTGTCACATCACTCCAAAATGACTAAAATGTCTTTATTTTTTGATTTTTAAATTAATAAATCAAAATTTTTTAGAGGATAATTTGGTAAATTTGGAAGTGGCGTTTTTGGTCTTCCCAAATGGGTGTCTTGGCTTTTTACCAATGCTGGCGTTTTTGTTGATGGGACCAAAACATTGGCTTTTTGCCAGCTTGCCAAAATGGCACTAAATCTAGTTAAAAAAATCCGTTTAAAAGAAAATTTTGACCTTATATAATTTTATAAGAAAAAGATAAAATAGTTATAATTTAAATATAATATTTTGTATTATTCATTTTTTAACATATTTTTAATAAGTTAAATTAACCCAACATCATGTCAAACTAGTAACTTTTTAATTAGAGGAGCGTGAGAAAAAAAAAAGAAAAAAGAAGAGGAATTACATATAAGTGGTAAAAAGATAAAAATAGTAGAAATGACAAATACTTTTATAATTTTTCTTGTACACCCCACTATAGATGTATATACATCCCATATACTTTTAATTTTTTTTTGTCCTATTCTCAGTTGCATGTAGTTCAGTCGAGAAAAAATGGGTGGAAAGGAAGAAGTGGAAAGATGGTGGTGAATATCAATCATTACATAGGTGTGTAGGGGGAAGGGGGTTATCTATCTATTTTCTCAACCATGGTTTTGCTCCCAAAAGAAATTCACTCAACTCATGTGGTTTGTTTTGTTGTCTTCTACCTCTCTTATTATTAGCTCTTCTTAACCATGGTAAAATCTGGACTTTTTCTCCCTTTATTTATTGTACTTGTACTATCGGACTATTTCCCTTTTTAGACCTTGTACTCTCTCTCTCTCTCTCTCTCTCTCTCTCTCTCTCTCTCGTTTGACCCACTTATATTCCCTTCCCAGAGGTCACCCCTCTGGGGATTAGCCCTTACATAGTGATCCTGAAGATATTTAGACTTTATTTGTCATAATTTTAAAAAATTAGAAAATAAAAAATTTATTATCTTATTTAAATTATATTATCTTATTTAAGTTATATTACTTCTCTACTATATTACTTCAAACTTAATTTATACCTAATTTATATTTTATAAAATGTCAAAAACTACATTTATTTAAATCATCCCAAACCACCCCTTAATAATATATTGGATAAACTATATAGATAGTCCCTCTAATTTACATAATGTATTAATTTAGTTTTTGTTATTTTAATTTATTTAATTTTATCCTTTAATTTAACGAATTATGTTATTTTATTCCAATAAATAACTGTTATTAAGTTTGACGGACGGAAAGTTAAACTATGTGTCAATTTGGTCCTTATTTATTTATTTATTTATTTTTTTGATCAGTGGACATTACAAAAACAACACAGCAAAGAAAACAGAAAAAAAATCGACCAGCACAGCAAAGAACTAAACCGAGGCAAGACAAGCCACAAGCCCAGGAGGAGGGTGGGAGACCCAGTCAAGAGGGAGATTGTTCCGAAGATGCTGATAAGCCACCAGTGGGCCACTTTGTTGGCTATCCGTGGCCTCCACAGAAAGGAGAAAGCACCAAAACGAGCCATTTGTTTAATATCAGCAATCACAACAGCACATTCCCATAGAGAAACAGATTCGGAGACACTGAGAAGGATTACCGATTTGTTATCGCCTGCTATCTCGACTCTAGAGAGGTTGAGGGAGGAGGCAAGCTGACAAGCTAAACGGTAGGCCAAAGCTTCGCCTTGAAGCACATAAATTATAGAAACTTGCTGAGTGAAACCGTCTAGGATGTTCCCCTGTGAGTCCCGTAGAACAGTTGCGATAGAAGCTTTGGTAGATCCCTTAATAGTAGCCACGTCACAAGTAATCTGAAAACTCCCCCTGGGAGGGGAATGCCATCCCGAATTTTGGGAGATATGGGTAAAGGACTCATGATGCATGAGGTGAGAACGCTCTGTGACTTGCAAAAACTCATCTCTGGTCCATTGAGCTCGCTGAATAGTATATAAGGGGTCTACTGGGGTGGAATTAAACACAAAGGCATTGCACTCCTTCCAAAAAAACCAGCTAAACCAAGCAACGGAGCTAAAAAATTGGATGCAATCTTCTTTGTGAAGAAAAGAATCTCGAACCGTACAAACCCAGTGAAGAACAGAGGAGATAGAAGCCCAATCTACTCTAAAGTTCAGGTCACACCCAAACCAGACAGCCACAGCCAAACAACAAATGTTCCGTCGATTCCACTACATTCATGCAAATAGGACACAGATTTGATGGGATGCATTTCCTTCTGAATAAATTTTCCTTAGTGGCCAAAGCATTCTTGCACACTCGCCATCAAAAATGGCGAATCTTAGGAGGAACCTTGAGGGACCATACAAATTGCCAAAAATCCCGTGGAATTTGGAAAGAGGTGGAAGGAAGTTGAGCATTTGGGATGTTCTTCAGCTGGCCCACAACGTGATAGCCCGATTTGACTGAGTAAACCCCCGATTTCTCGTGATGCCAAATCTGCGTATCCTCATGGTGAGCTAGAGAAATAGGAATTGAGCAGATGGCTTGGACCTCGGTCGCCGAGACTAGACCCTGCAGAGCATCAACTTTTCAAAGGCCATGAGTAGTATCAATTGTGTCCACCACTGCATTAACGCGGCTGATGGGTGGCTTTGGGGAGGAAACTTTAAATCCCGGAAGAGAAGGGATCCATTTATCATCCCAAAATTTGATTGAAGCACTATTATACACTTGCCAACGGACACCTTTGCATAGGAGTGTTCTACTTTGGATCAAACTTGCCCAAGCCCAAGAGGCGCACCGACCCCGAGAGGCTTCCATGAAATTTGAATAAGGAAAGTAGATCCCCTTTAACATTCTGGCACAGAAGGAGTTAGGATACTTGATCAGGCGCCATCCTTGCTTTGCTACCAAGGCTTGATTGAAGTCATGAAAATCTCGGAAGCCCAACCCCCCTGCAGATTTAGGTAAAGTTAATTAGGCCCAGTTTACCCAATGAATGCCCTTGCTCTCCGAGTCGCCATTCCACCAGAATTTGCTTATGAGAGAGTTGAGTTTGGCACAAAAGTTATTGGGGAAGATAAAACATGCCATGATGTAAGATGGGATAGCTTGTACCACAACTTTTATTAAAATTTCCCGCCCTGCATGAGAGAGCAGTTTAAGTTTCCAGCCCTACAATTTAGCTTGAACGCGCTCAATAATAAAACCATAAGCCTCCACCTTAGACCTCCCCCAAAAAGTTAGAAGTCCTAGATACTTTGCATCCAACGGAGTTTTCCGAAGCCCAGAGAGATAACGAATGCTACTGCGAATGGGGAAAGGGACATTGCGCGAGAATTGAACACTAGACTTGTCAAAGTTTACCAATTGACTAGTCGCAACGCAATAGGAATTCAAGATATCCAAGATCTTCAAACATTCAGATTGGTCTACTTTGAGGAATAATAACACATCATCCGCGAAGAGCAAGTGGGAGAGAGTGGGACAATGTCTATTGATCTTGAAACCCGAAATTGCTCCCATGTAGAGATTATGAGAGATCAATTTGGATAAGACATCCGCAACTAGGATGAAGAGATACGGAGAGAGGGGGTCTTCTTGCCGTAACCCACGAGACGGGGTAAAAGCAGCCCGTTTTTCACCATTGACAAAAACAGAGAAGATGACCGAAGTAATACATTCAGAAACCCATTGGATCCATTTCGGAGCAAACCCCATTCAGCGCATAAGTTCCAATAAAAAATCCCATTCGACTCGATCATAAGCTTTGTTGAAATCAAGCTTAATGGCCATAAACCCCGCTCGCGCCCGTCCTCTTGTGTTTTAAAAAGTGGAAAGCCTCATACGCGACAATGGAGTTGTCTTGAATCATTCGTCCTGGTACAAAGGCCGATTGATGGGGAGAGAATTTATTTCAGCCGGTTTGCAAGAATCTTGGTGATGATCTTCAGAGTGAAATTACACAAACTAATAGGCCTGAATTGTGATAACTTCACAGGGTGACTCATTTTGGGGATAAGCACCAAATTGGTGTGGTTTAGTTCTTTGAGGAGATGACCACTGAGGAAGAAGCTGCGCACAGCAGTGCAAACATGAGGCCCAACCACAGCCCAGTATTTCTAGTAGAAACATCCTGGAAAACCATCAGGTCTTGGAGATTTAACTGCGCCCAGTTGGAACACTACATCCTTCACTTCCTGATCTGTAAGGGGGCACACCAGAAGTTGATTCATAGACTCTGAAATGACTGGGGTCGCCATAGATAAGACTTCATCCACATTCCTCTGCCCAACACTGTGAAACAAATTTGAGAAATACCCCGATAGGTGTTGATTGATTGCATGTTCGGTGTAGAGCCAAACGCCTGCCTCATTATGAAGTTTCAAAAGTTGGTTTCGTTGGCGACGTTGAATCATTGAGGCATGAAAGAATTGGGAATTCCTGTCCCCATAACTTAACCATCTAATACGAGACCGTTGATGCAGATACATCTCCTCGCGGGATAAAGCCTCCTCCAAATCCACCTTTAGCTGACGTTGCAAAAGAGCATTATCCTCTGAGGGAGGGTGAGATTGGAGAGACACGAGTTGGGATTTTAGGGTCAGAATTTGGCGTTGATTATTTCCAAACGTCGCTTTGCTCCATACCTTGAGGCCTTCCTTGCAAGATTTTAACTTAGAGACTAGCTAAAACATTAGGGAGCCAAGGTGTTGTCCATCCCAATTAGACCGAATGACATCTTCACAAGCTGGGCTAGTTGTCCACATGGTTTCAAATTTGAAAATTCTAGGAACCTTCTTGAGCGAAACACAACATCTGAGGAGGAGGGGGCAATGGTCAGAGCCAAATTGGGCTTCGTGAAAGACTTGGGCACAAGGATACAAGGATCTCTAACCCACCGAGGCTAAAGCTTGATCCAATCGTTCGCGGATATTGTCTGCACCCACCTGATTATTGGACCATGTAAAGGAAGGACCTTTGAACTCAAGATCCATAAGGCCACAGTCAGAAAGAAGTTCTTGGAAAGCTTGAAGTTGACTCAAACGACAAGGTGCACCACCTATTTTCTCAGACTGAGCCCCAATCTCATTGAAATCTCCAATACATAACCAAGGATGATGAGACGCAAAAGCCAACTTTTTAAAGAGAGGCCAAAAAACCTTGCAAAGAGAACGCTGGGGAGGAGCATAAACAAAAGAGGCAGCCCAAATCATAGAACTATCTGGAGGAGTAATAATGCCCCTAATCAAATTCTTAGATTTATACCTGATATCAATTTGTATATCAATTTGGTCCTTATAGTTTACACAATGTGTCAATTAGTCCCTATCAAAATTGAGCAAATTAAAATAATATGGACCAAATAGACATATTGTGTAAACTACAAAGACCAAATTGATACATTGTGTAGCTTTTCGGTCTACTAAACTTAACAATCATTATTTATTAAACTAAAATGACACAATCTATTAAATTAAGAGATAAAATAGAACAAATTAAAATAACAATGATCAAATTAATACATCATGTAAATTACAGGGACTATTTACATAATTTACCTTAATATATTTAGTGATTCCGAAGTATTATTTCACATCATATAAATTATGATATTTATTAGGTTATCTCTTTATAGAAGATAAAAAAAAAATATTAAGACTCATTATTTTAGTTAATAAAATACATGTTAAAACGCCATTTAAATTTGTCCCCCAACAAACTATAATTTCTCCCTATGCTCCCTCCCAGGCTTAGTACACGAACTTTTTTGTTGAAAAATTATTTGGTGTTCCTAAAATCATATATAGCGGTATTTTTCATCAATCACAAATTTTTATATTTTTTTATATTTTTTAATTATTTAATATAAAATCATATACCTCACTCCTATCAATCATTACATTCTTGAAACATCACCATACTGGGCCTTAGACCCAACCAATAACCTCTCATTTCTGTTGACTGTTGAGTGATCCCTCAAAACAACTACTAATCATAAAGTAATGAAGTAATGAAATATGTTGCCCTGCTAGAGTTGCAAACGACACTACAACAAAAAGCATTTTTGGCGACACTTTTTAGCAACCAAACAAAAATTTAGTTGCCAAAGATACATAATTGGCGACAGAATATTTGTGGTCACTAAAAAATAAGCTTTTGGCGACGAATTTATAATTTTGGTCGCTATTGATTTTGGCGCCAAGTGAATTTCTTACGCGGGAGCACGAAAAACTTTTTAGCGACCAAATTAATTTATAGCGACGGAAATTTTAGTTACCAATTATATTTGTTTGGCGACAGACATTACTTGGTCGCTAAAAATCCGAATAACATTTTTGGCAACCAAATTAATTTGGTTGCCAATAAATTATTAGTCTTGACCCTACTTTTTTATTGCCAAAAATTGTTGACAAGTGAAATAAACAAACAATTGACCTAACTTCCTCTCATTGTCTCATCCATCTGAAACGGCATAGCACAGAACGGCACAGCACTTCTTCTTCTCTTCTTCTTCTCCCTCTTACTCTCTCACGCATTTGAATCACGAAAGGCCAAAGGTGCTCGTGGCAAAGAACACTGGGTGGCAGCAGATCGCGACCCTCTTTCTGGGTCGCTGCTCTGTTCTCTTCTCTGTCTCTGATATTGTCCTTCTGGTTCCTATTATTATGTTATTTATTCTTATCCTTTTGGTTCCTATTATTGTCCTTTGGGACCCTATTCTTGTCATTTTGGTTCCTATTATTATGTTATTTATTCTTCTTAGTATCCACCTATATCTGATCAGTTGTTCAAATTGCATCAGGTGGGCCTCAGTTGAAAGACATTCGAATTGGCCTAAACTTATCATGGGTATTCTTTTTGCAGGTAGATTCTGATACCCAAATCCCCCCTCCCCTCTTCATCTTCTTTCCCACCCCTTCCCATTTTATGTTTGTGGTTCAGAAGCCTTTGGAATCTTGATATGTTTGGAATCTTGGTATGTACATACGGCTAGGTATACATTTGTGTGTGCTTTTATGTGTATCTATATATGCATATATATATATATATATTGTATGCATCATTGAAGTTTTTTGAAATAATTGGTCATGCTAAACTGTTCTATTTGTTTTACTACTTACTTGTGTTATTGTCTGCAACAGCTCTGCACTTTTTCTTGTAAGGTCTGAACCGGTGCTTATGTCATATAGTGACTCTAATTCAGAAATGAAATGTAAGTCCCACTGGTTTACCTGTTTTCATTATGACTATAATCTGGGTGCTCATTCCTCTTTCTATGATGCATAATTTGTGAGGCACTTATGTTCTTATCACATTTTTTGGGGATGTCCATCAGGTATGCTCTCCCTACTGAAGACTAATTATAATTTTAAAAATCTGATGCATGGGTTCAATAAATGAAGACTAATTATAATTTAAATGGACTTCATTTATCTTCTTCTGCTGATCTTGTAATTGGAAATAAACAATATGTTCGGGTTTGGGATGAGACAGACCTCTGGGATTCTTCTTGTGGGGGTGACTTCGTCATTTATCACTGCAGCATATTAATTGGGTGGTAATATGAAGTCTTATTGTTAGTGCATTTGATAAATTTATTTTTACAATTTGAATCATTATAATTTTCTGCATCTTCTGCTCTCATATAGAGTAATATGAATTGTTGTGTACCACTTGTTTTTGTCATATCAATATGGACATTACAGTGCTATAGGGCTATGACAATGTGGTGTACTTGGCATCCATGTTTTAGGGTATTAGTGCGGAACATTGGTATAGTATTAATTCACCGATGTCTGAAATGATTTAGCTTTAATTAGTTTAGTGGCTGAAGTCACTGATATTTATTCTACACTGTAAATTTTTTTTTATTTGTTCATTTTAATTTCTCCTTTGCCTAATCCTGAAGGTTCTTAATTCATACTTAAAACAAATTTTGAAAAATTTGAACAACTAAAGAGAAATGCACATTTACTTGGCTTCTTGTTCTATGATGACAGCCTCTTCATGTTGGTTTCCTTGGAGATGAAGGTGGGAACACTATCACTATCCGATGGTATAAGAGGAAGACTAATTTGCACCATGTAGGTTCTTACTATTAATTTGTTATCAAAATTTTTTTTCCTTTTTGATTCTTCTTTTAGTGTTATTAATTTGTTATATATATATATATATTATGCTTCTAATAATTCTAGGAAACATTGTGACCAAGGTCTGTGTCCAAATTGAATTCATTATTGGTTCCTTTATTTAAGGAAATTGAAAGGGGAAATCAGATCAATCTTTATTACTGAAGACATCCTACATGGGATGCATATGTCACGGTGTACGTACCGTGCTTTAGTGTGATCGTGAATATATTCAATACCCTTTGCAGCATCTAGCACGATCTATGTTCTTGCAGTCCAAGAAAGTGTGGCTGATGGCCTATTTCAATAATTTGATGAGAATGAATTGACTATTTGTTTCTCGATTTCAGTTCAATTCTACAGAGGCGTTTAGCAATTGGACTAATTGATACAATGTGAAAATTTAAGCCAATCATAGAGTAATGGATAGAGTATCATAATGAATTGGGTCAGATTTCGAATTAAGCCAAGTAAACCAAATATAGATTCGGATTATGCTAAAACCAGTCTGAATTCAATCTGTTGAGAGGCCTATGCTAAATAAATACCTTTGAGTAAAAAATGTTTGACCCAAGTAGAGGTGGTCATCTCCACTGGCATACCCCAACAACTCCACCTGTAAATACATATAGGCTTGATTGGTAAAAAATGTTTGAACTTTGTTAAATCACATTAAATTTTATTTTGACATTTCATTTTTGTAAGTTTGTAGAGAGGAGAAGAAGCTGGCAAGTTACTTGATTACATTAATTAACAAAAATATTATTGAGGTTTTAATGTTGATTCTATCAAAGATCCTTTTAATGGCCCTAAAAAGTATCGAATAAAACTCAATGTACCTCACTTTAGATAGATTGTCTTACAGTTTTTATACTTTGTAACTCAACATGTATACAAGAAAATATGCTTATTTATACTATTTCAATTTATTTTTCACTTCTTATACTAGTAAAAATTGATGTTGTAGTCCATACTTTAATTTTAAATTTTTATTAATATGCATTCACTTTATGGGTCCATCCCTAGTTACATACTAGTTCTTGCATATAAGGGTGACTACCATCTTGTGATTCTATTGATTCCATTGGCCTGGCTCTTGCACTCATAATCATGCATCTTTTACCAAAAAAAAAAAAAAGAAGAATTGTTGGGTACTACATGAACAAAAATAGAAAAGGTCATAAATATCAATTTGGTAACATTGTCACAAAGCATTCTACAGATGTTTTGTATTGGATGATAAGATGTTTTGTTGTTCAGGCTTACATTTTTCGATCAAAGAACTGGTGGATCCATCTGAGGTTGTAGGACTTTGTGTGAGAAAACGTGACTCAAATATAGCTATAAGGTAAAAATTACAGTCTTTTTTATTGTCTATAATGGGGTTGTCTTATAGATGCCTCCTTAATTTTGGTGCTATTCCCGGTTTTATTTTACATGACCATATAATCTTATAATTTGATGGCATTTTTGCTCTTCTTTATAAGTTATAATGCAGTTTATGTTCTACATGCCGGTGCATTTGTAGCCATCAACTATATGCACTTAACTTGATATCTCTTTAGTTTTTTCAATGACTTTAGAGGAATGAATTTATGTTCTTAATACATATTTATGTTTATATATATATATATATATTACAGCAAAGGATTTGCCAAAAATATATAAATGATAATATATAGGAGAATCAAGTTCTGTTGAAGCTACTTGGGTACAAAATATAAATATTTAGCCTACAAATTATCTGGGTTACTACTTGGTAGGTGGTAGCATAGAACATTCGTCCGTGCCACTTATATGAATTCTGTGAATCTTTTCCTTTAACCTTGGTCTATCAAATAGTTTATCATAACTCAGAATTTTCACTAGTCAATTACATTCTCTGTCATTCTTATCTTTTGATGATTTCTATCTTTTTCTATAGCCTTCCAACAGAAACCAGCTTCCTTATTCGCTATAGTGCTCCCCATGATTAACACTTCCTTATGTTAGCAATTATTGAAGCTACTCTAGATTTCCTTAAATGCCGCAATCTCATTATTCTTTGTCTTTTTAGTCAACATCTCAAGATTCATATTTTGGTTAATAGTATTTATGTATGCTATTTCATAATTCATATTATTATAAGGTTCCACCTTTGTTTTTGTTCATATTTTTTTGAATTCCAAGTAACTACTTGTCCTGATTTCATGTAAATGCCCAATTAGGGTTTTTGAGTTTCAGTGGCTACATACTTGAGTAGAAACAATTTTTATGCATGACTGGGTTTTGAACAAAATTAGTTGAACATTGTTATTGTATGTGCATAATTCAAACATTTACAAGTATGGAACTGTGAGCTCTTTCCTAAACCATTAGCAGCAGAGGTCTTCAGTTTGATGGAAATCTTGTATATGTAGGATGCAAGTGAACAGTTTACATGTTAGACTCGATCTCAAGCACATTGTTTTCAGGGTTGTTTGGTTAAGATTATTGGAGCTGGTTTTATAAAAATAAAAATGATTAAATTAATTTTAAAATTTCAAAGTTGTATTTGGTTAGCCTATAGATAAGATCTATTTAAAATTGATTACCACTAAATAAAATCAGATGGAATCTTGTTTTTGTTGTAATTATATAACCAAATATGTTTATATCTTTGAGATATTGCCTTTTTCATACATCCTAACAAAACGTCATAAAAAATGCTTTGAAAACCTATATATATTAGTTTATTTCAATAATAAAAAATAATTACAATATTGAGCCCTTAGTATCTTGTTCACTTTGGAAAATCTAGACGAAGGCTACATGATTTGCATTCTGATTGGTTTATGAAGGATTATTACTCTTTTATCTTGGTGCATACATTGGATTCTTGATGTCTTTACATGCAAATCTAGTCTTGGCTACTCTGTGCATGAAAGGGCGAGGTGCATGTGCTCCCCTGTATATATATATATTGCCAAGGACAGAGGAAGTACCTAATAACTATTGTGTGAAAAGAGACTTTGACCTTCTGTTATCTCAAGGAAGCCCAGAAGGGTGGGTTGGTTGATTTTGTGTTAACCCCGGCCCATCTATTTCTTATCAGGATTCATTTTATATTACTGATGATTATGTCTTAGTCAATCTCAACTATAGCCCATTAATAGTAACCCACGCAAACCCATAGTCCAAAAGCTCAATAACTTGTTCACCAATATAGATTGCCCAGTTTTAAAAGATTCACAATGCAAAACACACTTGTAGATTCAACTTTCCATTTGAGATGAACTTGCACATTTTGGACAAAAAGAAAAAAGAGAACACTGGCATAAACCAATTTTTGCATATTCAGACAATTGTGTTAAATTGTAATATTTTATTCAGACAACTGAGATTTTATCTATTATTCCCCACTCTTTTGAAATCAATAAGAGAAAGTGATAGTTTTTTATCCGTTGACTTATATTCAAATTGGTGATTTGGATGCATGATATCTATATTATATCACTATGAATTGACTATCAAACTTTGAGCACATGCATGACTTCTTGGGATACAATTATGTTTACGTGTACTCATTTCCCTCTTCAGCCTATATAAAGCTACTAGTTGTTTTGTTCTTTTCTATATCATGTGTATAGTAAATTGGGAATTGCCTGAAGCAACAAAATGGCCAAACTGGTGAGGCTGAATTTCCATGAATTTTCATTGTAGTAGTAGTGTTTTTTTTTTTTTTTTTTTTTCTTTTTTGTAGTTGTTGTTGTTGTTGGAGTGTCAGTTAACTTATGTTGCATTCGGTGGGTTTGGGTGCCAAAACTTTGAATGAGTGTAAAGCATTCAAACACAATTCTGAAATCTCCTTTTGGGGAGTGATTGTAGATGCATGTGATAGATTAAAACTAACTTTATGAATAGTTTGATTCAAGAAATATGCATCAACAGTTAATCATACAAAATGCGTCAGCCAATACTTAGTGTGCTTCCTCAAGAACTTTATATAGAATTTGAAGTGTCTTGCATGCAATGTGTGGTAGAGCACGAGTATTGATCTTTAGGTTGAAAAAAAGAACTAGGAATATGTACAAATTTATAGAGATATTGCTTGTAATTAGTTCATATATGCCAAGTTTAACTAGTGAATCATGTATTACTTTTTGATTTTGGTATATTGAAATTTTGTAATTCATCGTAGAAAAATTTGCTCTCAATTTGTTCATTTATAATGTGAAACCAATGTTTTTAGACCAAGACCTTTATTATTAACATTTTAACATTATAATTTTTTTTTTCATATGTTTGACAGATTGGCAATGGATGGAATATAGTTCGGGGAGCGTCAAAGGATTACATTTTGAATTTTTGGATATATTTTGTCATAGGTTTTTGTTATGAATTTGCAAGCTTGGAAGGTTTTTTGGAATTACATGTTTGAAGTTTTTTCACATGTTTGATAGATTGGCAATGGAAGAAATATAGTTCGGGGAGCATCAAAGGATTACATTTTGAATTTTTGGATATATTTTGTCATAGGTTTTTGTTATGAATTTTTAAGCTTAGAAGGTTTTTGGGCATTACATGTTTCAAGTTTGGGATTGTAAGAGATTTGTATTTAAATTGGATGTTTTGGATTTGATATGTTGTTTATATTTAATATGGTACTACTTTTGAATTAAGTTTATATTTTGGATGCTTTGCACAAGTGTGTTAATTTGAATTATATTTTGCTTATGTTTATAGGTTTATGAATTATGTATTAAACAGGAAAATTGTTAAAAAAAAATTATAAATAATGAATTTTTTGTGACAGGTTTTTTTAGTTGTAAATTTACTTTTGGTGACATTTTATTTATGTTGCTGAAACTATGTCAATTTTTTTAGCGACCCAAAACTTGATTGGTCGCCAAAAGTTTTAACATTCAACAACCAATTCTTTTAGTCACTGAAAGATATTTTTAGCGACGCATTTATACGTCGTTGAAACTTAACATGTCATCAGCTGAAGGCTATTTTTAGTGACTAAATGTTAATTTATGGCGACGAAATTTTAGTCTATTGGCGACAGAAATATTTGGTCGCCAATTTATTTATAAAGGCAACCAAAATTGATTTGGTCGCTGAAGCACTTAGTGACAGGGCTTTAGCGACCAATTTTGTTCATGTCACGGATACTTTCAGCAACCAAAATTACACTTTTGGTGACTAAAAATCAGGTCGCTAAAAGTGTTTTTTGTTGTAGTGCGAGTCGGGTTTTGTTAATTTTAAATTCCATCCATTTACTTATCGAATTCGTTTATTAAATGTGAACTCGGCTCAATAAGTAGCTCTCAAGTTCAGCTTGATTCGTTAATATTAATGAAACTCGAATTTGGTTCAGCTAGATAAGATTTTTTTTAATATTATTTATATTATTTAATATATAAATAATATATTTATTATATAATTTAAAAAAGATATGCCAATGAAGCTTGATGAGCCAAGTTCAAACTCAACTCGTTTACTAAACGAGCTTAATATTCCAACTCGAACGCGGCTCATTGAGCTAAGCCGAGCCCTTAACGAGCCAAACCGAATCAAGTTTGTTCATGAACAGCTCGGCTCATTTTCAGCCTTATGTCTAGCCTTATAATTGGAAGACAAATTTCTATTTGAGATTTTTTTTTTTTTTTTTTTTGAGTATTTTCTAACATACTTGAAAGGAGTGTGCATACTATTTTTTATTGGTGTATTTGAAAATAAAAGTAATTAAAATTTTAAAAATACCAATTAATTTTATATAGTTTTAAAAATACCAAATAACTTAATGTTTTCTTAAAAATAAGTTGCTTTAGTAAGCTTTCACAAAATAATTTTAAGAAATGATTTATCAAAAAAAATATTATCATAGAAAAATTAATTTTGATCTTTAAGAATAAAAAAAATCTAAAATAAGATCAATTTGATATATTTGCATTTTTATTTTATATAATTTTTTAGAGTAAAAAATTATTTAACAATTGTTTTCAAAAAATATTTTGTGAAAATTATTTTTAAAAAGGAATTTTTAAGAAGAAGCAACTTGTCTTCGATCTTTTATGAGTACCTAAACTATTCAATACTAGTTTGTGTTGATCCCACAAGATTCACTTTGACAATTTGATTCGTTGATTCTTTAGGTCTTGTATAAATCATTAATAAATAAAATTAAATAAATCTGATAATTATGATCTCAAATTGTCATTATTTTTATCTTAAAAAGTGAATAATTCATTTGCGTAATCATAATTTTTTTAATAAATATGATAAAATTATATGATTACGATTATCAAATTCTTCAAACCGTTTCTGAATAATTTATATGGAGAGGTCTAAATGAACAACAAATTATGTTAGGTTAAAAAAATGGTTAGGTGTCATTTGATAATATAATCTTTACAATTTATTATTTTTATTTATAAAAAATATTAAATGTATTTATATTTACTTTTTGTAAAAATGGAAACAAAAACCATTATTTCACAGATTCATGTAGGCAATGGAAGGAAGTTGTCAATGGTGATTGTCAGTGAGAAATTGCGGCTGAATATGGTTTACCAGCTGTCGGAGGTAATAGCCAAAGGTGTTGATCAAAAATAATTGTCGAAATGATGGTCGAATGTAGAGATAGTGGTTAAGCATCAAAGATGATGACAAAAGGTAGTTACTACTGGTAAAAGATTGTTGGTGGCGGTGAGAGATGGTTGTCAATCATAGGAAATGGTTGCACGGTTGCTGGAGGTATTATAATCAAAAGTGACCAATGACAACAATTGAAACTAGGGTTTTATTTGATAATTTTTAATTTTAATCAAAAAAAAATATTATATAATTATCATATTACCCTCTTTATTCTTTTATATATTTTTTTTTAAAAAATAAAAAAATTATTAAAATTATATATTTTCAAATGAGGTCTAATAGTGATGAGAAGTGGTGAGTGATGGCGAGACAGATATAACTAAGAAGGAAAAACTTTTTATACATTTGTAATCATTTTTTTGTAATTAGAAGTAAGTTTATAAAATTTTGAAAACGAATATACACAGTAAGAGTTTTGGCTTAAAATTTTTTTAAAAAATTAAATATAAATAATTAAAAATTATAAACATAAATAGTATCAAATAAGTCTTTTTTTTTTATTTTTTATTTGTAGTAGCAAGTCTTAAGAAGTATTTTTCACATATCACTATAAAAAAATTAAGATTTTAGAAACTAAATTTTAAAAACAAAATTATTTTTTAAAGATCAAATATTTTTATTGTGAAAAATATTGTTATTATATTTTTTGCAACAAAAATTAGACATTAGTGATAAATTAATATCATTTTAGGACCAAATTTTTTATCTCAAAAAATAAATCATTTTCAGACCAAATTATTTTATCTTTAAAAGTCTATTTATTAGTCACATTTTAAAAATTATATTGCTAAAAGTCTTATTTTTTACTTTTCAAGACGACCTTTTAACGACTATCCTCATGATAATAGAAATTAGTCCTTAAGTGTCTTTTACAACAAAATTTTTACTTTTAGAAAACGAAAAATTTAGTTTTTAAAATTGTTATATGTTGTAGTGCATATAAAAAATATTCTTGTTTTGAATTTGTTTTTTTTTTAATTTCTGAAAACAATTAACTTGAAAACAAAATTAATATAAATTTATCATTTTCGTCTTTGTTTGTAATTGCCGACCAAAAAATAGTATAATTTTATAAGAAAAATGATTTGTGGCACTAATTTTCCTAGTACTAATGGTACTAATTTCCTGTTTTGATAATTGTTTTTTTTTTTTTCTTCTTGTCTTATATGAAAATTAGGGGCATTAATACCCCTAATTTTAATGTCACCAATTTTAGGCTAGGTTTGGCATGTTCTAAATAAGTCAAAAAGTTAAAAAGTCACTATCTTATTTAAGTCACATCATCCTATTTAAATCACATCACCTCTCTAACACATCACATCAAACCCAACCCAAACCCAACTCAAACCCACCAATAAGTCAAAAAGTGCACTTTTTTAGAACACCCCAAACCAACCCTTAGTGTCACCACTCACAATTGATTTTATAATTTACTCTAAATTTTAAGATCTAAAAAGAGAAAAGAGTGGGAGCTCGAGGGGCTTCCCCCGAAACTCCCTCGAATTGCCATTTTTGGCAAAAAAAAAAAAATGCAAGGCAAGTTAAAAAAAAAAAAAAAACAGTTTACTGAAAATGAAAATTAGGGAGATTAGGGGGAGTGAAATTCGAGCTACCAATCAAAGTTGATCTAAAAAATAGGAACTCTAGGTGACTGCAATCTTGGATAGGAAAATCCACGCCGAAGGACGAAGCAGATAGGGTTTGGCAACCATCAAATCAAACAGTAGACACCTATGATTGGAACTTCCATATAATTTTTTTATTTTAAAAAAAAATTATAAATAAATAAAACAGTTATAAAATAATTATATTATAAATAATAAAAAAATTATGCAACTGTGACATCAAAAAAAAAAAGTAATATGAAATACAAAAATAACTTATATCATACGCACAGAATACCTGAAGTTGAATCACCATAAAAATAAGGGGTTATTTAGAATAATTTAAATAAGTGTATTTTTTAATTTTTTTATAAAAAAAATATATAAACAAATAGAGAGATTATGTGAAGAAAAAAATAAAATGGGTATTTATACATAAATTTTAATTTATGAATTTATATTCCATTAAGTCATAATTAAGATTTTTTAGACTTTCAAATCCGATTAAATTTTTAATAGTCGAAATTACCTTTCAAACAATGATTGTCTATCATTTATGATTATCTATAAAGGAAGATATTAATTTGACATTTATTTTAATTTTCAAAACTTTAAAACATCAACTTTCATATTTGAAAAACTAAAAAAAAAATGTGCAAAAAAAAAAAAAAACTATGTTTTTTTTTAAAAAGTTGAAACAATTGAATTATTTGTTTGTGCAAAACTAAAAATTTGCATCTATAAAGGAACATGATGATGGAACATTGATCTGCAAAACTTTAAAAAAAATTAATAATGAAAAAATTGATAATATTCTCAATTTTAAAATTGAAAAAAATTATTAATGTTCTCAGTTTTATTAAATAGTTAAATCAAATTAATAAGTAGAAGGGAAAAACACGTTTAATCTTATGCTCTGTTTTTTTTTTTATCTGTTAATGAAACAATTATGTGGAACATTACTATGAAAAATTAATAATGTTCTTAATTTTAAAAATTAAGAAAAACTAATAATATTCTCAGTTTTACTAAGCCCTCGTTTGGTTTTCTCATTGGAGCTAAAAAAACACAAAAAAACAAAAACAAAATAGATTATATAAGTCAATAAGACCCAATACTATTTTTTATCCATAATCATTATATTTTTTCTTTCATAAAAGTCAAAAAAGTCCCAAAATAAAAATCAAACGAGGCTAAAAAAAACCATGCTAAAAAAGCCCCAACACAAAAAAAAAAAAGAAAAAAAAAGGCTATATTACCCAATGCCAAACGACCCCTAAAAAAAACTTATTGGTTTAAAAAATTTTAAATAGGACATGAGTTATCATAATATTTATAAATAAAACTTTTAAATAATTAACTCAAAAAAAAAAAGATAAAAAAAAAATACACTTTTATAATACACTCTAAACACACTTCAAAATTATTTTTTCACTGCTCTATTAAAACATAATTTCCCCCAAAATATTATACATCCTTTTGGATGTGAGATAAGGCCTCTTTTGGCAAGGGCTAAAAGTCTTTTTTTTTTTTTTGACTTCTAACCTCTTTTAAATCATTTCACCTCTTTTTTTTTTTTTTTTACATATTTTTATGGAAAAAAAAAAATCAACAAACCAAAAGACTAATTTTTACTTACTTTCTAAAACCATCATAAGCCCTTATTTGAAAATAGACTATTTTAATAATTTTTTAATTTTTTATAAAAAGATATATAAAAAAATAAAAAGAGTGATATAATAATTTATAGTGACTTTTTAATTTTTTAATTAAAATATATAATTAATAAATGAAACCTTAATCTCCAAAAAAAAAAAAAAAAAAACTCTACTATACACGAGAATCTTTGAAGTGCACAAAAAAGACATGCACCCTATGCAAAATAAGGTTTACACCGCACACAAGATAGACACATACTTTCATGTAATTATTTTATTATAGTCAAATTAATTTGAAAAAAAGTTAATGTCATTATTTTAAGTATTAATTATATTTTTAACCGTCAAAAAGTAAAAGTTGTCTCTAATTAGATGGGATAGTAAAATATTTTATTATTTAGACACATCTAAATATGATGTATTTTAAAAAGTAAAAAAAATATTTAAAATTTTAAAAATATTCACTAAAAACAAAAAATTATGAAAAAATAAAAAATTTAATTTTTAAAAAACTGAAAGCAAATACATTGATTAGTTTTTATAAAAAAAAAAAATATTTAAAAAAATAAAAAAATAATGTGAATTTAAAAAGTTAAAAAAATTAAAATATTACCTCTTAACCAGTTTGCCAAATCAGGCATCCCAAAATGTCCCAAAGTTGAGCCAAGCCAAAGCCGAAACCAAAAGCCAAGTTGAAACTTGAAGCATGAAAGCCAAGTGAAGGTGAGTTAGAGAGAGATGGGTACAAAGTAAAGTGGGGCCCAACCAAGATGAGAGAAGGAGCAGACAAAGAAGAGTGGGAGTTCACGTGGGATAGAAAATGAAGGAAGCGTGGAACTATCAAAACTAACACAAGACTCCTTCCTCCTCACCCTCACGTGGACCAACACATGTCTCTTGCTCTGCTGTTCAGACACGTGTTATCACATCTCCAACGAATTTATCTACAAATAATTATATTCAAAAAACTGTTTCCGAACTTGTCATCTTGTCCCTCCATTTTCCGACACCCTCACTCCCTACAATCATTTGAACTTCTTCTCTCTCACATCATCACTTTACCTCCCCTTCCAACGCTTCTCATCGCGCGTCACTTCACTCCATCTATCTTGGCCCTTCATTTACATCTTAGTTTCGCTTCATTAGGACCGTATATTTCACGCTCTATGGAGGATGTGTGTTTTGCGTTTACTTCAAATCGTCTGTATCTATCTGTATCTTTTGATCCTTATCTCTGAGTCTTCCGTTTCCAGTAATGATAAATATTTTTTTTTTTGTTGACAAGTGTTAAAGAGTGAGTGACTCTATTAAATTAAAAATTATTTTTTTCAAAAAAATGTAAATATTAAAAAATATAATAAAACGTTAATTCAATTTAGGGGTATTTTGGGAAGTTGGTAAAAAGCTAAATTTTGACTTTTTACCAAATTTTTTAGTTTTTTGAAAAGTGATTTGAGCAATTGGTAAAAAGTTAATTTTTGACTTTTTAATTTAATATTTGTTTATGGTGTCAAATCAAATTAAAATGATTAAAATACTCTTACCTAATATAAGAAATTTATTTTTTTATTTTTTTGTCATAGGTCCTAATTTGTAATTTTACACTTGCGTTTTTGGCACTTTCCAAACCAATTTTGTTGCGTTTTTGGACATTTTGTCCAAAAACGTGACTTTTTATTTTGTTCCCAAAACGGCACTTAATAAAAAAAATTCTTATGTATTTTAATACTTTTATCCTACACTCCGATTATTTTGATAGGAAACATTTTACGCATTTTTTGATATTTGATATAACAAAAAAATAAAAATCAACAAAAATATTTTTTAAGGTCAATTGAGAATAAGTATATTTGAGCAATTCTTTTTTTTTTTATATAAGGTGAAAAATATTTTTTAACTAAAATTTTATCAATACTACCACTATCATCATCTTCAGGACAACTATTTTCATCACTGTTGTTGTTACTATTATTGCCACTATCACCTCCACCCCATCACTATCACTAGCACCCTCTCATTTCCAATACTTCGACATCTACCTTCATCATCACTCTGTTGTTAACATTATTACCACTACTAATACAACTATTCATATATTAATTTCAAGAATACAATCAAAAAATTCAACAATGTGCTTATCAAATACGTCTTTCCTAAAAACAATAGGTTTACTAAACGTAGATTCACATAATTTAATTTGAAAAATTATTCAAAAAATCAAATATATTTTTTAAAAAAAGTAGTAAATTTTAGAAAGAAAACACAAATTTATGGTAATAGTGGGCAGTCACTGATGGGCCCCCAAGCTGGTACGAAATTACTTTTAAGGCCCTTGGGGTTGAAATGAAACAAGGGTAGTAGGGGCAGCATAGATGAGGTAATGATTAGATGTTATAATGAGGGTAGTATAGTTTTAATGAAGAGGTAGGCATCATGATTAATTCAATTATATTTGGAAATTATCATTGCAATCAGATGCTCTGTCTATTTCTTTCTAATCATCCTCTTTTTTTTAATCATTATAATTATACTTTTTTTTGGGTGAATAAATTATTGTTATACTTTGCTTAACTATAATCGCATGCGTGACCCAATTATGCAAGGGACACCAACGCATGCATGCTATGTTTGACAAAGCATTGTCTTTTCATAACTGCTTTACAATTTCGAAAATGAATAAAGTTGTTTGGTTTTGAAACTCCAAAAAGTATCCATTTTAAAGTTTTTTTTAGTTCTTTTATTAATTTTTTAGATTTTAGTTAATGTAAATGCACTTTACAAAATTTTAGAAATAATTAAAATAAAAAAAATTCACTAAAGACCAAAAACGCAAAAAGTGAAAATTTTTAAAACAGTTATTAAAAACAAAGATTAAATTCATTTTTCCCACTAGGAGGCTGGAGCACTTTACCTCTTGTAATTTAAATGTGAACAAGAAGTCTCATGTGATTCTAGCCTAGAATCATACCATTAATTTTTTTCATCTAAACTAATGAAAGGTGTATTGCACACGTCATTTTTTAGAGTGAGTTTTATTTTCTAAAAAATTAGAATGAACTTAATATTACAAAAGGCTAATTTCTCCTCCTTTTCCAAGCCTAAAATTAAATTAATATATTAATTAAATTAAATAAAAATATAATTAATAATTGATCTAAAATTTAAAATATAATAAGAATTGATTTAAAATATAATTAAATTAAATATAAAATAAATAACAATTCAGAATTGATCTAAAATGTAATTAAATTAAAATTAGATTAACATGTTAGAAATTATAATAAATAACTAATAATTTAAGATTAATTGTGATCTATAATATAATTAATTAAAATTAGATAAAAAATTTTAATAATTACAATAAATAGTTAAATATTTAGGATTAATTATGATCTAAAACATAATTAAATTAAAATTAGAATAAAAATTTAAGAATTACAATAAATACTAATTAAGAAATTATAATTAATTATGATTTAATTGAATTAATACTAGACATTATAAATTATGTGTATGAGAGGTGAGAGAGAGAAAATAACAAAAAATACAAGGTTTGAGGATATTATAGTTATTTCACATATATAGTTAACGGTTGCATTTCAGTCCAAAAGCACATGGGGGACATATGTCAATTTTTAAAAGGCATAGAGGTAAAGTGTTATCAAAACATACCATATGGAGGCAAAATGAATTTGCCCTAAAAACTAAACTAAACTGAGCGAATAATATTAGAATGATGATATTTTATATCACATATAGAGACAATTCAACCTTATTTAATTCTGAAACAAAAAATTTAAATGAGGCCTTTTATAAATTTTTACACTAGAATTCTTTATTTAAAATTTATTTATTTTTTCATTTTTTAAGATGAAAATTTATTAATTAAATTATTATATTCAAGTTTTGCTAACATATCATATAAAAAAGTACATTTTTTTAAAAAAATTTGGAATGGATCATTGCTAATGCATCATACCCACAAAATCATATGTTACAATCATTTTTTAGATTTTCTAACTTATTATTATCTAATGTTTCACTTGTTGGTGTGGCCTTTTTTATTTTGACCGAAATAGATATAATGATAAGGACTTTTATTTTCACCAAGAGAAATGAATACTAGTGAGGGCTTTTTCTTTGTATAATAACAAACAATTTAATTTCTTTGTACTGAACAATTGGTTTTAGGAAAGTATTTACTTTTCTTTTCTTTTTTTTCGTCCTTTTGTTTTGATAGAGGATGGAACAAAACGATAACGGATAAGTTTTATAAGAATACTTTTCTATGCAATACAATTTAACGGGAAATCTTTTTGCTTAATTTTATTTTTATTAAATTTTTTAAACCATTTTTATTTATTTATATGTGATATATACACAGTCTAATAATAATAATAATAATAATAATAATAATAATAATAATAATAATAATAATAATAAGACCTTCTGTTATACGAGACATTGAACAAGTACCTAAATTGCTTAGTAATTAAGCCACTATTTATTATATGAGTTGTTACCATTGTATCGAAAACAAATATAAGTGACGTAATCTATTAAACTAATATAATGATAACAACTCACAGATATAACACATCAAATTAAATTTTGATTTAAAAATATGATTCATTTATAAAGCTTCAAATAGTAGGCGTTAGTGATCTGCATTTCGGTGTCATATTTTATAACATTTTACTATATGTCATTTTACATCATATTATTTGATACGCTTACAAAAACAAATTATTGTTGTTATTTTTCAAATTAAAAATTAAAATTGATGTCTATTTATTAACTGATATGATTAATCTCATACAAATTGTCATATTAAATAATACACTAAATATGTGATCACCCTGTCAGTAATATTTTATTATTTTACCTGTAAAAAATCATTGAAGAAGATAGGTCTATCTATAACAATCATAGCTTCATATATATGGACTAAATTCTTGGGCAAGAGTTATTGGTATAAAATTAAAAAAACACACACATAATAAAAAAAAATAAAAACTTAAAAGGTCAGTCAAACACTTGAAGTTCAAGGCTCCCACAGATGACACATGTAAAAAAAAACATTAGGATTTCCTTGAAAATGACACGTATCAAAAAAATATATATGTATATATGAAGAATAGTTAGGTGGTTTGCATGATGATGATTTTCATATTTCTCTGAATCAGTTTAAATTTAAACAAATCATAGATTTCTCATAGGGATTGAAAGGAAAGACAGACATATACAAAAATAATAAAAACCAAAAAATAAAAATAAGATTTGTTTGACTCTTTTAGAGTGATTTTTTGTATGATATGAAGTTTTTTTTTAAAAAAAGATAAGTATTAGTACTATAACTATTGTACTCTCAATTTATATTTAATTAAATATCAATTATACAAAATTTTATTTAGAATTATTATTTTTTAAATCATTATAAACGATTTGAACTTATTCATGAGTGAGTAGATAACTCATGATAAATATTTCTAAAGGAATAGACTCATTCAAACAACTAACATATACATTACCCTAGAATATATCATTCAAAATCTAACACACCTATGCTGTGTTTGGTTGGGGGATTTGGGGAAGGATTTGAAAAGGGAAAGGGAAAAGGTGTGTGAAACTAGGTGAAATGTAAGTATATTTTATTCACATTTCACCTAACTTTTCCCTTTCCCTTTCCAAATCCCTCTTCAAATCCTCCAACCAAACACAACACTAATGTTTTTATTATGAGAAAAGTCTTGATTTTGTCCCCATGCATCTTTTTAAAATTCACACGAAAGAAAAGGTGAACTTCAAAGTAATAGTTGAATGGCCACCCACCAATATCTCATGATCATAAGTAGGTAAATAATATGTAAATAAAAATGTAAGATGCCACAATTTTGATGCCATTTCTGTATCAAATTTAAAAAAAATCTAAAACAAAATACTCAAAGAAAAAAATAAGCGTGAATAATAAATTAAAATAAAATAAAGACATAAACTTACTTAAAACTTTTTCAATAACAAAAAAAAAAAAAAAAAAAAAAAATCTAACTTTTCTAACATTTGTCAAAGACATAACTTTTTAGAACAATTTTATTAAAAACAGTTAAAAAAATCATAATTGTCAAACCTAACCTTCCTATCTAGGCAAATCGTATTCCTCTTGGTAAAAAAGCGCTACAAACTTTTAAAATATCATCTTTAAATTTATTTTAGAATTAATCAACATGTAATCCCTTAGTTTGTCTGCCATGATAATTTAAAAATAATATTTTATGATCTTTAACAATATAAAAGATAAATGTTAACAGGTGACTGATAAGTATTGTTTAATATTGAGAAGTGTATTTAAAATATTTTTAAATGGTGAAAGGAAAAAAACCATTTAAATTGTCAAAGTGTTATGAAATGAATAAAAATTGTTTTGGGTTATGATTTATTTATTTATTTATTTATTTGGACTTATTAACAAGAAAAAAATCATTTGAAAATTTGGGGTTCTAGATTAACCAAAAGAAAAATCATTTGAAAATTTGGGGCTCTAGATTAACCAAAAGAAAAATACTCAATACCTCCAAATTTTCACCCTACACTCTCCCAATGATGTAGCAAATAATGTCAACTAATGAAAAATGCTCAATCCCCCAAATTTGTTCCCTCAACACTCCTTCAATGATGTGATAAACAATACTAAGGGTTGGTTTGTGATATTCAAAAAAGTATACTTTTTGACTTATTAGTTTATATAGGTTGGGTTTGATGTGATGTGTTAGAGAGGTGATATAATTTAAATAAGATGATGTGACTTAAATAGGATAGTAACTTTTTTACTTTTTACATTATTTAGGTTATGCCAAACTTGGCCTAACTAATCAACTTTCTTTAAATTATTCTCTGTTATTTCAACATTGTTTGTCATATCATTAGGATAGAATTTGGGAGAGAAAAATTACTTATTTTCTTCCGACTCTTTTTTATATTTTCAAAATTATATGCCATATATTTTGGTGTCTTAAGAACTTGACTAAAAGTCAATTTTTGACTTTTAATCTATTTTAGATCACATCACTTATTTATTTATTTTTTATATATTTTTAAAAAAAAATTTACAAAATAAATTTTTAATTAACTTTTCAAACAAAGAGCTTTTAACAAAATCATTAGTGTGTAACACACTTGAGATTAGCAAATACAAGATGGTCAGCATCCCCACCAAAAATATCCAATTATATGCGACCGCAACCCCAGCCGCTCTTGAAACCACGTACACCAACTTCCCTTAATTCCCAACTAATAAAATTCACAAGTGCGATTCACGCGCTCTCAGAAACGTGCAATTCGGATCGATAAAACATTAAGTTGGGGGGTTATGCAATTGAATTGATAATGATTTGTGTGATGTCCGACAGGATGTCTGGGTGATGATTAAGTGTCCCCACAGGTGCGTGCTAGCTGTCCCACGTGTTCCCCTACCGCTCCAATAATCGATCTCTCTCTCTCCTCTCACTACCCGACAACCACTTCCCTCGTCATCATGATTCATGGTCCTCCTCCCACCACCTTTCTCTCTCCTCCTCCGTACGAGGCTACCTCCCATGTGATTTTCACGTGACCCCCGGCCCCTTCCACTGATGGTCTGTTTCATCACCTTGTGTCTTAATTTACCATGTTGCCCTCATATATTTTGCATGTTTATGCTTCGACCACATCTAAAGACGTAGGTTTATTGATTTAGGTATTCCTTTAGAAAATGAATTGACATTTTTTTTTAAATTTTTTGAGTTTTTAATTATTTTAATTTGATATTAAAAAGTCTTATTTGAGTTGAGTTTTTTAAAAAAATTTAACTTTTGAAAAAATTAAAAATGATTATGATTTTGATATGACATTTTATCTTATTAATTTTTTAATATATTTTATATTTTGTGACTATTTTAGCTAAATGTCACATTCAAATTATAATTATTTTATTTTTTCTCTCACAAAAAATCAAAAAAAAAATTTCAAACTGAACTAATTTAGCCAGGATAAATCAATAACTTGGAAAATCCACCAACTTTAAACGTCCTAGCGTCGTCGTCGGACCCTCTATCAACGATGTCAGTGTCTCCCTGATGATCTTCATGATTTCGGATCTCACTGACAACAGCTCAAGATTGTGATTTCCCCCTCCCTCTCTCTCTCTCTCTATATATATATATATATCTCTGTGTGTGTGTGTGTGTGTGTGTGTTTAAGAGATACAAACACACATAGATCAGGCTTTTTGAGACTTTTGATTTGGATTTTGATTTTCCAAATCTAGGTTCTAAATCCAGATCTTGGTATGGCAAGAAGACATTAAATAAGAGATTGATTGGAGATACAAACAGAGTGTTAGCATCGATCTGTTTATTCTCTATTTGAATTTATAATTTATTATTATTATTATTTTCTTGGTTATTTTGTTGAACATATGCAGATCTTTGACAAATTTAGAAGAGAAGAGAGATAAACAAATAGATAAAGAAGAGACAGATAGACATATAGTGCAACTATTTTAATTTTCTTTGGTTGGTTATGATTTTGGATCAGTTTGATCCTGTTATGTGCACAAATCTGTTTATTTATTTATTATGATTATAACGAACATATAGGATTTAGTGATGCTATGATTATTGCTGAACAAAGAGGATTTGTTCTTAATGATATTTTTTTGAACAAATGAGAGAGAGAGTGAGTGAGTAGAAATAAATAGATAGAAAATTTTGAATATATAGGATTTGGTTTGGCTTGATATTTCAACAAATAGAAAAAAAAAAATGAACAAATAGAATTTCAACATATAAAATTCAAGGAAAGAAATTGAACAGATAGGAATAAAAATTGAAGTGAAAAGATTATAAAATTGAACATGTCGGGTAAAAAATTGATCAAATAGGAAAAAAATTTAATGGATAGATATAAATTTAAACAGATAAGAAAAAATTTGAACAGATAGTCAACGAAAGTTAATAGATAAAAAAAGTCAACAGAGATAAAATTAGAAACAAAATATCCTTCAAAACTAATCAAAAAGCTTTTTACCCAACTATTTCACAAAATGTGAACTTTTCACTAATAAAAAATATCTACTAGACCTAATAACTTAGGAGTGATTTGAGATGTTTTAAATAAAAGTTGGTTTGGGGTGTCCTAAAAAAGTACACTTTTTGTCTTTTTACGAAAAGATGTGCAAAAAAGTAGAGAGGTGATGTGATGGAAAAAAGATAAAAAGATAAAAAGATGGATTATATAGGTCATGCCAAACAAGGCCTAAGTATACTTTTTGACTTTTTATATAAAAAAAAGTGTAAAAAAGTAGAGAAAGCGGATAGAAAAATAGAGAGGATATATTATTTGATATCAACCAAAATACGTGTACATATACAAAAAATATATTTTTTTTTAGTATATGCCAAATACTTACTTAGTCACTTTCTAAATTAAGAGATCGTTTGGGATGATCTAGATAAGTGTATTTTTTAACTTTTTACAAAAAAATATAAAATATGGGTTGAGTTTGAAGTGATGCAGTAGAAAGATAATGTAATTTAAATAAGATAATGTAACTTAAATAGAATAGTGACTTTTGACTTTTTAACTTTTTAAAATTATACCAAACTAAATCTAAATTTATCACTAATTTTTTTTAAATAAACAATATATTAATATAATATACGTGAAATAGTGCCTTATCCGAAGACGCCGTATAAATTTGTTTATTTTTTGGGTGGGATGGAATAACGTGGTTGATTTGACTTGTGCATTTTGTCAAACCGTTGATCAAAGAATCTTTAACCTCTCAATCCTTCCACCACACCAATCAATCATTCCATGCTGCCATTCTTGTGCATAATTGAAGGGTCCTTCCTCCACACTTCAATGTGTATCATGTCATATTCTTTAGAAAAAATTGTATTTTAGTGCTGGTTTGGTTAAGATTTTAAGATTAAAAAAGATAAAATAAATTACATAAATTAATAATATAAAATATTTTTTTTTATTCATAATTATTACATTTTTTCTTTTATAAAAATTAAAAAAAGTCTCAAAATAAAAACTAAAAAAATCAAGCTAAAAAAGTTAGTTATATTAGTCAATGCCAAACGACCTTTTAACGGAGCAGTGATAAAATAGTATAATTTTTATATATGTATAATATAAATTTATTTATGTATTTGGGGTAATTCTCGTTGTGTATTAGAGTTGTACCGAATTTTTTTTTCCACTTGAAATGTAATTATTTTTTGATTGTCGAATCAATTTTCAATTTTTCATATTTTTAGGAAAAATAACTTGACATCCACGGTAAGGAAAAGCAATTCCAAAAAAACAAAGCAGTAAATATTGTAAATATTAATAATAAAAATAATTTTTTTTATTAATGTGTATTATTTTTAAAAATTACAACTGAATGATAATTTTTTCTATTTTTAAGGGGTTCACTGACTTTTTTTTTTATTTAAATTTATGACAATTGCAAAAATACTTATTAGGTTATGTTTGATGCTTATAATGAGAGTGTTTAGTATGGATTATTGGGGTGATTATACCTTATTTTAATTTGAAAATTTGTGCCAGATTATTTGATATAGTTTTTCCTTATAGCTTTTTAGGCAGAAATAGTTGAGAAAAGCTTATTATTTAAAAGTTGGGGAAGAGGTGCTTTTGATTTCTGTTTTCTGATTATCATGTTTTAGCTTATAATAAGTTGCACCAAACAACCTCATTGTAATGTGAGAGTTGGGAAGGATATACAATATTTAGGAGTATAAAATGATATATAAATATAGTATAGATATATATGTTTAGGGTTATTTTGGAAAGATGGTTATAATCAACTTTTTGTAAGAGAGGGAAGTGGGTTATAATTTGGGAAATGGATTATAACCCACTTCCCAAAAGAGGGCTTAGAATAAGAAATTGATTACATATAAGAGTCTTTCTTATTATAGTTTGAGTGAAATATAGCATGGATAACAGCTGCAAAGTAAAATTTTTTTTTAAAAACTCCTTATCTTTTGCTTTTATTTGTCATTATTAAATTTATTTTTTTTGGACTATTTCTAAAATCCCTTAACTTTTTAGATGCTGAGCTCATTTGTGAACATAACTTATAAGTGATGATGAACCTAGAAGGGGCAAGAGTGGCGATTCATCCCCTTCTCTGTTATTAGAGTAGCACTACAAGAAAAGGGAGTATAAAACATGGAAATTTTTGCGACAACGCATTTTCCGTCGCAAAAAGTGATCTTTTGCGACAGCAGATTAAACCGTCACAAATAAAGAGCTTTCACGACAGCATTGTACCATCGGTAATAAACCTACACGGGAAGTGTGATAAATACGAAAATATTAGCGACGGCGTTTTTTACCGTCACAAAAAAGAAATTTTTTGAGACGGCATAAATTTGCTGTCGCAAATAGTCGACAATTTGCGATGCCAAATGTCCGTCGCAAAAAAACCTTATCAAAACAGCGTCGGTTTATCTATAATTATTTATCATTTGCGACGGTGTAAAATGTACCGTCGCAAAAAGTAATAAAAAAAAATTTGCCCTGCCCTCCCCATTGTTTGGTGCATGATCATTTGGATCGAAATCCCTAAATCTTTGAAACATATTTTTTTCCCCCAAAATCCCTAAACAAGCGACGAACGGCGAACGGCTTTCTCTTTGGACGAGCTACGAACGGTGAGTAGGCTCAATCGCTGTCGATGACGACAAACGGTGGTGCGGCAACGACGACAGCTAGCGGTGGTGTGGCGATGGCTTTCTCACTCAGCGTATGCGCTCTCTCTTTCTGTATATATATATATATATTGGTTGTTAAAAAAAAAAAACAAAATACACATAAATATATATGATTAGTATAAAATATATTAGTGTAAAACTATTTAAATGAGTTGTAGTTGGTTATTATGTAGTTATTCAATGATCCTAACAATTATTTTTAATTAATAAACTTTTTAGTATATTTTTAGTATCTTTTGGTACATTGCCATTAGTAGAGATTTGAGTGATTGGCAGGTGAAATTGATGGAGCTTTTTAATAGTTTCTCTCTATGTTCTTCCACACTTTCTGCCTTCTCTTTCCACCTTTTATATTTTGAAATGCAAAAAGTAGAAATTGAAACAGAAATACTGTAATAACCCCGACCTGTAATTAGCTATTAATCGGTGATTAGGGATGTTAATCAAGTGAGTAAGATTAATTACGGGATTAGTATGTAATTTGTATCATAATTGGCCCTCCATCTGTTACTTATAAAAAAAAAATATCTGTCTGGAAGTACCACTCCAAAATGAAAATTGAAAGCCTTATCGGCATCCGAAAATGAAATTGATTTTTACCATTGTGTTAATTGGAATTTTTAGAACCCTATGGCAAGTTAAATTAAAAATTGATTTAAAACGATTCATTAAGTCGCGTTTGGCAAGCTTAATGTTCCAATTAATGTATTATAGCATTATATGTGTTATTTGAGTCACTTTAGCCCATTTGGAGCCTTACCTCATTTTGAGTTCAATTCGTTGGTCCCTTGGTGCAAAAACAAATCTGATGGAAACATTCTAGAGAGAGAGGGAGAACAATTCTAGAGAGAGAGAAGGAGGAATTCAAAGAAAAGTTGAAGATTTAGCTTGCATTTGTCAAGATTGTGCTAGAATAAGTGAGATTGAAGACTCTAGGTATGAATTCAACCCCTAACCTGTGAATCTAAGTCTATAACATGAAAATTTTGTGTTTAATCAGGAACATTGAGCTTGGGTTTAAGATTTGGGTAGCAATTCATACTTGCATGCTCATGTAAGTGTTAAACTACCAAGTTTGCATCAATTGTGTTGAACATGGAGGTTGAATGGTACATGCATGCACATTTCATCAAGTTTGGTAAATTAATCCCATGCTTTTGAAGTCTTAAGAGGGAATTTGGAAGAGGAATCCACATGCATGCATGAATATTTGGAGTTTAACATGTTAAGTTTGATTTTGAGCATATATGTTGCTATCATGAATTATTGGTCACATGCATGGGTCATTCATCATGTTCTAAAGCTTAAATCCATGTTTTGAAAAGGATTCCTTCCATGCATGGAGCTTAGGAGCTCAAATTGCAAGTTTCATGGGTTTTGAAGTCAAGAGTTTTAAAGAATTCACATGCATGTCTACTTATTGAAATTCAAGTTGAAAATGTGAGCTTTGACAAACCTTGGGCCATGATTTTACCAATTAATCTTTAAAATTTCATGTTCTACAAGTTCTCTGGGTTATATCAAGCTTTGGGGCCCAAGAGAAGTGTTTTGGAGGTTTTAAATTCGAGTTTTGAAGTTGGAGGTGCAATCTGGAAATTCTAGATTTTGCAGCCTCGCTCGAGCGACCACTCTGGAATCGTGCACCTCGCTCGAGCGACCAAAAGTCCGCTCGAGCGTAAATTTCGAAGTTTGCATCATTCTGAGATCGCTCGGCGAAGGAATGTCTTCGGCGACCAGTCACATTTTTGCATGCTCGCTCGAGCGAGGAAAGCTTCGCTCGAGCGAGGACTTAAAATTCTGAAATTTTGCCTAAGTGTTCCAAGGCATGTTTTGACATCCTCATTGCATCTTAGGCATTCCTAAGCCTTAATTAAGCTATAGTAATGAGGTTATGGGCTAGAAACGCACACTAAGAAAAGAATGTAACGAGTTATTGAATGACAAGTGTGTGTGTGAGTTGAGCATTGTAACAAGTATTAATCACACTAAGAGATTGCAAGGGTGTGTGTGTTCTAAGCCATGTGATAAGAATAAACATGAACCAACGTGATGTAAACTAAGCCTATTGGCCACATGAATAAGTAGTGATAAGATTCGTTGGTGCTATGTATTTTGTGATTGTAGGTCAACGTCCGAGAAGTGATTGACCATCTACGGAACCACTGTGAGTAACGTTATCGTAAAGATACGTTTATATGAAACTATGTTCCAAATGAGATAAGATATGCTATGATTTCTGAAATGATATATGTTTCTGTGAACGAACATTCTAAGTTTGAAATCTATTATGGCATCCATAGATAGTCCCAAGTCATGGGGGACGGCATGAAAATGCGGGTCCATGACATTTACGAGATCTCGTTAGCCACTTCATTGTGGTGATATGTGTTTAATCGGTGTCCGGGACCGGTTACTCTAGTCAGAAGACGTTATGTGATATGTGATATGTTCTATGGAGTGAGCCATTATTATGTTCTGATATGAGATGACTATGATTATGCTATGATCTGTTTTATACGTATAAAATGTTCGGAATTCGTTCACTAACCCCTTTACCTTAATGTTATTCACTGGGCTTTAGCTCACTGTTTGTATATATATGTATATAGGTAAGCATTCTGGAGTGCAAGCCCGAAGGTTTTGGTGGGGGACTATGTTTCTGTTGTCAGCCAGCCTTTGTGCCTCATATGGAGGTTCCCGAAGTGTCTTGGTTTCAAGGGTTGATTAATTTTGTTTATGCATGGGACTTTATTTTAATCATGTTGTCTGTACGGAAAATACTGTAATGTGTGTAGTATAATATAATGTATGGTTGACTTATGGCTATGTAAATAAAGTTTTAAAATATTCTGTTTCATATAAGTCAACACTACTCATTGGACATTTATATTTATGTATCTGCTTCCGCTAGCCCCTTATTTTATATTAATGTCATCAGAGGCCGTAGGTAATCCAAGGATTACTGGCCGGTTGCGACGCTAAACCTACAGGGGCGGGTTTGGGTCGTGACAAATACTATACCCAACTACCCCAAAGTTAAATAGAATAAGACTATTACCTTGTTTCAGTGAAGGAGCATACTGCATACCCTATTAAGTGAGCACCTTTTCAATTACTATCTCTTGCTTTACTATAGTCCATTTGGGTTGAATTAGATGGTCAAAAATACATTTTTCAATGACGTAATATAGATGTCCTCTCTCTCTCTCTCTCTCTCCTTTTTTTTTCTTTTTTCTATTGAAAAGAAAGAGAGTTTATTAAGAATTACATGAAAAAGTTCCAAAATGCCAACAATCATGAATAATTTGGAGGGGTGCTAGAGGAAAGAAAGCATGGCGTTTGGCACCTCTAGTTGCTATGGTAATAGGTATTGTTTATTAGGATTCAAGAATTAAAGGCATATCCATGTACAATACATATATCTTCCCTAGACAATTAAACAAAGACAATGTGTATCTTCTTTGCTATTTCTATTCCAAGGTCAAACTTGATATTTTAGCTATGGCTTGATCATTTGGGCTATTAATTGTTTGAATTGATCATCAAATGTTTGATGAATTGACTAATAGATCGATAATTGTAAATCAACCTTAGAAGAGAATTTTTTCATTTAAACCACAAGATTGATACGCTGCTGTCCAACTTTGGAGTTTTGGATTTCTATTTTGTGAATTCATTTGCTATGCTAGAATTCTCATGAGGGAAACTTTTGTTTTTTATTTACGTTATTTTGAATTGTGAACAACATTATGTATTTAAATATTGTGTATGTATTATGCAATATTATGTAGTGGATTAATTTTGCTAATATGTTGTAATGAATGAATGGAAGTAAATTTTTATTATGGATGAATTGTTATTTTTATACTGGAATTTTTATATTATTATGTAATTATTGGTTTCTTTTTCAATTATTTGTCATTTAATACAGGTAATTTTCATATTTTTAATAATTTTATTACAGCTTTTTTTTTTTTTTTTTATACGGCAGCACATTACCGTCGCAAATAATATTGGCAGAATTGAGGTAACTCCTTTTGTGACGGTACCCTTAGCTGTCACGACCCAACCCGCCCCTATAGGTTTGGCACCGTAACCGGCCAGTAATCCGTGGATTACCAAAGGCCTCTGAACAAAATAACAAATATTAAGGGGCTGCGGAAGCAAATTCCTAAAGTAAACAAGGTCCAATGAGCTGTGATGACGTACATGGGACAGAAAATTCAAAACTTATTTATATACATAAACATGCTAGTCAGGTACACCCATATGTACATAATATTTACATAAGTATATCCCAAGATCCATTTAACAAAGTAGGTACAAAAAGACTAGCATGAGGTGCAAGACTGCCATGGCATCGGGCTTCAGGCGGAACCTCCTCGGGAGGCGCAACAGATGGCTGACCAAAAACAAAACAGAGGCCATCAACTCTGGCCAGGGTCTGGTGCCGGCTCACCTACATATGTAATATAAACTGTGAGCGAGAGCCCAGTGAATAATAACAGAGTAAAGGAGTTTAATGAATGATGTCCATCACAGAGTTAGAAATCAGAGTTTATATCAGAAACACAATCTTATCAGAAACAGAGTCTTATACACATTCAGATTTCCAATCAGAAATAGATTCAGATACGTGCTCAGATTCATATTTATATTCAGATTTTGCATAAGATCATATGTGGTACACCCATTAGCTAACGGATCAGATTGGTCTGGAGACCACAGACAGAGTTGGTACCAACGACCAGGAGGGTTCATATCTTGCGCGCAAGTAGCCATGGTATTATTTCCCCCACGCAAGGGCCAGATACAGATAACCACGGTATTGTTTCCCCCGAGCAAGGGCCAGATACTAAGGGTGCCACAATACTTTTAAGAAAATTAGACATTCATTCATAAATCATAAAGTAGCATTTCAGAAAATAGATCATATCATATCAGTCAGAAAATACTTAAAGTTAAACATAACTTTACAGAGTTATTACTCACAGTGGGCGTTGATACAGGTAAACGAAATCAAAGGGTCAAACCGATTGCGGCACGTGACCTACATAACACATCGCGGATACACACTTTGAAACATGCACTCCAACTGTACAAAACTTACATCAACGATTCTAAGTGTGTACCTAACCCCTTACCCTTAGTATGGAGCCTTAAACATGGCCTAGGAATGCCTAGGATGGAATGAGGGTGCAAAATTGCCTTAGAAAACATTTTTTTCGAAAATTGCTGAAAATAGGGGTCTCGCTCGAGCGAGGCTTTCTTCGCTCGAGCGGACATGCAGACAAAGGAGCTCCGCTCGAGCGTGGATTCCGTCGCTTGAGCGGACTGCGTACTACAGTAAAAATACTGGATGCTCAGATTTTACGCTCAATGCTCGCTCGAGCGTGAGACACAGCTCTTCGCTCGAGCGTAGGTCCCTCCGCTCGAGCGGAGCTCAGAAGAAATGATGGTCGCTCGAGTGTAGAATCCTTCGCTCGAGCGTAGAAGCCAAATTCTGGAATTTTCATATTTGCCTTCCAAGCTGAAACCAAGTATTCCAAAGCTCAAAACTCAACCTCTTGGGGCGAAATTCTGGAAAAACACTATAAACACATAGTATATCAAGTTTCAAAAGCCAATTTGTAAATTCAAGGGCCAAGAGTGAGTCAATTTGAGCACCACTTCCATAAATCTTCAAGAACAATGTTTAAACACACATGCATGAGTTCAATTCCCGATAGTTTATACACAATCTCAAAGACCCATCCTTCTTTTTGACAAATAATACTGGAGCACCCCAAGGTGAAGTACTCGAACGGATAAAATTCTTGTCTAACAATTCCTGAAGTTGGGTTTTCAATTCTTTCAATTCAGAAATAGACATTCTATAGGGAGTCTTGGAAATAGGTTGTGTCCCCGGAAACACCTCAACAGTAAATTTAATTTCTCTGTCAACTAAGTCCCCCGGTAAATCAGTCGGAAACACATCAGGGAAGTCACAGACAATAGAGATTGTTTCTACAGTAGAACTGTCAGATGATGTAGTCAATATGCAACACAGATAACCCCTACAACCCTTCCTAAGTAGTTTCTGACTTTCATAGCGAAATTAAGTATGGGGAAGAATCGCCCCATTCCTCTAAAGGTAAATTCAGCATACCCATGGTCTAAACACCACAGCTTTGTTTACACAGTCAATGGTAGCACAGTATTTAGTCAGCCAATCTATCCCCAAAATACAATCAAAATGATGAATGTCCAAAGGTAACAAGTCCACATACAACATCATATCGCCAACCACAATATCACAAGCCGGATAAACATGAGTGCACATCATGGAATCCCCAGAAGGTGTAGATACAGATAATACACATGCCATATGTTCTAGTGGCCTAGTCAATTTTCGAGAAAAAGCATGCGATACGAAAGAATGCGTAGAGCCAGAATCTATCAACACACATGCATATTGAGAACATACAGAAAGTGTACCTGACACCACAGTATAAGTGTTGGGTACGTCTCCAAGCACTAAGGCGAACACTCTCCCTTGCCTCAAGGTTTCACTGTTTGCACTCTCTTTAACATCGGTCCTTGCATTTGATCTTGCTGCGGAAATAGACCCTGCGGAATTTGTCATAGGATGGCTAACCTCATCGGATCTCATTGGGCAATCCCTCACCATGTGGCCAATCTTACCACAACAAATGGCACACCTTTGATGTTCGATGTGAGCACCCGTGTTTCTTTCCACAGTTGGGGCAGTTTGGAGTAGATCCACTACTTTAGCCAGAGCTACTGTAGGACCCTGTGTTATGTTTCTTATTTCCCGAGAATGAACGACCCTTTTTGAAACTGTTCCCGGATCTTTTCCCCATCCACTCAGTCCGGGGAACAAAAGTTTGTTTCCTTACTGCTAAAATAGATTCTGTCATTAATGCCTTGTCCAAGACACTCACGTATATGGGTAGGTTCAGGACTCCCACCCTATCCAATATATCCAGACTCAATCCATCTTCAAACTTGCGGGCCTTTTTGTAGTCCGTGTCCACCATGTGGGGAGCAAACCTAGCTAGCTCAGTGAACTTGGCCTCATACTCGGCCATAGACATTCTACCCTGTTTGAGTTCCTGAAATTCTGAGACTTTCCGGTTTCGAAAACACTGGGGAAAATACTTGTCGTAGAAGATTGCGTTAAATTGAGTCCATGTCATATTTTCGTGACCATTTCGAATCAGTAACCACCACCTTCGAGCTTCATCTTTCAGAGTATAGGTGGCTAGAAGGACTTTTTGGGTTTCTGAACACGGAAACACCTTATACAATTTCTCTATTTCAAGCAACTATGTTTCTGCCTTCAGTGGCTCAATCCCCCCATAGAATGTCGGCGATTTCATCTTCATGAATTTCTGTGTCAAGTTTATGATATCACTGTTATCGACTTCAGCCTGTATTGGTGGAGGTGGAGGGGGCAAGGGTTGTTGTCTCTATTGTTGCATTACCACTTCAGTTAAGGTTGCCAGCATTTGTTCCATTCTATTCATTCGGGCATTAGAGGACCCTGCTGTATCATCATTCCTTGCATTGTCCATGGCTATAGGTAAACAAGACTTTATATATTCAAATTCATGTATTTATGCTGGAATTATATTTTCATACAAGGCACATGACATGCAAATGGAATGTCCCTACTCCTTACTAGAACATCCTGAGCTCATAAGGACCTGTGTGTGCGGTATAACTCGTGCTCTGATACCACTCTGTCTGTGGTCTCTAGACCAATCTGATCCGTTAGCTAACGGGTGTACCACATATGATCTTATGCAAAATCTGAATATAAATATGAATCTGAGCACGTATCTGAATCTATTTCTGATTGGAAATCTGAATGTGTATAAGACTCTGTTTCTGATAAGATTGTGTTTCTGATATAAACTCTGATTTCTAACTCTGTGATGGACATCATTCATTAAACCCCTTTACTCTGTTATTATTCACTGGGCTCTCGCTCACAGTTTATATTACATATGTAGGTGAGCCGGCACCAGACCCTGGCCAGAGTTGATGGCCTCTGTTTTGTTTTTGGTCAGCCATCTGTTGCGCCTCCCGAGGAGGTTCACTGGCTTAGATGCCATGGCGCCTTTGCACCTCATGCTAGTCTTTTTGTACCTGCTTTGTTAAATGGATCTTGGGATGTACTTATGTAATATTCTGTACATATGGGTATACCTGACTAGCATGTTTATGTATATAAATAAGTTTTGAATTTTCTGTCCCATGTACGTCATCACAACTCATTGGACCTTGTTTACTTTAGGAATTTGCTTCCGTAGCCCCCTTAATATTTGTTATTTTGCTCAGAGGCCTTTGGTAATCCACGGATTACTGGCCGGTTACGGTGCCAAACCTATAGGGGCGGGTTGGGTCGTGACATTAGCCGTCGCAAATACCTTTTTAGCGACGAGCATCGTGTTGTCTCAAATATTTTTTTAGCGACGGCAGGTATCCCGTGGCAAAAAATTCTTTAAAGACGACTTTTTTGCTGTCGCAAATAACATCTTTAGCGACGGCAAAATAGTGCCGTCTCAAAAAATCTCAGATTTGACAGAAAAATACCTTCGCAAAAAAGGCAACTTGCCATCGCTAAAAAAAAAGGCGACGGCAACGTGCCGTCGCTAAAACCTTTTTGCGACCCCTTTTGTTGCGACCCCCCCACTTGCCGTTGCTAAAAGTCATCTGCCGTTACAAAAAACCTTTTGAGACGACATTTTGAATATTTGCGACGGCATTTTGCCGTCGCAAAAAGTCAATTTTTTTATAGTGTAGTTTAATTATAATTATCTCTAAATAATTGAAGTTCACCCCCTCTAGGTATTTTTTTTTATTTTTTTCAAATTTTAAGTGATCATCCTCTATTGACTTTTTTTAATAAAAAAAAAATTAAAACGGTTGCTTTTCTATATCTATAAAACATTGGATAAAAGCGTAAAATTTAAAAAAATGAGACAAAATATAACAAATTTATAACTACCATTGATGACAAGCCCTATTTCCAGATAATAAAATAAGGTATTAGTTAGTTATTTGATCATGTTTATTGATGAAGACATTACACAAATTTTAAAACTAATTCTATCATAGAGGATCAAGCACAACTCAAGATATCTCACTTAAGTAAATAGATTATTTTTATAGTGTCATTTGGAATAAAATTTGAAGTGAAAAGATCATAAAATTGAACATGTAGGGTAAAAAAATTGATCAAATAGGAGAAAATTTTAAAGGATAGATATAAATTTAAACAGATAGGAAAAAATTTGAAAAAATAGTCAACGAAAGTCAATAGATAAAAAAAAGTCAATAGGGATAAAATTGAAAACAAAATATCTTTCAAAACTAACAAAAAAAACTTTTTACCAAACTGTTTCACTAAAGGTGAACTTTTCACTAACAAAAAATATCTACTAGACCTAATAACTCAGGAGTGATTTGAGATATTTTAAATAAGTGTAATTTTTGACTTTTTATATAAAAAAATGTAGAAAAATAGAGAAAGTGGGTAAAAAAATAAAAATAAAGTATTATTTGATGTAACCCAAATAAGTATATATATTAAAAAATGTATATATATATATTTAGTATATGCCACTTAGTCACTTTCTAAATCAAATTTATCACTATTTTTTTTTAAATAAATAATATATTAATGGGCGGGGGTTCTTCTTGGCTTTAAGCAAGATTCTGTGCCCATTTTGTGTTACATTATGGATTTATTTTTATAATCTGAACCGATCATATTGTAGGGTTAGTTGAGTACTACGTCCCTACCAAAACTCATATTAATCGGATACAAATAACTATATGATCGAATTGCATATTTTTATACTATTTTTCAAAAGAAAAACTTCTTGTTTATTTTTTTGGTAATCAATCATATAGTTATTGATATCCGATTAATATGATTTTAGTAGGCATAAGACTCAACAAACCCTACAATATGAGCAGTTGATTATAAAAATAAATCCATAATTTAACACAAAAAACCCCAATTCCTATATTAATATAATATACGTCAAATGGTGCCTTATCCGAAGGCGCCGTATAAATTTATTTATTTTTGGGGTGGGACGGAATAACGTGGTTGATGTGACATGTGGATTCAGTCAAACTGTTGATCAAAGAATCTTTAACCTCTCAATCCTTCCGCCACACCAATCAATCATTCCATGCTGCCATTCTTGTGAGTAATTGAAGGGTCCTTCCTCCACACTTCAATGTGTATCATGTCATATTCTTTAGAAAAAATTGTATTTTAGTGCTGGTTTGACTAAGATTTTGAGATTAAAAAAAGATAAAATAAATTATATAAATTAATGAAATAAAATATTATTTTTTATCCATAATTATTACACTTTTTCTTTTATAAAAATTAAAAAAATTTCAAAATAAAAACTAAAAAAATCAAGCTAAAAAAGTTAGTTATATTAGTCAATACCAAACGACCTCTTAATAGAGCAGTGATAAATTTTTTTATATATGTACAATATAAATTTATTTATGTATTTGGGGTAATTCTCGTTGTGTAGAGTTGTACCCAATTTTTTTTCCCACTTGTAATGTAATTATTTTTTTATTGTCCAATCAGTTTTCAATTTTTCATATTTTTAGGAAAAATAACCTGACATCCACGGTAAAGAAAAGTAATTCCAAAAAAACAAAGCAGTAAATATTATAAATATTAATAATTAAAATAATTTTTTTTATTAATGTGTATTATTTTTAAAAATAACAACTGAATGATAATTTTTTCTATTTTTAAGGGGTTCACTGACTTTTTTTAAAAAAAATTTATGACAATTGCAAAAATACTTATTAGGTTATGTTTGATGCTTATAATGAGAGTGTTTAGTATGGATTATTGGGGTGATTATACCTTATTTTAATTTGAAAATTTGTGCCAGATTATTTGATACAGTTTTTCCTTATAACTTTTTAGGCAGAAATAGCTAAAAAAAGCTGATTATTTAAAAGTTGAGGTAGGGGTGCTTTTGATTTTTGTTTTCTGATTATCATGTTTTAGCTTATAATAAGTTGCAACAAACAACCTAATTGTAATGTAAGAGTTGGGAAGGATATACAACATTTAGGAGTATAAAATGATATATAAATATAGTATAAATGTATATGTTTAGGGCTATTTTAGGAAGATGGTTATAATCAGTTTTTTGATTAAAAGCTGATTATAATCAATTTTTTGTGAGAGAGAGAAGTAGATTATAATTTGAAAAGTGGATTATAACCCACTTCTCAAAAGAGGGCTTAGAATAAGAAATTGATTATACATAAGAGTCTTTCTTATTATAGTTTGAGTGAAATATAGCATGGATAAGAGCAGAAAAGTAAATTAGTTTAAAAACTCCTTATCTTTTGCTCTTATTTGTCTTTATTAAATTTTTTTTTTTTTTGGACTATTTCTACAATCCCTTAACTTTTTAGATGCTGAGCTCATTTGTGAACATAATTTATAAGTAATGATGAAGCTAGAAGGGGCAAGAGTGGCGATTCGCCCCCCTACAATTTCAAATACCTCCGTTATTAGAGTAGTTTAATTATAATTATCTCCAAATAATAGAAGTTTGCCCCCCCTAGGTATTTTTTTATTTTTTTTTTAAATTTTAAGTGATCGTCTTCTATTGATTTTTTTTTTTTTAAAAAAAAAAAATTTAAACGGTTGCTTTTCTATATCTATAAACATTGGATAAAAGCGTAAAATTTAAAAAAATGAGACAAAATATAACAAATTTATAACTACCATTGATGACAAGCCCTATTTCCAGATAATAAAATAAGGTATTAGTTATTTATTTGATCATGTTTATTGATGAAGACATTACACAAATTTTAAAACTAATTCTATCACAGAGAATCAAGCACAACTCAAGATATCTCACTTAAGTAAATAGATTATTTTTATGGTGTCATTTGGCAATTGGGTTGGGTTGATTGTTTGGCTAAATTAGTAATAAAAAGACAAAATATATTAAAAAGTCAATAAAACAAAATGTTACATCCAAATTATAATCATTTTTTTTCCCATAAAAGTAAAAAAAAGTCAGCCAAAACGAACTTTTAAGCCTAGACTAAAAAAGTCAAAAAACCAAAAAGACAACCTGATTTTTCAAATGAAGCCTATAATTACTGTCTTTTTCAATATGAATAAAAAAATAATTATTTGTATATATTTTTATCTTATTTTCACTTTTTATATGCTGATAGAAAATTGATATTGCAATTATTTAAAAGGTTTGCTGGTATGTATATTTTCACCTCAATATGAAAATTGCTTATAAGTTTCTTATTAACCCATTTGATTCATATTATCTTTTTTATAAGTTTCTTATTAATCCATTTGATTCATATTATCTTTTTTTATTTTTTGAACGTATTTTCGTAATAAATAAAAAAATTATTTATAAATTTTCTTTTTACATTTTTTAAACGTCTTTTTGTAATAATAAAAAAATCTATCTATAAATTTTGGCAACTGTAGTCAACTTGGACCTCCATGATTATCATGGCTGCTTTTTATACAACCCTCAAAAAATATTTTTCACATGTATCGTCATTAGAGACTGTACTTTATAAAGATGGGTGTTGGAAATATTTAATAATAATGGAATAGTTTTTATATCATATTTGGTAAATAACGGTTCATAGAAATTAAAAGGAGTTCAACATCAGTCTGGGATATGAAATAAGGCATCAAATGTGATATAGAGCATTATTCATTCTGTTTAGTTTTGGAGTTTATAAAATATTTTTTGAGCTTTCAATTTATATTTTTAAAAAAATTTAATTACTTTTTTATACTTTTTAATTATCGCATCAAATGATTTATTGGCTTCTTTGATTAACATCAACTCTCTATTTTTTTAAAATATTTTTCATAATAAACAAAAAAATCAATTTATTTATAAGCCATCCTTAGGAAACTTCAGTCAACTTGGACCTCCTCCATTGATTATCATGGCTGCTTTTATATACACCCTCAAAAAACATATTTTTCACATGTATCGTCATTAGAGACTGTACTTTATAAAGATGGGTGTGGGGGTGTATTTTCTGAGTACCAACACGTGGCCGAGGTGACGCCGAAGTGTCAGCCGAGGTTCCACGTGTCATGACAGATATGCCGAGGTGATCTCGGGGTTCTGAGGTTATCTCAGAAACCAGTCCGAGATAAGTGGATAAGGGACAGGAGTCCTAGGAAGAAGGAAGACTGCAAGATGGATATAGGTAGTACTCTCAGGGAGTCTATCCTTATCTCTTGAAAAGTCCAAAGTGGATCTGGAATTGGAGTCCATAGAAGTAAGACTTCTAGTGGGATTGGGAGAGAGTTAAGCTATACAAGAAGGGCACCCGACGGTCTAAGGTCTAAGATGCATAATTCTTAGTCTTGAGCAGTAATTTAAGCACTGATATTATCTCTGAGAGATACTGACTTGATCGTCGGAGTGCCCCCGGGTGGAAGAACCACCATCGGAGCCTTTTCTCTCTGTGCAGATTGCAGGGTGCCATCTATTCTGCCTGTGCTCTACAGCTGGATTACTAAGGAGGGCAGTGTGATCGGAAATTCACTCACACAATTTGGCGCCGTCTGTGGGAACGAAAGAAGAGTAGATGGCGATAACAGCTTGAAGGAGCAGGTTGGGGCGACACTCGGTGGGAGTGGAAGACCCGTCGACCCTAACGCTGAAGGAGGAGACCGCAACGAAGAAACTCGTGATCAGAATCACGCAGAGAAAGCCGTTGGACAAGATGGTGATACATTAAAGAAAGCGGACGAGGCAAATACTATAACGAGGGCGACCTCCGGACACGGAAGACGGATGTGCGAGGAGGGATGAGGAAGTAAAAGAGATGGCAAACAAGTTGGCGGACCTTCAATCGTCGTCAACTTCATGATGCGAATAATGTCATGCGTAGTCATACCCATCGCAGACACACCAATGCCAGCAACAAACGCCCAGAAGAAGGAGCGGAAAGAAATCCCCGAAGCCCCTCAGCACACGAGGAGTGGGCGGCACTCTCACCGAAACTCCAGGAAAGTCGGCCAAGAAGAGTCGAGAAGAGAAGAGTCCCGAAGGACATATCGCGAGAAGGAAGCAAACCCCAAAGAACATCGGCATGTTCCGGGGTGGATATTGTGTTTCGATGCGTCTTGTGGAGAAGGATCGAAAAGGGGCCACCATGAGGCCGAGAGTACTGCGCCGAAAAGGCTGAAGTCCAATGACATTTGCAGGAGAAGTAAAGAGGACTTGAGAGATTACCTCAAAGGAAGCGGAGAATCTGGGGCAGTAACTTCCGGTTAAGCGAGGACTCCATTCTCGGCGAATTGGATAGATTCGTCAGCGAAAAGATTGATATCGAGGCTCCAGATATATGATGGTAAGTCGGACCCTAACTTCCATGTTGGATTATTTTTGAATTCAATGGCATTGTACAGTGGGAACGAGCCATTGCTCTGCAAAGTGTTCCCTTCATCCTTCGGGAAGAATGCATCAGATTGGTTCCACAAACTACCGAAGAGGAGCGTGAAGAGTTGGGAAGGCCTGGCCGAGATGTTTGTGGCTAGGTTCATAACGAACAAACTACAGCCATTGAGGATGGATGCGTTGATGGCCCTAAAAATTAGCAAAGACGAAAGCCTTAGGGCTTATGCAAAGAGGTACTATGAGGTGTTCAACAGAATACCTGAATACAACCAAGAGGTGGCCGTCGTGTCTTTCAAGAACGGCCTGAAGGATATTGTCAGATTCTTGGAAGTCTTTGGCGAAATTCTGCCAAAGAGCATGGAAGAACTCATGGCGAGAATTGAGAAGTATGCACGAGCCGAGGAAGATACCTCGGGGAACAAGGAGACGAAGACAGAAAAAGGCAACGGCTCGCTGAAGCGAGGCCGTGGTGACAATGGACCCAACAAACAAGAGCGAGTTGAAAGCAAAGCGGTGGCAGCGGTGTTTAATTCGGTCCATAAGGTCCTCGATCAAATTTGAAATCAGCCCTACTTCAGGGCGCCGGCAAGAGCACCAGGGGAATTTATGGGGAGGAACCTTGGTAGGCGTTGTGCTTACCACAATGAGGAGGGTCACCCAACTCAGGGTTGCAGAGCCCTTAAAGCACACCTAGAAGATTTGGTGAGGCAAGGCCATCTGAGAAACCTTGTGGATGAGGCGAACCGGGGAAGAAACGAGCACGATTACCTCAAGCACCGGCCCCAGTAAGTGCAACCACAGGAGTGGACCTTGGGTGGTTAACGTGATCCACTCAAAGGTGAATGAAAAGCGACATGCGGGGAGACACGGAGGGTAAAACACTGCGAGACGTCAACCGGTCGGATGAAAAGACCTCGGCACGAAGATTGCCAAGGGCCGATGATAACCTTCACGAAGCCGACCTTGATATGGTTGACACCGCACAATGACACCGTAGTATATCCCTCCAGGTCAGGGAGTGCCAGGTCAAACGCATCCTGATTGATCAAGGCAGCTCCTGCGACATCATATATGTCAGATGTTACAAGGAGTTAGGCCTTCACCCTGATGACATGGAGCAGTCAAACGGCCCGATGGTCGGCTTCAATAGAACGCCGGCATGGCCTTTAAGCAACAAGCTTGGAGGTACAAGCCGCACGAAGAAGATCAAGGCAAATTCATAGTGATTGACACGCCCTCGCCTTACAACATCATCTTGGGGAGGCCGTGGTTGCATGCAATGGGGGCAGTTCCCTCAACATTGCATCAACTACTACGGTTCCCAACAGAACATGGGATTGAGGAAGTCAGAGGTGATCAATTGCAGGCAAAAACTGCTCCATAGCAGCAATGAAGTTAACCTGCAGCATTCGGGAACCAGAGAAGGCAGAAGTTGAAGAAGAAGACATGAAGGTCCTAGATGATGTCGGCAAGGAGCCGACCGAGAAAAGCGAAGAAGCATTGAAGAAAATCTTCATCCAAGAGAGCGATGAAGAACGCTTCTTTCTTCTCGGCACATGATTAGCCGAAGAAGAAGAAAGGGAGTTGGAAGCCTTTTTGAGAAAAAATATTGAGGTGTTCGCCTGGACACCTTATGAAATGCCTGGCATTGACCCCGAGGTCACATGTCACAGACTCAACGTTAATGGTCAGCCAAACTGTGATACAACGAGCGAAAATCGGCGTTGATGCACGTCGAAGCGGAGGAGGAAGTAACCCAGGACTTCTAGAGGCGGGGGCCATCGGAGAAGCCAATTACGACATGGCTATCAAACACCGTGGTAGTAAAGAAGAAGAATGGCAAGTGGAGGGTCTGCGTAGATTTTACAAATTTGAGCGAGCTTGTCCCAAAAGCTTCCCTTGCCAAAGATCGACCAGTTGGTGGACGCCACATCTGGACACGGAAGGATGAGCTTCTTGGACGCATATAGGGGGTATCACCAGATAGCCATGTACCCCCCGGATGAGGAGAAGACAGCGTTTATCACTCCCAAAGGTCTGTATTGTTACAGAGTCATGCCTTTTGGGTTGAAGAACGCAGAAGCAACTTACCAAAGGCTGGTAACCAAGATGTTCAAGCACTTGATTGGCCGAACTGTAGAAGTCTACATTGATGACAAGGTCGTGAAGACCAAGGAACCAAAGGATCATCTTGTTGACCTAGAAGAGGTCTTTGACATACTCAGAACATATCGGCTCCGACTAAACGCATCGAAATACGCGTTTGGAGTCGAATCCGGTAAGTTCTTAGGACACCTGGTGACTAGAAGGGGTATTGAAGCCAGCCCAGATCAGATCAAGGCCATTCTGGAATTACGGAATCCAACGTCGGCAAAATAGGTTCAAATGCTTCTTTGGAAGGGCGCATGACCTAAGCGATTCATAAGAGAAGTTCGGACAAATGTAAACCTTTTTCAATCTGGTGAAAAAGGCCACGGATTTTCTATGGACGAGAGGAATGTGAGGCCGCTTTGGCCGACTGAAGAAATACCTTACCTCGGCTGATCCTCTCAACACCTCAACACAGGGAGGCTGTTTCTATACTTAGCGGTTTGAGCACGCATAAAGCCTGTGATAATCCGAGAAGAAGAAGGGAGAAGCGAAGGCATTTACTATGTAAGTAAAACCTTGGTGACACAGAAACAAGGTATCTACCACTGGAGAAATTGATGCTGGCCTTGGTAATGGCCTCAAAGAAGTTAAACCACTATTTTCAGGCTCACAAGATAGTGGTTCTAACAGAGCACCCGCTAAAATCCTTGTTGCAACAAGGAGACTTAACTGGAAGAATAGCAAGATGGGCCGTAGTTTTGGGCCAATATGACCTGGAGTTCAGGCCGAGAACAGCGATAAAGGGCCAAGTCTTGGCCAACTTCGTGGCCGAATTCTCGCTAGAGTACATCGAACATCGGGCTCCGTGGCCGAGATGAGCGATGTCCAAACAAGGAAGGAGAAGCCCGCCCAAGGCTAAGGAACCAAGGAAGGAAAAACTCGAGACCTGCGGCATTTACATCGGACTCATTTCAACTTTTGTTGATGGGAGCTCAAAGCCGAAACGAGGCGGAGTAGTGTTAATTTCTCGATGGGGAGATATTGGAAGCGATCCATTCGACTAGGGTTCAAAGCCTCGAACAATGAGGCGAATATGAAGCGATTCTTTGGGTGAAATGGCGATGCTTGACGAAGTGTCGTTTTGTGACTCACAACTCATAGTAAATCAAACTCTGAAGAGTTCTTTGCCGAGATGAAAGGATGTCGGCATAAAAAGAAGTCATCGAAATTTGTGAGACATGTTTCAAAATGCCGACTTCTTGGTCGGTAGAGACGATAACAACCACGCCGTATTGGCCAATTTAGCGAGTTCAATGCAAACCGGAAAGATGAGGACAATAATGATCGATTACCTACCAAGCGAGCATAGAGCCACCGAACACAATGCAAGAGGCATTATGTGTGGACATGGGACCAAAATTTGGATGGATCGATTATCGCATTCCTAAAAGAGGGAAAAGCTGCCGGAAGATCGAAGGAAGCACACAAAGTCAGTTGAAGTCGGCAAGATTGGTCGGCAATGAAGGACATCTCTGAAGATCCTTCTGGACCTCTTTTAAGGTGTGTACACCCTCTCGGTCGAAGATTTTTATATGAAATTCATGATGGAGTTTGTGGAAGCCCGCTGGCGGATCGTTAGCCAGGGGCCATTACCTAGGGGTATTGGTGGCCCTATATGTAGAAGGATCTGGCCTATGTGAAGAAGTGTGAACAATGCGGAGGTTTGCACCATCGATACATCGATAGCTAACTTGACTGAACCGATCTCGACCCTGGCCATTTGCCCAATGGGACATGGATCTCGTTGGACAATTGCCCCAAGCAACTGGGCAGCGGAAGTACCTGTTAGTAGCAACAGACTACTTCACAAAATGGATAGAAGCAGAGCCTCTCGCCAAAATCCGAGATGTGGATGTGAAGAACTTCATCTGGAAAAACATCATCACCAGATTTGGGATTCCAAGAGCAATCATTGCCGACAATGGAACACAGTTTGACAGCAAACTCATTAAGAATTTTTGCGCAAAGTTTAAGATAAAGAATTACTTTTCAACACCAAGCTTTCCCCAAAGTAATGGACAAGCCGAAGCATCAAACAAAGTCATTCTGGATGGAATAAAGAAGAATTGACGACAAAAGGAAAGTGGGTAGCGAATTGCCCAACGTGCTCTGGGCATATTGCACTCTGCCGAGAAGATCAATAGGGAATCCCCTTTGCCAGCTTATAGCGAAGCGATCATTCCATTGGAGATCGGCATCGAGGATCGAACACAGGAGTTGAGAACGGGTCCAATGATGTGCTCTTAGCGAGATCTGGATTCTTGGAAGAAAGAAGAAAGCTACAATCGACTGCGACATACCAAATGACTTGCCAAAGCTTACAAGAAGAAGGTTAATCCAAAGGATTTTCAAGTCAACGACTTAGTCTTGAAAAGTCGTCGGCAATAAGAAGGATCCCGAGAGAGGGCAAGCTTGGCCCAAATTGGAAAGGACCCTCTGAGAATTACCGGTGTTAGGAAATGGGGCATATCGGCTCGAAAATAATGAGGGCAAAGCATTGCCTGAACCATGGAACACTTGTAATTTAAAGTTTTCTATCATTAGATGTTCTTTGATTTTTTCGATATGATCAATAAAATCTTAGCGAAATTTTTGAGAACTTATAAAACTATGCATGATGTTGTTTTTGAATAATGAGAACCCAAGTGGAACTTAGGTTCACATTGGAAGCGAAGAAGACATTAGTAATGCTTAGCGAAGTTAAGCGAGATAAATTCCTTATCTTTACTTGTTGAAATTTGTAGCAATTTACAAGTTAAAGTTAATGAGATAAATTCCTTATCTTTACTTGTTGAAATTTGTAGCAATTTACAAGTTAAAGTTAAGCTGAGATAAATTCCTTATCTTTACTTGTTGAAATTTGTAGCAATTTACAAGTTAAAGTTAAGTTGAGATAAATTCCTTATCTTTACTTGTTGAAATTTGTAGCAATTTATAAGTTAAAGTTAAGCCGAGATAAATTCCTTATCTTTACTTGTTGAAATTTGTAGCAATTTACAAGTTAAAGTTAAGCTGAGATAAATTCCTTAAGCCGAGGTGAATTGTCAGGTAAACATACCAAGGTATTTCTCCCTGAGGAGATTGTACAAAGGAGGAGAGACTTGCAAAATATTCTAAGTATAGAATCAAACGGAAGCAATGAAGAAAAATTAAAGACTACAGCATTCAAAGAGAAACAGTTGTATATGAAGAAAGCACAACTACTAAATGAAGTGAATTGTTCTTAAACAACAAAAAGGCACATCGGCCACAAAACAAAGCTTACATTGTTCAGAAAACAAAAGAAAGTACAAAAGTTAAAGCAAAAATGAGAGCTAAGTTTCTTCAGCCTCAGGAGCGGTTTGAGTCTGGACCTCGGAAATCTCTGGAAGAACAACCTCGGCGTCTTTTTGCACTTCAACCCCGGCCTCCTTATCTGCCGCAATCTCGGCGTCTATCTCGGCTAAAGTCTTCTCAACACTCCCCTCAGCCAGAAGAAGGTTAGATGATGACTAGACTGGTTGAGTTTCCTTGGGTACCTCCTCAACCTCATCACCCTCTTCGTCTTGGGTTAAGTTGATAACCTGCTCAGTTAGAGGAAGGGACTTGGTCTCCATGGCACCCTTGGGTTTCCTCACCAAGGCTTCATCATTGTCTTCATCTTCATCTTCGGCTGAAGACTCAAACTCAACTTCTTCCTCAGCCTGAGTTGAAGGTGGAGGAGGAGGAAAGGGGAGAGGGATAGCTTCGGCCTTGCGCCATGGCGAATCAGCAGGAAGATCAAGTTTTTTGGCTAAGGACATCCAACCAAGGTTAAAACCCTGCATGCACGCTAACACGTAACTTGTAATCTTACGCCACATCGCCATGCCTTGGGCGTATGCCTTGTCATCAGTCGCTTTGATTTTGGCATCCTTTGTGGCCAGCGTTTCCTGGAGCTCTTTCTTGGCTTGGGCCGCCTTTTCCTCGGCCTTTTTCTTTGTGCTTGAAGCGTTTTTAATGGCCATGACCTCGGCCCTTTCATCGACCTCTTCTTGAGCTTTGAGTTCTGACCTCGGCTTGGTCTTCTAGAGTCTTCATTTTATTTTTAAGACTTTTGTTTTGTTTTTGGAAAGCAGCAAACTCCTTCTCCATCTCGGACAATTTCTCCTTTGCTTTAAATGCTTGCATGGAGAAGGTGTGGGCATGTTGAATGGCCTGAAAGCTCACAAGACAGAGGTTATCACAAAATATTGCAAAACTTTACAAGTATGAAGAAAAGTGGCAGTAAGGAAATTTATCAAATTCAAAGACTTACTTGGACAGAGCGCTGCAGCATGAGGGCATAGTTCTCGTATTCGTTCATCTTAGCATTACGCTCAAGATCACCCTCAAGGAGGACTGCAGTGCTGAGCGCCACGCCGATGTTTATGTCGGCGGCGCTTTTGTTGGCGTAGACGGGCCTGTTTTCAAGTGTAATTTTGGGCTCCCAGGGAACTTTGGGAACCCTGGACCCCGAAGTCGTCATGAGCAGCGACCTCGGCCTTTTTGGTTGAGTCGACCCCGATGACTGGGCCTCGGCAGATCTTTTGGCGGAAGCAGAAGTGGTCTTCGCGGTTGAGGTTAGTTGGGAGATGGGCAGGGCATCTTCGACCTCGGCCTCAGTAGCTTTGGCCTTTGGCTGGGCCTTTTTGACTCTTTTTGGTTTTGGTGGGGGCACCGTTTGAGATGGTGCATCATCCACATCGGCTGGTAGGTCGGCAAGGAGATTTAGAACAACGGGCTTCGGGCGAACCATCTCGGCAGTTTTTACGAGACGTTGCCGACGCTTTCTTTCTGTTACTGGGATTAGGTATTGGGCTGAAGTGGATGGAAGATCAGCTGGGTCAGAAGTAGAACCTTGATCTGTCCGGGATGTAGATGTGGTTTGAGTTATGGCTGTGGATGAGCTCTTCTTCTTCTTCCTTGGAACGTCGGGCAAAGTTGACTTGTAGGTAGGGATGAAATTTAACAGCAGTGGAGCTTTTCGTTTGTGAATGGGGAGATCTAGAAGCTTCTTGGTCATGCACAGAAAGTAGGTTTGTGAAAAGTTTTTGGCGGTGATGGAGGTCGCAAGACAAACAAGCAGAACATTAGAAAGCAGGATAAGTATGGAAGACTTAAAGAAAACAAATAAGCGATAACCAGGGCTCTTATCCTTGCCCTCTTTAAGCTGTTCGAGGCGGAGGAAAAATATGGACATCTTAAATGCGGACCAAATTCCCGGTTCGAAGCAATGAGATAATCATCTCCGGCCCCTTGTTGGAGTCAGGAGATCGGCTATAATTTTGAATTCAGTGGACCTCGGCTTAAGGTAGTATACGAAGCCCTTCTCCTTCAGGTTAAGGGGGCACATTGTATAACAGTATTGAAGGTCGGCTAGGGTGATCCTAACCTTCTCTCGCCGAGCTAAGGCTATAACACCATTAATCACCCTATAGGAGTTGATGGTAAGTGTAACAAGCCCGCGAGGGACCTCGCTACAGTTCGGACTCGATTTTGTCGCGGTTCCAAATCTTGAACCAAAGAGTCCAAATCTAGCAAATCGTTTTGAAGGAAAACGGATTTTTGAAAGAAGTGCCAAACATGGACTGCTTTGCCAGATAACAGAGTCGCCACCTAAATATTTTTTTTTTTAAATGGGAAATTTAGGAAACCCTAACTCGGTGCCAAAGGCCACGTGTCCGTCATCACCAAAGTTGGCTCGGGAACTTGGGTACGATTGGGGAAGGTCACATCGTGAGCACCCCCGCTCGCCCGGTCAAAGACCGGCCTCTGCTAACCATGATATCTGTTTTTGAAAACTTTGTGAGTCCTTATTCTGGTTATTAGCCTAGGTTACTATGTGATGCTTTCAAAGAAACAAGTATAAACTGGGCGTCTGAATTGGAACAAAACACTTCATATGCATTTGTTTGAAAATGGTTTGATGGTGCTACCCATAGGTAGGCTAAAATGCGGATTTGCCACCCTCAGGTGGGCTTAGAAAACATGATTTTGCCACTATCTAGTGGGCTTAAAACAAGCATTTGATGAATTGTCCCAATTCAGATAACTCAACCTCCACCCACAGGCATTCAAGGCAGTTATATCATATAAGCACATAGCCTCATGGTAAGCATGCTATCATGGCAACACTCACACGCATGCAAGGATGCTAAAGCATAAAACTCACCGATTACTCCAAGCCAAAACGAAAGCTGATTAGAAATCATGCATGATCCTAAGCATACTGAAATGTCTAATGCAACACATGCAAAATGCAACTACAGCAGGCTCGGCTATTCTAAACATGGCATATGAAATGCTACAGCTATCAAGTACTCAACTTGGAATTGAAATACAAATGCAGTTTGTATGATGCAGAAACGATGCGTGCCAAAAACAGATGAATGATGCAAACATCTTTGTCATAGTGTATGCTAATTGAAATATGCCTATATCTAACCATAAATGGCGGGTAAATAAAAGGGAGAAAGAAATGGGGGTTGGAAGACATACATCACACTCACACACCCTTATTACAATTTTGCCCTCGCCAGGGTCCGAATAAATAATACAATCCCAAATGAAAGAATATTACAGAAATATCTGAGATAAAGTACAAATTTCGATTAATTAACAAAAAGCGATGGCGCATGCAAGCTAGGGGCTGCCTTCTTCGATGAATAATGTATCTTTGGGATCGCTTGGTGAAATCAATGGGATGTCCCAATTAGCCTCTGTTTGCAGTATTTCTCGAAATCTTGTGGATTAAAAGTTGTTGGTCCTCGATTTTCTTTGCATAGAGAGCGGGGAAAAGGGCATAGCAATGTATTTCACAAATATATGCATGCCTCGATCCTCGTGTCACCAATCACGCATCTCGATGCATGATGACCGAAGAGTCGGATTGCACAACTCAATATAGGATGAATGCAGATGAATGCTACAATAAAACCTAACTCCATCATGGGTAATCCGGAGTGTCGGTGACTTGGGAATTGAGACCCGTTCCGTCACTCGGAGTACGAAGCGCGCCTCGTTTCCCGCGCCCGGGCTAACTCCTATCCCGAACACAATGTAATATGCATGGTATGCATGAAATACAGCTAACAATGCTATGAAAGTGAGGTGTCTCGAAATGCGTGCCCGCAGGCACGCGAACCGAGGCAACGATAAAATGGCAAATCGGATAAAACCGAAGTGTCTCGAAATGCGTGCCCACAGGCACGCGAACCGAGGCGATGATAAAAAGGCATATCGGATAAAACCGAAGTGTCTCGAAATGCGTACCAGTACTGTGAGCGAAGCGATGATAAAAGGCATATCGGATAAAACCGAAGTGTCTCGAAATCGTACCTACGCACGAGCGAAGCGATGATAAAAGGCATATCGGATAAAACCGAAGTGTCTTGAAATGCGTGCCCACAGGCACGCGAACCGAGGCGATGATAAAAGTCATATCGGATAAAACTAAAGTGTCTCGAAATGCGTGTCCACAGGCACGCGAACTGAGGCGATGATAAAAAGGCATATCGGATAAAATCGAAGTGTCTCGAAATGCGTGCCCATAGGCACGCGAACCGAGGCGATGATAAAAAGGCATATCGGATAAAACTGAAGTGTCTCGAAATCGTGCCTGACGCCTTGAACCGAGGCGATGATAAAAGGCATATGGAATGCAATGATGGGCTTACGCCAACATGAGAGAGCCTCGGCCGCACTTCATATAGAACAGCTGTCGGATAAAGCGAAGCGGAGTGCCTCGAAGTGCGTGCACGCACGCATAAACCGAGAATGTATGAAATGGCATACGGAATGCAAAAGGAATGCTTATGCCAACATGAGAGAGCCTCGACTCACATAGGTTGCGTCGGATAAAAGCAGAGGTGCCTCAAAATGCGTGCTTACGGACAGCAAACCGAGGTGATGATATACAAGCATGAAAATGGTACAGAAATGTAATGATGGGCTTATACCAACATGAGAGAGCCTCAGCCTACTCACATAGGAAGCCAATGGATGAAAACGGGGTGCCTCGAAGTGCGTGCCCACGGGCACACAAACCGAGGCAATGCACTAAGGCATGAAATGACGTGGAAAATGATATGCAAGCATGCAAATCAAATTTCAGCAGCTAAATGAAGGGGAAAACAGCCCCGAAATGATACGAAATGACAGTCAATGCATGAAATCATCCCGAAATGTGATTTTAAGTACCCGAAATGGCCTACGGCTATGCTAAACATGCAAAATTGGTACATGAAAGCAAAAACAGTAGTAAGGCAGCCCCAAAAATAGCATCTTTTCAGTACAAAACATGGCCAAATTGTGAGCATAGATATGGCAACAATGGCATGCAAAAAAAAGGGAAAAGAGGGAAATTACAAAGCAAGTAGTATATACAATGCTCAAACCAAAAAAAACGGTTCTACAACATTAAAGAGGGACTGAAAATACGCATATTTAAAAAAGATTATATCCCCAAAATCAGTATGTAGATATGCTCAAAATAGCATGCAATATATGGACCAAAAGAAGGCTATAATGATAGGTCATGCATGGAAGCACCAAATGAGGTTGAGCCCTTCTACAATGTTGTAGAGGGGCTCAAACTAAGCCTAAAACCAGTAGGGGTCGGATCCCAAAAAACAAATGTATATAAGCCAAAAATAGCATGCAAGATTATGATATACAAGGTGGATATTGAAACAAGTGGTATATAGAAGCATCAAACAAGGTTGAGCCCTTCTACAATGTTGTAGAGGGGCTCAAAATGAGCCTAAAACCAGTAGGGGTCGGAGCCCAAAACAGTAGGCAAGTAGGGTAGAAATAGGAAGCAAGAAAATGTCACAAAAGATGGAATTTGAGACTTACCCTTGAAGATCCAACTTTTGCTACCTCTTGGCTTGAATTTGTGGCTTCTTAGCCCTTGAAGAACCTGCCTTAGCGGCTGGAATGGTAGTGGTGATGGTGAGGCTTAGGGTTGATGAAGGAATTAGCTAGGGACTTGAAACTTTTTAGGATTTTTGGCTATGGAAATAGAGCATTTGGAAGAGAGGCTCTTGAGATCAAATGTTCTAACCCTAGGGAAGGAGCTGTTCAGCCCTCAAATAGGCAAGAAAAGGGTGTAAAAGGGAGAAATGCATCAAGCTTTCCTCCCAAAATATCTCAGAGGTGAGATATTTCAAAAAGTATCCAGACATTGTAAAAATTTGGAAAGCAGAAAGTGGCCAGTAACTTTGGAAGGTGGCGGCCGGCCACCCCAAGCTGTCGACCACTCACCTGGCCGACCGCCACCTAAAAATGAAGTCAAAAATCTTGGCCGACCACCATGTTTGGTGTCCTCCAGTGTGTAGAACAAGGTTCCAAGGTTGGAAATTGGCAACAGGCGAGTCACAACATTGCATCTGAAGGAGAGGCTCAAAAATGAAAAGCACAATTACTGGCCGAACATGCACTTTTAGGGTCCTCCCATGTCCCCTGATCACAAATATGTAGCTTTGGTTGGAAGAAAATATCCCTAGGGTGTTCAACATTGGCCCGGAAGTGAGCAAAACGGGCGCCGGAGAAGCGAAATTGGTTTTCTGGAACAATTACTGGCCTCCTACCCTCCAGTGATCTTCTTGATGCTAAAATAGAGGTACCTGCCAAAATTGAACAAAAACCGATACAAAATGAATGCTCGGGGCCTAAACCGCGCGGTTTGGGGTCCGCAAAGCTATGCAAACCGAAAGTGGCATTCGGCCACGAAGTGGGCATCAGAGGCCCCAGTGTCCCTCGGTATGATAAAAAAGAGGTGCATGCCAAAAACCGGAGAAAACCGATGCAAAATGAAAGCTCGGGGCCCAAATCACGCAGTTTGGGGTCCCGAAAACCGGCTACAGGCATCGAAAGTGGCATTCGGCCACGAAGTGGGCATCAGAGGCCCCAGTGTCCCTCGGTATGATAAAACAGAGGTGCATGCCAAAAACCAGAGAAAACCGATGCAAAATGAAAGCTCGGGGCCCAAATCACGCAGTTCGGGGTCCCGAAAACCGGCTACAGGCACCGAAAGTGGCATTCGGCCACGAGGTGGGCATCATAGGCCCCAGTGTCCCTCGGTATGATAAAACAGAGGCACTGGCCAAAAACCGAAGAAATCGGAGATGGTTGAGCGGTCCCGAACCGAGGCACCTGGCTGACGGTCCAGCAAAGGAAGCTCGAAATGGGCAAAATGGCCTCTGACCCACGAAATGTAGCTCACGTCCACGGAGATAGTCTCTGAGACCACTCTCTTCCGCAGAAAGAAAGCAGAGAAAACCGAGCTGGTTATGGCAAACCGAGACAAGGCACAGAAGAGAGTTCGGAAGTCCGGAGGCAAGGCGCACGGCCGCGACTCTGAGACTTCTGAACGAGCACAGTATGCAACATCACCGAGCACTCAACCGGTGACGTCTGAGTCTTAAGGTCGGTCAAAAATGGGGTGTCTACAGTAAGCTACATGGGGTTCAGTTTGTAGAAGTGGAGAACTTCACGGAAAATGGGATTTAGTGGAAGTCGAAGCCCACACTCCACAAAAGCTATAACAGGGAAGGGCATGGTATTGTCTGTAGGCATGATGGAGTCATCATCCCCGGCTAGCCTAAGGTGAACGTCGGCAGGAATAGAGAATTCTTGCCTAAAATATTCTAGTTTGGTTGGGGAGTTAACCCTATTTCTCCACATGCCCATGGTTTTTGGTGTAAAAGTACTGGGCTACAGAAACAGGTTACTTTCGCAGGGTTATGAGGACTTCGGCTGAAACCTAGGTGTGTATTGGGGAAGTTGGTTTCAGTTTTTCCTAAGGGTTGATGGATCTATAAGCAAATCCCAATCCTAAATCTACGAAGAATAAGTATGAAGAGGCGTAAATCTGAGGAAAAGCAAAAAATGAAGTCTCAGATTCAAGAGCGAAAGGGTAGAAGACCAAGAACAAGAGGTGCAACAGTCGAGTGTACATGACATGTCGAAAACACGAAATAATACACGCTTAGGTGAGCGATTCACAAATTAAATACTAGAGCGAACAACAATGGCAAGAAATTTGAGGATAAATCAAGAACCGGAGAAGAGAAGCGATTGCTTACGAGAAAAAGGTGAAAGGCGGAATGAGCTATGCCGAGGTCAAGCGGCGACGCCTTCTGATGGCGGAAGCTTAGCGAAATGGCGGATGCAAGACAAGAGTTGAGTCGAGAGCTTCGAGCAATGGCGGATTCGAAGGAAAGAAGGCTTTAGAGAGAGAAAATGTGGTGTATTCAAATGCAGAAGTGACAAGAAAGAGAGGGGCAAACGTTTTCGTCCAAAACGTGAAACGGCGGCAAAACGAAGGTAATTATTGTGCCTAAGACGCGCCTAGCGTCGGCGTGGCGGGAAAAAAACCAACAGCACGTCGCCAACACGGACCAATAAGAGAAACACGCGACAGTAAAAGGGTTGAAAAATAGTGTATGACAGCTCATGCACTTGGGAGAGTTCGTGTGAATTCTTTTTCTTGGATGAAGACATGTCGGCCTGAAAATAAATGATCTCGGCTAGAAAGCTCTTGAGCCGACGTACGAGAAAAAGTTCGAATATAGGTTCCATCACCTCAGTATGCCGAGGTAATAGAACCTAGGGGCGATTAATGAGGTGTATTTTACGAGTACCAACATGTGGGTGAGGTGGTTGAAGTGTCGTAGAGGTTCCACGTGTCATGACAGATATGCCGAGGTGATCTCGGGGTTGCGAGGTTATCTCGAAGAAACCGAGTCGAGATAAGTGGATAAGGGACAGAGTCCTAGGAAGAAGGAAGGCGCAAGATGGATATAGGTAGTACTCTCGAGTCGATCCTTATCTCTTGAAAAGTCCAAAATGGATCCGGAATTGGAGTCCATAGAAGTAAGACTTCTAGTGGGATTGGGAGAGAGTTAAGCTATAAAAGAAGGGCACCCCCGGCGGGTCTAAGGTACGCAATTCTTAGTCTTGAGCAGTAATTTAAGCACTGATATTATCTCGAGAATCTTGACTTGATCGTCGGAGTGCCGGGTGGAAGAACCACCATCGAGCCTTTTCTCTCTGTGTGCAGTGCAGGTGCCATCTATTGCACTGTGCTCTCTGGTGGATTACTAAGGAGGGCAGTGTGATCGGAAATTCACTCACACAATGGGTGTTAGAAATATTTAATAATAATGGAATAATTATCATCGTTTTTATATCATATTTGATTTCTTGGGGCCATGGCATCAAATGTGATATATAATTTTAATTATTGTATCATTAAGCAGTCGATTTAGTTTTGGAGTTTCTAAAAATATTTTTCTAACTTTCAATCATTATTTTTTAAAATTTAATTATTTTTTATACTTTTATAATTATTTACTTTCCGTTTGTTTTGTGAAAAATATTTTCTAATGGAAAACATTTTCTGTAAAATACTTTTTCCAAAAAATGTTTTCTATAGAATATGTTTTCTTATATTTGGTTGCATCCTTGAATTTTTTTTTCTATAAAAAATGTACTAATATGGCAATAGCGGGGTGGTGGTGGCGGTAGTGGTGCGAAAATAGTGGTGGTGGTGGTAGTAATGGGGTGGAGGTGGAGATGGTGGCGTCAATGATAGTGATAGTGGTTGTGGGTGTGGTGGTTGTGGCCGTGGCTGTAGTGGTGGTAGTGGTGGTAGAAGTGATGATAATGGTGGTAAAATCGTGATATTGATAAAAAAAATTTATTTGAAAAATATTTTTCACTTTTTAAAAGTAAAAAATATTTTTCGTTCAAATAGACTTGTTTTCCGTTGATTATAAAAAAATATTTTGCTGCTGACTTCTATTTTTTGTTATACCAAATATTAGAAAATATGAAAAACATAATATTTTTCATACAAACAAACGGAACATTAATATAGACACTTTTTAAATATATAAAATTTAAATTAAGTGCATCTACAAAATTAAATTTTTTTGACTAAATATAAAAGAAAATTACTAAATGCAACAAAACAAAAAATAATAATAATAAAATTTAAAACTCAATATAACACTTTCTCAAAATTTTAAAACTATTTTTAAAAATTCAACATTAAATGGAGTGAATGGTATTTTATTAGGGTGCATACAGAAATATTCGTGTAAGTTGAGTATCAATATTTCATCAATAATATTATAAATTCAGATTTAATTATTAAAAAATTATTTAAAATTATAATTTATATTTATTTTACACATAGTTGGTGTTTGGAAAGTTTTTATTGTAGTAGTTTTTTTAGTTTTTGATTATTTTTGGAGGAAATTTTTTTTTTATTTGGAAAGATAGTTGAATTTTTTTATAATTGGATGTGATGTTTATGAGAGAAAAAGTGAAATAATTAGAGCATCTCTAACGGTTTACCTAAATTTTTATCAAATTTGAATAAAAAAATGACTTTTTTCTCAATCTGATACCGAGTGCTCTAATGGTTCATTTTCATCAAATTTTCATCAAATCTGTAGGGACAAGCGATTGGTCGTGAGTCGGCCGTGAAGAAACCAAATTTTTTTTTTTGAATTGTTTGAACCTTTTTTGAGCTATCGAACTTTTAGGACAACCCGGTGAGTCGACCGATGAAAAGGCAAAAAAAATTTTTTTTTTTTCAACTGTTTGAACCTATTTATTTGAACCGTTTTATGGTTGACCGGTTGGTTTCTCCCAACGATTACAAACAGTGATTTGCTGAAATCTTTATTCTGTCCTCAGTTTGATGATTTGTTTAATGAATTCTCAATTTGATACCAGTTTGGTGAAACCGTTGGAGCATGAAAAAGTATTTTTTTCACCAAATTTTAAATTTGATGACAGGTTTAGTGAAGCGTTGGAGATGGTTTTATGAATTTGATGTGATATTTTATCTGAATTTTTTTTTTTCATTTTTTAACCTATTTTTTCTTTTAGTAAAAAACTAACCAAAAAAAAAACTCTTTCCAAACATCACCATAGACTACTATTTTACAAATTTAGGGTTGGTTTGAGATGATCTAAATAAGTGCACTTTTTGACTTATTATGAAATATGAGTTGTTTTTGAAGTGATATGTTAGAGAAGTACGATGACTTAAATAAGATAATGTGACTTAAATAAGATAATGACTTTTTAACTTTTTGACATTTTTAAATCATACCAGACAAGACAAGGCTTAGGCTAAGTTTGGCATATAGTCAAAAAGTTAAAAAGTCAAAAAGTTACTTAAAAAGTTAAAAAATTAACACTATTTATCAAAAATCAACAATTACAGCTGCACAATTCTCAAGTCGAATTTTTCCCTACAAATCAATTTTTATAATTTTTTATTACATATTTTTTCATAAAAAGTCAAAAAATTAACCCAAATATTCATATTTTTAACCTTAATTTTTTAATCTAAAAAAATAAAAAGTACAATTATTTAGGATACCCATGCGTATGGCATCATAGCATTTTTTAGCCTAGGACAGCAAAGCACACGTATAATATGTGTGTACCCGGCACGTGCACTTTCTGACAAATTTACATTACATTCCTGTCAGATCTAGTCAACGGTCAATCCCAAAAACCCATATCATTTCCATCATTTGATTTTCATTATTTTAAGAAAAAAAATTATTAAACTTTGCCCCTTAATTATGCCCAAAATCACTCTACTTGAAAAATTGTTACGTTGCTCTTAAATGTGTTTGGAAATTGAATTTTTAACTATTTGTTTATTTTTTATTCTATAAAAAGACTCACAAAAAATAAAGAGCCTTAGTTGACTTTTTATACTATTTTTTTTTTATATCAATTTTAATTTGTTGTTACTATTTTATTATATAAAAAAATAGTGTATAAGTCGTACACGTTAATTCCATAATCAAAATGTTTTCTAATTTATTTATATATATGCGAAATATATATATATTTCTATATTATGAAATGAGACCAAATATGTACATATGCTACTTTTATGATACATATCTTTATGAACTAAAATTTGAATAAGAATTACAAAATTGATATGCATAATTCGCATGCCATTTTTTCATCATATTTTTTAAAAACATATATATTAGTAAATGATTGAGATTGGACAAATAAAAAGATTAAGAATGAAAAACATAACACTTTTTAATTGAAAATGATAAAGTGATAAGCCCCTACCACCAAATTATAGGATAAAATATTATTCATTTTTAGGACAAATTACACACACAAAAAAAAAAAAAAAAAAAAACTCTACGATTTGAGCCACATAACAAAATAAATTTTTAATTTTTAATTTTATCAATTTAAATCTTATACTTTGAATTTATTTTCAATCTAAACAATTTATTAATTTTTGTTAAGTAAAATCATGGGATATTTATCAATAAATTTCATCTCACAAATAAATATTCTAATTAGTCACAAATTTTTTTTAGTGACTTTTTTTTTATGACAAATATTTTCCATAGAACTTATTAGACAATAAATTCACTTATTAGGACCTAAACGTAAGTGCTCTTTATAAAAATCATAACAAAAAAAGTCACTAATTGTTAATTTTTAGCGACGTATGTAAAAAATTGTCACAAAAAATTATTTTTAGCAACAATTTTATCAAGACTTTTTTTAATAAGACTTGATAGAAATTAAGTCAAACTATTAAGACCTATTGGTAATTTACCCTTAATTTTTTTGAAGTGTCACATCATATTTGCCACATTGTCACATTAAGAAAAAGTACACTAAAGAGTTTTTTTTTTTTTGAAGTGTCACATTATACCCGCCACATTGTCACATTGGGAAAAAATATACTAAGAAATTTTTATTTTTTTGAAATATCACATCATACCCGTCACATTGTCACATTAGGAAAAAGTATACTAAAGAGTTTTTATTTTTTTTGGAGTAAAAGTTTTAGAGTGTCACATCATACCCATCATGTTGTCACATTTAGAAAAAGTATACTAAGGAGTTTTTCATTTTTTTTGGAGTGTGACATCGTTGGATTGCCACATTAATACCTATCACATTAAAGAATTAGGGGTCCTTACGTTTAGGGCCTAATAAGTGAAGTCTGATAGGTCCTATGAAAAATATTTGTCATAGAAAAAGTCTCTGATTGTAAGTTTTAACGACAATTTATAAAAATAATAACAAAAAAAGTCACTAATTGTCAATTTTTAGAGACGTACGTAAAAAATTGTCACAAAAAAATTATTTTTAGTGACAATTTTATCAAGACTTATTTTCAATAGGACTTGATAGGAATTAAGTCCAACTATTAAGAACTATTGATAATTTATCCTTTTTATAAATTGTCGTTAAAACTTACAATTAGTGACATTTTTTATGACAAATATTTCTCATAGAACCTATTAGACAATAAGTTCACTTATTAGGACTTAAACATAAGTACCCCAAAAAATAAAAACTTTTTAGTGTACTTTTCCCTAATGTGACAACGTGGCGAATATGATATGACACTTCAAAAAAAAATAAATCCCTTAGTGTACTTTTCTCAAACATGACAACGTAGTGGGTATGATGTGATACTTCAAAAAATAAAAATTCTTTAATGTACTTTTTCCTAATGTGACAACGTGGTAGGTATGATGTGACGCTTAAAAAAAAAATAAAGACTCCTTAATGTACTTTTCTCAAACGTGACAACATGACGGGTATGATGTGACACTGAAAAAAAATTAAGGAATATTTACCAATAAATCTCATCCCATAAACAATTGCACCATTTGGTTCTAACATTGTGTTTGTTGTTCTGATTAGTCCTATCAGTGGGAGAATATATTCCTGTTTGATCCTATTTTCCTTATTTGGTAATGTTTACTGGTCATTTATACCCTTTGTTTTCTTGTGGCTCGTTTTTGGTGGGTTTGGTTGTGCATATGAAAGTACAATATGTTTTCTTCATTATGTTAGGGTTTTTTTGGTTGATGTGACGGTGTGCTATGGTGATTGGTGTGTTTGTGGACAGACGGTGATTCAAAATTTCGCTGGCAATAGTTCTGGTATTCTGGAGGTTTCGATTGTTTTCGTGTGCATCGTGTATCTATTTTAATTGCATGGTGTGCCATACAATGTTCATATTAAAATCGTTGTTCCCCATTCATATGGGATTGGGCATATTCATATTCAACATGTTAACGGTTTACGGCCGTATAAGTCGTTGTCGTGATGACACATTGGTGTCCTTTATTGTTGTTTTGGTTGTTCAAGTTTGTGTTCCTGTGTAACTTTGTACGATTTTTCCCCTCAATATGTTTGTGACACAGTGGTGAGAATTTTGTGTATGTGACACACATGGATGGGTTTTGCATAGGGTACGGGGGTTAAAGGGGGTGTTGACACATATTTGTATGTTACAGTGTGTTGCGTTACACTTATGGTAATCTAAAAATCTAAAACGATTCATTACATTGTTTGCATATTGTAAGGATGGACACTCATGTTATGTTGGTGTGTTGTTACCGCGATACGAACGCCGCCATCAAGTTGCAATTTCCATTCCGATTCAATGATTTGGTTACTTGTGTCCGCCAAAATTTTGATGGTCTTACACATGCTGATGTGTGTTTCTTTTTCAAGATTCCAAGATATAACAGTTTCAAATTACAAAATGATATCAATATGGAAAACATGGTATCCCCTGTACGCTCTTTCCATTTATGACATATTGACGTCGTCATTCAAACTTGAGTCACACAAAGTTCAAACAATATTGGCAATGCAAATCGAAAACCATGTGATGTTACATTCAGTTTGCCGAGGGAATGAGACGAGTTGAAGCTTTCATGTCCGCTCCATGGGCTAGATAATTTACTTCCCAAATTTTATCCTCATGTTGACAAAGTTTTCATGTCCGCTCCATGGACTAATGGCATCACACATGTGGGTCAAAGCTTTGAGGATGGGGCTGTTGAATTCCGTAATGTTCTTCGTAAGTATACGGTCAAATGTGGATTCCGGTTCAAGTATCTGAAGAATGACTCCGTTCAGATTACAATTGTGTACACGACAAGGGAATCAAAAGGATGCATGTGGTCTATACACACACGAGTCCTATGTGTTGATGAGTTTTTTTACATTCGTAAGTGGAATACAGAGCACAGTTGCGGTGTTGCCATTCAGACACCAAAAAACCTGAAGGCTGGGTCTGATTTAGTGTCCGATGTTATCTCTGAATGGGTACGTAACAAACCGCTAACATGCCTGACCGATGTTGTTTACGACTTGAAGAAAGACTACAGATTAGAGATAAGCTACCGAGTAGCTTGGTTGGACGTTGAGAAAGCGCGGTGCGAAATGTTCAGTGCACATTCCATTTCTTTCAATCAATTACAGTGGTATAGTAATTCTGTTATGGAAAACAATCCAGGGAGTTACATTAACATTGGTTATGATGACCAAAATCACCGGTTCATACGATTTTTTATATCATTCAAAGCATGCATTGACGGTTTCAATCATTGCCGCCCTTTACTATTCCTGGATGGTATCTTCTTGAAAGGGAAATTCAAAGGAAACTTACTACCTGCAACCGTAAATGATGGAAATCAAGGTTATTCTCATTTATTCCACACAGTTTGCTGTATGTTGCCCATTTTAAAAAAAAAAAAATCCTGTGTAAGTTTCATCCACTTACTAAACCCGCTAACAATTTTGTATACAAGGTTATTCCCATTGGCAATAGCAATTGTTGACTCGGAGAACACAACTAACTGGGCTTGGTTCTTGGAACATCTCGTGAACGTGGTTACAACAGACAGGACGCTTATATTCATATCAGACCGACACACAGGCATACTCGAATCTATTCCAAACACATTCCCATCTGCCACTATGTGTTCTGCTTGCAACATTTGCAACGGAACTTGCAAGACAAGATGCGGTACACTAACAAGATGCACCGTGTCGGCTTGCTAAGAAAATTTCGAGAATGTGCCTACGCACCAACCGTAACAACATTCAATTCTAGTGTAGAAAGGTTTAAGACATCGGGCTGGAATGTGGCAACAAATTTTTTGAAAGATTTACCCCCATCATATTGGGTAAATGCTTACTTCCGGTACGCACCCGTTCACAAATATAGTGCACCAAATTATTACATATGCTGCCCATATCAACGTATGTCTTGTTCACAATTACATTAACATATTTTTATATTTCATGTTTATTTTTGTAGGGGTGACAGATACGGTGAGATATGTTCTAATGTAGCTGAGTCATTCAGCTCATGGATCTACGAGGCATGTCACCTCCCGATCACGCAGATGGTTTACAGCATTAGGACAAAAATTATGGATCAAATGTCAAAACGTAGACATAAGACGGCCACGTGGCCTAGAGTTTTTTGCCCCAAAATGGAGTCTCGCTTGGTGAAAGCATACAACAAAAGCAGGGCGTAGCTTGTAAGCCAATCAAATGAAGATGTGTACAAGGTGCATTCGTACCCATCAGTACCTGCGGATGCCGGCAGGCCCACATGTTCGTGTTTCCACTAGCAGATTAAATGGTTACCATGTACACACGCGATAGTTGCAATCTGTAACAGTGGATGAGATTTGTACGATTTAGTTGAACCATGCTATCATGTGTTCGAATATCGTTTGACATATGTCTCGAGCATAACTCCAACACCAACAATTGAGAAACCACCTTATTGAAGATTTCGTCATACACCCACCAATTGTGAAACGACCACCTGGTAGGCCAAAGAAAAAACGGATTCTGTCAAGGGGTGAAGAAGTGCAACAAATTCATTGCGGACATTGTAAACGTATGGGGAACCACAACAGGAAGACATGCAAAGAACCAATTTAGCCTTCACTTTGTGCGACTACATGTCTAACTTTTTCGTCCCAAAGGTTGTCACTTTGGTTTAATTTGTTTTGCTAAATAAATGGGTGGCCCGGGTTCGATCCCTGGCAACGGTGCCAAAAATTTAGTGGGTCGTTACACACACCAAAATTAAACACAAAATTACACCAAATTCTTTTAGAATAATGGCAAGTCCAGGTATCAATCCACAGAGGCAATTATGAAATTAAACTAATTTAATTGTTAAATTCCTAAATTAATTTTTGATGAAAAGATTGATTGTTCATAACCTAATTTAATAACAAATAAATTAAACTAAGTAATTAAATTATCAATTATAAATAAAATTGGGTTTACTAATTTGGGGGAAAACCTAAGGCAAAGAGTCCACCACTAGTCACGTAAATAGGGTTTCTAATTGAAATCAATTATGTTATGGTTCGAACGGGATAATACTTTGCAACTACAAGTTCAAAACATTTAACAAGGAAATTGTCACGTTCAATGTACGAGTACGAACCATCTCAAGTAGTACTAATTGTTCACTCTAAACTAAGGTAGTGACACGACTCGTCTCTCGTAGTATGGTTCGTCTCATACCTTGAATGTGAAAGAATAGAAAACTTTTGTATAAAAAACATTCAACAATCACAGAAAGCCGAATATTTGAAGAAATAATGAAAAATGTATATATGAAACTTCTAAAACACCATATAATTGTTCAAACCTTTACATAATTGAAAATCAAAAAAGGAAAACCTAATTACATGGCTAGGGTTTCATCAAAACCCTAGAAAAGAAGACTAGCCACTCATGGAGAAGTGGGAAGAGAAAGAAGATGAGGAAGAAGACCCCATGGAAGTGTCCTTCAAGCTTTTTGGAGCAAATCCTCTCTTGAAACCCTAGCCTCTCTTTCCTTGCCAAAACAATCTCAGAACCCTAATCCAGCCCTTTTCTTACCCATTTATACTTCTGTTGTCTTGCAAACAGGTTTAAAACATCAGGCCCGTTTTCCTAGAAAAGTCAACGTACGTACGAAAATTTGTTTTCTCTCCAAATTCTATCTTTTTGCCCATTTTATGCTCCGACTATGTATAACCTGATTGACATTAAACACACATAAAATATACAGTTTGACAAGCAAGTAAATTTAAGAGATCCTAATTAACGGCCTCAATGTTGCACAATTCAGCCTTAATCACATCTCCCAACTTACAACTTGCTAGTCCTCAAGCAAGTAATAAAAATAAAATAAAATTAAACAAAATCTAGCTATTTCATCTTTCGTGGGAAAACAATTGTATTTAGCATATGCAACAAGCCTTCAAACCACAAAGTTCCCCTAAGTGGACGAGTAAAGTCTCATGAGGGTTTCCAGAAATAATACCCACAAACATTAACATATTCATATATGCCCAACAACAATTGACCACACTACTCCACCTAACACTCAACTTATGTGCCACTACAGTGTGATATTGAGACATAATGAGTCATTAAAGGCACAGTCGACAAGCATGAAGGATCCTATTGAGTCAAAATCACAATTCAGTTAATACAAAAGTAAGGTCTCATGTACTTGTGCATGCTAGTGGACAAATCATCAGTACCCTTGGTGTAAGGTACAATCTCCTTATTAGTTAATTGTCCACTATAATAGCCTAGTGTAATTCATAATAACACCCAACATATATAGAAAAACTAAACTGTTGTAACTAAGATTCTCAAAAGTTTTTTTTTTTTTTTTTTAATGATTATGCAATGTCCTGATCCATTAAGCTTTCTAATCAACCTATATAGAAAGGATTGGGCCAATGACTCCCAAACCAGACAGGTTTAGGGCACTAGGTGTAAAGACACCCCTACGGGCTTAATAACTCGAGTTGAAAAGGCTACAAATCTAAACAAGTCATTCTTTTTATTTGTCCTTAACTGTGCAATGTCTAAGTCCCTTAAGCTTTCTAATTAACCCATGTAGCAAGTATTGGGCCAATGACTCTCAAACCAGACAGTTTTGGGGCAAAAGTTGTAGAGACACCCCTACGGGCTTAATAATTTGAGTTAAAAAGGCTACGAACCCAAACAAGTCAAGTTTTTTTTTTTCTTTTAAGAATCTTGGCTCCTCATTTATTCTTTTCTGCAACTCTAGCTATTATCAATGATGTACACCAGGGATTATAATAAAAATATCACTGCTATGATAGTGTATTCATGTGAATTAAGGTATACTCATGACAAGTGTACTAATACCACAAACACAGACAACTCTCCTCGTACAAACATCGCATGCAAGTATCTACCCAATAAACCTTTTTCATACAAGTCTTCTATGCTCTCCAATTAACATATGCAAATATCATCACCCTACTAGCAACAAGTCACATCAAGTGAAGTAATGCAATCAAGTGAAACAGGTATAAGCATGAATTATGAGCCAAATAGAAATGTACAAAAGAAAATACAACCCTCATCCCCCAACTTGAATATGAAATTGTCCTCAATGGAAAAGTAAAGAGAAATGAGAGAAGATTACCAGAGATTGTAGGTGTACATCCAGATAGGCATATAGTAACACACACACTTCACAATTTTATTTTATTTTTTTGAAAAGATAATAACTAAAAAGAAAAATAAAAATAAAAGAGACAAAGCAGAATATAGGCCGGTACTAGACAGAATCCGGTGGCGATAGTGGCGAAAAATGCTGGGCAAACAAGGCATTCATCAAAGATCGCGTCTTAAAGGCTTCATCCTGAACTCATTGGCCGAGCTGATCGACACGCTGCTGGCTCGACTCCCGATATGTATAAAAAGTCAGTTTGCAGTAATGCAACTGACTGCTAAATGTCGAGCTGGCGGGCGTTTAGCTGGTCGAAGGCTGCCTGAGAATAGTCTCGATGCGCCTGAAAATCCGTGCGCAACCCCATGAGACTCTGGTGGTGATCACGAAGAGTGCTGTGGACTTGATCCACAGAATGCTGAAGCTGTAGGTACTCCTCGCAAGTCATGTAGAATGGGTCCCCTTGGGGAGGCATAAGGGGGGGCAGGATAAAGCGGGTGGTCGAGGACGGGATCCTGGGCCTTATCATCCGGGGCACCAACCTGTTACGGAAAGCGAGATATGCTATGCTGACATTCCCACTGCCCGAAAGTCGGATAAGCTCGATCAATCTCCTCAGTCGAAGCAATAGGGAGGCCATTCAGCTCAAAGACAAGTGTCAACAAATTGGCAAATGACAGTGGTCAAGTCAGGTTCTGCATAGGTTGAGGCCGAACTGCCTCTTATAGAAATTTTCGCACATGCATCCAGATGATATGCTTAAGCGAGACCTGATAGCCATGCTGATAACCGTATAAGACCCCAACAAACTCCAAGCGGCGCTTAACTTTATGCCCAAGTGGAAGGGCATTCTTATAGACCATGGAATCAATGAATAGCAAGCGGCCAGGCAGCTTGCTGCGCCGCAAGCATGAGAAACTAGCATCACCGTGGGCCCTCGGGAAGTGCTGTTGAATGAGACTGTGTATGGATTGTTGGTCCTCAACTTCCTAGAAGGGCTGGTATTTGAGCTTGGAGAAGAACCCTAATGCATCAGGTTCTAGTAGAAAAGCTGTACTAGCCGCGGATAAGTTAGCGCTGTCACGTTGCAAAGGCCCAACTGTTGTCGGAGTTGGAGCTGTTCAACGGCCTAAGAGGTGGCCGGGTCACGCTGAAAATATGAAATGTTGAACTGCATGAGCTTGTGAAGCGGGCGTAAAGCCCACTCCGGCCGTTGTAAGTCACCCGATGGTGGTGATGAGGATGGTGGCAATGATGGCGGCGGTGCCGAGGAAGATGAACCTCTAGCCTTTTTGGAGGCCCGGGTGAATAGCCATCTACTCATATCCTGCACACATCAAAAGCAAATAGACACAGACCCGTAGAACCAATCATAAGAATAAAGGAAAATATGAAAGCACAAGTTTGCTCACAAATATACCACATGCAATTCTCAGGATTTTTTTTTTTTAATTACAAAATGAAATAGAATAATTTAAACTTACATTTTAACAAGTATTAAATTAAAATAACACGTAATACTAAGATAATAAACTACATCTAAACAACTAAATAAATAAATAGAAAATACAATGAATTAGAAAAGCTAAGATTTAAATTTTTTTAATTTTATTTATTTAATTTTTTTTTTTTTTTACAATATAGGAAACCTAAAATAAAATCAACTAGACACATGGGCATTTTATGTAAATAACAACTGATTAAATAAATGAAAACAAGCTGTACTAACAAGTAAGGAATTAAACTAACAAAGAATAAAGAAATAATAAAACAAAAATAAATAAAGGGCCATTTGCATACAAGTCCTATTTTGTGAACTTATGATCCATTGAGTCCTAGATAAAATTATTTGCTCCATCAGGTCCCATTAATTTTTAATAAATTAATTTACCCTTTCAACAAACTTCAGGCAAACTGTCTCTAATCCCCATGGCCTTGCTCGAGATCCCGAAGTCCGGATGAACCTGCTTCAACACCTTAAAGATGTAGATCTTGTAGGTCTCGACGCTCTTCTTCGTCCTCTTCTTCTTCTTGTCTCCGGCAGTTGCTCCGCCCTCCTTGGGCAGCTTCTTCCCCGCCTTCAGCTTCTTCTCCACCAGAGCTTTCTCGGTGACGATGCTCTTTTTCTCCTCCGCCGGCTTCTTCTCAACGGGCTTCTTCTCTCCCTTATTGACCCATCAACCTCCTTCTTCGATTTATCGATTGGATTATCACTAGGCTTCGACCTGATCTGTTTTCCATCAGATTATCTCGATCCGACATCTGGCAATTCCGAACTCGACCCAGAGGGTTCGCTGGCTTCTCGGTGGTCTTGGAGCTCCATGGAGTCAAATCCAAGTGAGCTTTGGTCATTTGATTGGACGGTAATGACTTCGATGATGATGAACCGACCATCTTCTTCGACTTAAATGAATCGAAAGGGTCTGAGTCTGAGGATTCCATTGTTGATGTTGGCAGTAGTAATGGATGAGGCTTTATAGATAGTTAGATAGATATATATATACAGAGAGAGAGAGAGCAGAGTGAGATAATGTATATGTTTGGAGGATGGTGGTTTTCACTGAGTTCACAGATGCCACGCCACTGCCATTAGAGAGAAAGAAAGAGAGAGAGATCTAGGATTTTTTGAAATTGCGGACCTTCTCAATTTATAATATTCTCAATTTTAATTATGAAAAAAATTGAGAAATTTCTCAAAATTGATAATTATAAATTTCTTAGTTTTGATAATATTCTTAGTTCATACTAGAAAAAAATTGAACAATTTCTTAGTTTTGATAATTATAAATTGAGAATATTCTCAGTTTTGAAATTGAGAACATTCTCAGTTTGTGGATTAAAGGGCAAAACGCCTTTTTACCTCTAAATAGGACTTATTGGTTCAAAAACTTTTTAATAGGACCTAAGCTATCACCAAATATGTAGATAGAACTTTTAGGTAATTAATTCATAAATAAATAACTAAATAAACAAACAGCTAAACAGCTAAATAAATAAATGGACAACCTAGGAACTAAAATAAATTAGAAAAACCAAGTAGAAACAGCTAAATATATATATATATATATTTTTATTTTTTTTGATAGAAAGGTACCGCACGTGCGCCGGGTTGAGCCGCACGTGCAGCTATCATCTTCTTGCTGTCCAGATTTTTTTTTTTAAACACGAAACATAGATCAAGATTTGAAAAAAATAAAAATAAAATCAAAACTCTACTTCTCTACTCCTATACCCACAAATCTAAACAAAAAGTAAAGTTTACCTTGAAAAAGTAGAGAAAGAGAGAAAAAGAATGGAGATTCGCCGGAAAAAATGGTGATCGCCGGAGATTCGTCAGACGAAGAGGAAATAGTGATGCCGGCGATGAGATGGTCGTGGTGAGGAAGAAGAAAAAGAAAGAAAAAGAAAGAAAAAGATGGTGATGGTGGGGGTAGTTAAGTTTGTGGGTTGTGGGGTTGAGAGAGAGATAGATAGATAGATAGATAGATAGATAGATAATGAGAGGTAAGGAGAGAGACAACATCTGAGAGAGTGATGGGGAGAAAGATGGGTCTAGGTTAAATATAATAATAATATATTTTTTTTTCATTTTTTAAAACGAAAATAGAAAAATAATTAAATAAAAATTGCGACTTTTTTATTTTTTATTTATATATATATATTTTTATATTTTCAATTTTTTTTTAAATTCCCTTTTTTTTAATGAAAATAAAAATAAAGAAAGAAATAAAATAGTATATTTATTTATTTTTATTTAAAATTTATTTATTTATTTATTTTTAAAATAAGTAAATAAATTATAAGTAATAAATAAATAAACATAATAAAATTTGTAGGTTTTTATTTTTTATTTTTTTTTCAAAAACTTCCCGCACGTGCGGGAGTGTACGCCGCACGTGCGGACGCACACCCCGTACACCCCTGCACACCTACTTTTAAAGTAGTATGCAATTTGGTGGAAAGAAATTTTTCCGCATGTGCGGTGGGTATGCCCACACGTACAGGATTTTTTATTTTTTTATTTTTTATTTTTGGGTTAGAACAGCGCTCACGCCTTGAGCAGGCCCATAACGCCGCGTGCGGCTTGCTTGACGCACACACTTTTTGGTTTGACACTTCGTGCCGCACGTGCGTGGATAATGCCGCATGTGCAGGATTTTTTTTTATTTTTTATTTTTCAACCCAACTTGTACCTTAATTTTACAATAAAAATAAAAATAAATGGTTCAATAAATGTATAATCTTCAAAAAAACCACGAGTACTACTTTTGTTCCTAACTGTGTTTGTAACTTTCCCTATTCTCCAACAGGCTGACAGAGTAGGTTGATTCAGTATCCAAAATTGAGGCGCATAAAGCCAACTCGACCTATAGGGCTGCCATACAGAGTTCAAGCCGGGATAGTTTTGAAACAATCTCTACACTCCTGAGTATTTAAACCAGACTCTAGTCTCGAAAATTTCAAACCTTTGTATTCTAGGCTTTGCTATTCGAACTCTAGTTTCCACCGTCTCAGTTGGTCTCCTAGGAACTCACTACAAACACGATTAGGTGGCTATACCAGACCGTCAGATGCCGTTCGGGCATGGCTAACACCAAAGGAATTACACCTTTAAAGGATTTAAAGTCTCCTAGATGCAAATAAAGCACAACAAGAACAAAGAAAAACAGAATATAACAGAAAGGAAAGAAAAGAGAACAAGAAATCAATCTATCAATCATAGTAAAAATGGTCTATCAAAACAATGGACTCAATCACTTTCCTATTCTCAATCTCCTCTATATATGGCTTAAGTCTTTGGCCATTCACTTTGAAAGTGTGGCCAGTGTTTGGATCTTGCACCTCGACAGCGTCATGAATAAATACCTCAACAACCACAAAGGGACCATTCCATCTTGATCTAAGCTTACCCGGAAAGAGTCTCAATTTTGAGTTAAAAAGCCACACTTTTTGGCCGGGTTCAAAGGATTTTCTATTAATGTGCTTGTCATGGAATTCTTTAGTCCGAGCTTTAAAAATTCTTGAACTCTCATATGCATCATTCCGAATTTTCTCCAACTCATTGAGTTGCAATTTCTGGTTGAGCCCAGCCGTGGTCATATCGAAGTTAAACTTTTTTATGGCCCACAATGCTCAGTGCTCAAGTTCAACCGGGAGATGGTAAGCTTTGCCAAACACCACCATATATGGTGACATCCCAATGGGTATCTTATAAGCAGTGCGGTAGGCCCATAATGCATCAATCAACCGTTGTGACCAATCTTTCCTATCTGGCCTCATCGTTTTCTCTATTATGTGCTTTATCTCCCTATTTGAGACTTCCACTTGGCCACTAGTTTGAGGGTGGTATGGAGTACCAACTTTATGAGTGATAGAGTATTTCTTGACTACCGACTCAAAGAACCGGTTATAAAAATGCGTACCCTGATCACTTATTATGGCTCTAGGAAACCCAAAACAACTAAAGATGTTTTCATGCAAAAATTTGATTACAACTCTATGATCGTTTGTTCAGGTAGCTATTGCTTCCACCCACTTAGACACATAATCTACTGCTAAGAGAATATACTCAAACCCGAACGACGACGGGAAAGGTCCCATAAAATCAATACCCCAAACATCAAATATCTCTACCACAAGAATAGGAGACATTGGCATCATGTCATGCCGAGATATCGAACCCATTTGCTGACAGCGGAAATAAGTTCTACAAAATTGATGGGTATCTTTAAAAATTGTGGGCCAATAAAAACCGCTCTGTAAAATCTTGGCGGCCATTTTATGCCCACTAAAATGACCGCCACATGCAGAAGAATGACAAAATGTAAGAATACTATGCACCTCACTCTCCGGCACACACCGTCAAATCACTTGGTCGGAGCAATATTTAAACAACTCCGGATTCTCCCAAAAAATAATACCTGACCTGCGAAAAGAATCGGTCTTTGTCTTGCTCAGACTAATTTTGCGAAATTTGCTCAATGGCCAAGTAATTCACAATATGTGCAAACCACGGGGGGCTCACTCGTGACAGCTCAATGAGTTGTTCGTCTGGAAACGAATCATGCAAAATAAGAGGGTCATTAGTATACTCAACGAGGATTCGGGAGAGGTGATCCGCCACCACATTCTCAAACCCTTTCTTATCTCGGATCTCTAGGTCAAATTCCTAAAGCAACAAAATCCATCTAATTAACCTAAGTTTGGTCTCTTTCTTTGATAGTAAATACCGCAAAATGGCATGATTAGTGAAGACTATGACCTTGGAACCTACGAGATAGGACTAGAATTTGTCTAAGGCAAAGACCACAGCTAGCAACTCTTTCTCGGTGTTAGTATAATTCAATTGTGCATCTGAGAGAGTACGACTAGCATAGTATATAGCATATAGTGCCATGTTGACCCTTTGGCCTAACACAGCCCCGATAGCATAATCGGAGGCATCATACATAATTTTAAAGGAAAGCGACCAATCTAGTGATTTCATGATTGGGGAGTGGTGGTCAGGGTCATTCCTAGTGTTTCAAAAGCCTTCAAGCATGTCTCATCAAAGATAAAAGGCACGTCCTTAACAAGTGAACTATACAAAGGATGTGATATTTTACTAAAGTCTTTGATGAACCTACGGTAAAAACCTGCATACCCTAAGAAAGACCTAATTTGACACATAGAATTGGGTGAAGGAAGGCCTGCAATGAGGTCAACCTTAGCCTTGTCTACCTCTATATCTCGAAGGGACACAATGTGTCCTAGCACTATACCCTCACGAACCATAAAATGGCTCTTTTCCCAATTCAAGATTAGGTTTGCCTCAGTACATCGTTCCAACACTCTAGTCAAGTTCCTAAGGCATTCCTCAAAAGACGGTCCAAACACCGAAAAATCATCCATGAAAACCTCTAAGAATTTCTTCACCATATCGGAGAAAATGGCCATCATGCACCATTGAAAAGTCGCCGGTGCATTACATAGCCCAAAGGGCATGTGCTTGTAAGCAAAAGTGCCAAAAGGGCATGTGAATGTGGTCTTTTCCTGATCAGCGGGGTACACCGGGACTTGATTGTACCCCGAATAGCCATAAAGAAAACAATAGAAACCCTGCCCAGCTAACCGCTCTAGGATCTGGTCAATGAAAGGTAAGGGAAAATGATTCTTCCTAGTCGAGGAATTCAGTCTCCTATAATCAATGCACACTCGCCACCCAGTAGTGGTTCGTGTGGGGACTAACTCTCCTCTCTCATTCACAACAACAGTGATGCCCGATTTCTTAGGCACCACTTGTGTGAGACTCACCCACTTGCTATCCGAGATGGGGTATATAATACCCGCATCCAACAATTTCAATACCTCATTTTTCACTAGCTCTTTCATATTAAGATTAAGTCTCTATTGCATTTCACAAGAAGGTTCGGTGTCCTTTTCTAAGTATATATAATGCATGCACATGGAGGGATCTATCCCTTTCAAATCAGCCACTGACCACCTTATAGCACTCCAACGTGCCACGAGAACACTCATTAATTGACTCTCCTACTCTGCAGTCAAGTCAGATGCAATGATGACTGGTAAAGTATCCTGGGGCCCTAAAAATGCATACTTAAGTGTGGTCAGGAGTCGCTTCAACTCAAGTGTAGGTGGTGTGACCAAAGATGGTATGACGGGCTCTCTCGACAAGGAGGAAGTGACTCAAATCGGGCTTGCCACGAAGGAAAATCCGATGTAGAAGAAGCATTAAGCAAGGCATTCACCTCCTCAACCCATCCGTCAATATCAAAATTTTCAAACCCAAAATGAGCTAGACAAGCCTCTAGAGGGTCTTCTACAAGAATGGAGGGCAAAGCTTCCTCCACAACACGATCTACAACATCCACAAATAACCACTCCTCTCTCTCATGGGGTTGTTGGGATGCTTGGAAAACATTAAGTTTCACTAGCATGTTACCAAATGAAACTTCCATAACCCCGGTACGACAATTTATGCGTGCATTGGCCGTATCCAAAAAAGGTCAACCTAAGATTACTGGGATTTGTTTCCTAGAACTGGCTACCGATTCCATATCTAACACCAAAAAGTCAATAAGGAAGTAAAACCTATTAACCTTTACTAGCACATCCTCAATCATGCCACGTGGTACCTTGAGGGACCAGTCAGCCAACTGGAGAATAACAGTAGTGGGCTTCAACTCGCCAAGCCCAAATTCCTCATACACAGAGTACGGCAACAAATTGGCACTAGCCCCTAAATCTAATAAGGCCCTATCAATGAAATGGTCCCCAATAATGCATGCAATGGTTAGGGCACCTGGGTTCTTAAGCTTAGGAGATGTGTCATTCAACAAGATAGAGCTTACTTGTTCCGTGAGTATGACCTTTTGGGACACGTGTGTCTTAGATTTACGCTTTTGCGCACAAAGGTCCTTCAGAAATTTAGCATAGGAGGGTACTTGCTTAATCGCCTCCAACAGGGGGAGGTTGATTTTTACTTGTTTAAAAACCTCCATCATTGCTTCTATGGATGTCGCATTCTTATTAAAAAGGGACGGTATATCAAGGCATTAGGGATAGGGTGCCTTAGGCACATATGGTGCCTTGGGCTCAAGTGAAGTGCTAGGGACTAAGTCATCCCTCTTAAGTGTTTCCCCTCTTACCCTTGCTCTCATTGGATGTACCACCGTGGTCACCATTCTTAGCTCTAGTTGCATCAGACGCAACTGACTAAGGCTCTAACTCCCTCCCACTTCTCAAAGTAATCACCGCTTGCACCTGCTCATGGTGCTTTCCATTCCCACCCGAACTCTCTGCCCTGTATTGTCCCTTAGGGTTGGCCACAGTTTGACTCGGTAATTTTCCTTCCTCTCTCCTATTCATGTTGTTAGCCATTTGACCCAATTGGTTCTCGAGCTTAGCAATGGAGTGAGTATGGGAGTGAACTATTGGTGCTAACCCTTTAAGTTCTGAGAGAACTTATAATACCTGAGTCTCAAAGGCCGAGTTGCCTTGAGGTACAGGCGGGGGTTGTGGTTGTCTATACGGTTGTGGGGGTCGATAAGGTTGCGATGGTCGGTAAGATGATTGGTTGGCAAAATTATTAAAATTCTGCCTTAGTAGTAGAAGATTGTAAGAAGTGCCTTGTGAAGGAGGTCTCCATAAAAAATTGGGGTGATTTCTCCATCCCAGATTATATGTATTGGAATATGGGTCATTACCTGGATTGGAGAATCCTTGAACCACATTCACATGCTTTTGGACTAACTCCAGAAATTATGATACCGAAGGGCACTCACTCAAGTCATGAGCAAGACTCGCACAAATAACACGTCTCGTGAAATTGAGGCTGATCTTGCTGGGGTAGGGACATGTCCTGCGGCTAATAATTGGTCCATTTTGTGGAACAGTGCATCTACTTGTTGGGCTAACTCTAGGTTTTGCCTGACCTCATAAATGCCCCCTCTTTTCGGGGCTCCAACTACTGGTTGCCAGACTTGCCGAGCTACAAAGGCATGGTGAAGGGAATTATCACTTAGGTTCTCAAACAATTGCCATGCCTCAGTATCATTTTTGGACATGAATGTCCTACCACAGGATGAATCCACCATTTAACAGTGCGGCTCAGTTAAGCCATAATAAAATGTTTGAACAAGTTGCCAATCAGGCACTTCGTGGTGGGGACACTGTTGGAGAAGGTCTCGAAGTCTTTCCCACGCCTCATGGAATTGTTCACCATCAATTTGAGCAAAATTGGTGATGGCTCGCCTAAATTGGTTGGTTTTACTGTCACGACCCAAACCCGCCCCTATAAGTTTGGTATCGTAACCGGCCAGTAATCCGTAGATTACCAAAGGCCTCTGAACAGAATAACAAATATTAAGGGGCTGCGGTAGCAAATACATAAAGTAAACAAGGTCCAATGAGCTGTAATGACATACATGGGACAGAAAATTCAAAACTTATTTATATACATAAACATGCTAGTCAGAGACACCCATATGTACAAAATATTTACACAAAGTACGTCCCAAGATCCAACTATACAACAAGCACAAAGACTAGCATGAGGTGCAAAACTGCCAAGGCTTTAGGCTTCATGCGGAACCTCCTCGGTAGACACAACAGGTGGCTGACCAAAAATAAAACAGAGGGCCATCAACTCTGGCCAAGGTCTTGTGCCGGCTCACCTACATATATATATAAATTGTAAGCGAAAGCCCAGTGAATAATAACAGAGTAAAGGGTTTAATGAATGATGTCCATCACAGAGTTAGAAATCAGAGTTTATATCAGAACCCATAATCTTAACAAAACAGAGTCTTATGCATTTCCAGATTTCAAATCAGAACAGATTTAGATTCATGCTCATATTCATATTCATATTCATATTTAGATTTTGCATAAGATCATATGTGGTACACCCATTAGCTAACAGATCAAATTGGTCTAGAGACCACAGACAGAGTTGGTACCAACAACCATAAAGGTCCATATCTTGCGCGCAAGTAATCATGGTATTATTACCCCCAGGCAAGGGCCATATGCCACGGTATTGTTAGCCCCGGGCGAGGGCCATAGGCCACAGTATTATTACCCCCGGGCGAGGGCCATATGCCACGGTATTGTTACCCCCGGGCGAGGGCCATAGGCCACGGTATTGTTACCCCCGGACGAGGGCCATAAGGACTAAGGGTGCCACAATACTTTTCAGAAAATTGGACATTCATTCATAATTCATAACGTAGCATTTCAGAAAGCAGATCATACCATATCAGTCAGAAAATACTTTAAGTTAAACATAACTTTACAAAGTTATTACTCACAGTGGGCGTTGATCTGGTGAAGCGGAGTCAAAAGGGTCAAGCAGTTATGCGCGTGACCTACATAACACATCACGGATACACACTTGAAACATGCAATCCAATTGTACAAAACCCACATCAATGATTCTAAGTGTGTACCTAACCTCTTATCCTTAGTATGGAGCCTTAAACATGGCCTAGGAATGCCTAGGATGGAATGAGGATGCAAAAAATGCACTTTTAAACACTTTACAAAATTTTCGAAAAACAGGGGTTCCACTCGAGCGTGGCTTTCTACGCTCGAGCGGACATGCAGACAAAGGGGCTCCGCTCGAGCGTGAATTCCGTCGCTCGAGCAGACTGTGTGCTACAGTAAAAATGCTGGATGCTCAAAATTTACGCTCGATAGACGCTCGACCCTCGCTCGAGCGTGAGACACAGGCCTCCGCTCGAGCGTGAAATCCTCCGCTCGAGCGTACTGTAAAATAGTGAGAGATGCTGGGAGCTCGATTTCCCCGCTCGAGCGCCACTTTCCCCGCTCGAGCGGGAGACAAAAATCTGGAATTTCCAGATTGAGCTCCAATGCTTAATTCCAACTTTTAACCATTCAAAACTCAACCTCCTTGGCTCAATTTATGGGAAAACATTTCAAAGTCACAGTACAACAAATTTCAAAAGCCAATTTGTGAAATCAATGTCCATAGGTGAGACAATTTGATCACAATTTCAATAAATCATCAAGAACAAAGTTTAAACAACCATGCATGAGTTCAATTTCATTTCAAAGCTCCAAAACATGATTCAAAACAAAATTAAACTTAGAATCTCGATGAACCCATGGACTTTAGCAAAAATATACACATGCATGTAGAGATTTGATACCAAACAACTTCAATTGCTATGAATATGCACATGCATGCATGTTACACCACCCAATTCACAATTTCAACCCAATTCACAATTTCAAGCTAAATTTAGACTCTAATCCTCAATATGTCAAGGAATATGCAAGAGCTAGTTCAATTACATAAATAGGAGGATGTATTCCTACCTTAAACCTTCAAATCAAAGTGCGCTAGCTCAATTTGTTGTTATCCTCCAATTTCTTCTAAGTTTCTAAGTTAATTCTTGTTGAAACCAAGTTTTCTCTCCCCTCTCCCTCTTGCCTATGTTTTCCCTCAGCCAAAAATGATGAAGTGGTGTAATGACACCTCACACAAGATGAAACAAGGGAGCCCACTCACAATGGCAAAAGGGTAAATACCTAGGTTCATTAATATAACATTATTTAATCTGATTTAAACATTCCCAATCAAATTTTAATTGAACCTACCATAAAATCACATAAAATCTAACTAGTCCAAAACATTAATCAATTTCGAAATCGGGCGCCGATAAGGCTTCCAATTTGCAGTTTAAAGTTTAAAACACGAACAGATATTTCGACACCGAACAGATAAAAACACATAAATCATGCAATACACGTGCAACTTAATTCTGGGTTTCCTCTTAATTACTGTTAGGCATAATTAAGTGTCAATTAACGTTAATCAGGGTCGGGGTTATTACAGTCTTCCCCCCTTAAAAGAGTTTGGTCCCCAAACTCGGTTTACCTATGTTCTGGAGCAACACTGGGTTTAATGGAAATAAACCTGGATATCTTTTCTTCATATCTTCCTCTGTCTCCCAAGTCGCATAAGTTCTCCCGTGGTTCTGCCAGTCAACCTTCACCAACGGTATTTCTTTGTTTCTCAGTCTTTTAATCCTGCGGTTCACAATCTGGATAGGCCTTTCTTCGTAGGTGTAGTCATCTTTCAAAAGTACATGCGTCGGTTCGATGACATGGAGTGGATCTCGCAGATATTCCCGAAGCATCGATACATGAAAGACATTGTGCATTGTTCCATCACTGGAGGTAAAGCTATCCGATATGACACCGGATTGATCTTTTCGAGAACTTCATAAGGTCCAACATACCTTGGCGCCAATTTTCCTTTCACACCAAACCGAGTTTGACCCTTCATTGGGGTCACTTTAATGAACACATCGTCCCCCACTTCATATTCCCTTTCTCTTCTCCGAACATCAGCATAGCTCTTTTGCCTACTCTGTGCAGTTTTCGAGACTTTGTATCGGTTTACTTTCTCGGTTGTTTCTTGCGATTCGGGTCCTAACAAAGGTCTATCACCTACTTGACCCAACATATTGGAGATCGACACTTCCTTCCATACAATGCTTCGTAAGGAGCCATTCCAATGCTTGAGTGGTAACTGTTGTTGTACACAAATTCAGCTAATGGCAAGTAGGGTTCCCAATTTCCCTGGAAGTCTAATACACACATTCTGAGCATATCCTCCAAAGTTTGGTTAGTTCGTTTAGTTTGGCCATCGGTCTGTGGGTGATAAGCACTGCCACTTTCCCAAAGCTTTGTGGTGATAAGCACATTTGTAGACTTTGCCAAAATCTTGATACAAACTTCGAGTCCCTGTCAAACACAATAGACACTGGCACTCCATGCAATCTCACAATTTCAGCTATATAGATGTTGGCCAATTTATCAGCATTATAAATAGTTTTAACAGGCAGAAAATGTGCAGACTTAGTTAAACGGTCCACTATAACCCAAATAGAGTCCATACCTCGAGAAGAACGAGACAATCCCACAATGAAGTCCATGGTAATATGCTCTCATTTCCATTCTGGTATTGGGAATGGTTGTAGCAAACCGGCAGGTCGTTGATGTTCAACTTTAACCTGTTGGCAGTGTAGGCATCTAGCCACAAAGTCTGCAATGCTCCTTTTCATCCCAGGCCACCAAAAATTCTGTTTCAAATCATGGTATATCTTCGTGTTTCCCGGATGCATAGCAAATTTACTACTGTGAGCTTCGGTCATAACACGTTTCCTCAAATCATAGCAATCAGGCACACAAAGACGGTTCTGAAATTTCAACACATCATTTTCAAACACAAATCCTGGCCTCGATTTCGAATCAATCTCCTCTTTAATCTTTTTCAAGTATTCATCTTCACATTGTTTTTGTTTAATCTTATCAAGAATGGTGGGTTGAGCAAAGATAGAAGATATTAGTCCGTCATATTCAAAGTCAATTGACAAGTCCTTCCGGTTGGATAGCAAACACAACAAACTCGCACCAAATTTTCGGCTCAAAGCATCTGCTACTGTATTAGCCTTACCTGGATGATACAATATTTGTAAGTCATAATCTTTGATTAGTTCCAACCAACGCCTCTGTCTCATATTCAACTCCTTTTGGGTGAAGAAATATTTCAAGCTTTTATGATTTGTATAAATTTCACAGGTTACCCTATACAAATAGTGACACCATATCTTTAAGGCAAATACCACGGCCGCCAATTCGAGATCATGTGTTGGGTAATTCTTTTCGTATGGTCGGAGTTGTCTAGAAGTATAGGCAATCACATTTCCATTTTGCATTAGTACACACCCCAAGCCTTTATAAGAAGCATCACTGTACACTTGGAATCCATCAACACCAGTAGGCAAGGTTAAAATTGGTGCAGTCATTAACCTGGTTTCAACTCTTGGAAAGCTGTCTCTCTTTGGTCATTCCAATCAAATGGCATATTTTTCTGAGTTAACTGAGTCAATGGCAAGGCAAGCTTTGAGAAGTCTTTCACAAATCTCCAGTAGTAGCCTGCGAGTCCCAGAAAACTTCGGACTTCTGTCACATTCGTAGGTCTAGGTCAATCCACAACAGCTTCAATTTTCTGAGGGTCCACAGAAACACCATCGTTGTTGACGACATGACCCAAAAATGCCACACTGTCCAGCCAGAATTCACACTTGGACAATTTAGCATACAACCTCTTCTCTCTCAAGTTCTGTAGGGCAATTCTCAGATGGTTCTCATGTTCTTTCCTGTCTTTAGAATATATCAGAATATCATCAATAAATACAACAATGAAGTCATCCAGATATGATTTAAACACCCTATTCATAAGATCCATGAAAGCGGCAGGTGCATTAGTCATTCCAAACGGCATTACCAAGAATTCATAATGTCCATATCTAGTTCGAAATGCAGTTTTCTCTATGTCCTCGGCTGTAACTTTTAATTGATGATACCCAGACCTAAGTTCAATTTTAGAAAACACTTGGGCACCCTGAAGCTGATCAAACAAGTCATCTATCCGAGGCAAAGGGTATTTATTCTTGATAGTCACTTTATTCAGTTCTCGGTAGTCTATACACAGTCTCAACGATCCATCCTTCTTTTTGACAAACAAAACTGGGGCACCCCAAGGTAAAGTACTCGGACGGATAAATTTCTTATATAACAGTTCCTAAAGTTGGGTTTTCAATTCTTTCAGTTCGGAAGTAGACATTCTATAGGGAGTCTTGGAAATAGGTTGTGTCCCCGGTAACACCTCAACAGTGAATTCAATCTCCCTATCAACTAAGTCTTCAGGCAATTCAGTGGGAAACACATCGGAAAATTCGCAAACAACCGGGATTGTTTCAATAGTAATACTGTCAGATGGTACAGTCAATATAGAACACAGGTAACCCCTACATCCCTTCCTAAGGAGTTTTACGGCTTTCATAGCCGAAATCAAATACGGGGGAGGAACTACCCCATTTCCAATAAAAGTAAATTCAGGCATCCCCAGTGGTCCAAACACAACAGTTTTATTTGCACAGTCAATGGTAGCACAGTATTTAGTCAATCAGTCCATCCCCAAGATACAATCAAAATGATTTATGTTCAAGGGCAATAAGTCTACATACAACATCATATCACCAACCACAATATCACAAGCCGGATAAACATGAGTGCACATCATAGAATCCCCAGGCGTGAATCTGAGATAATAGACATTTCATATCTTCTAGTGGCATAATCATTTTTTGAGAGAAAGCATGCGGCGAAAGAATCGTAGAACCGAATCTATCAACACACATGCATATTGAGAACATCTGAGAAAGTGTACCGACACCACGGTAGAGGTGTTCGGTACATCTCCAGGCACTAAGGCAAACACTCGGCCTTGTCTTAACGGTTCCTTTCCTGCATTGGCTTTGACGTTGGTTTTGGCCACAGAAGCAGATCCCACTGAACTCGCTGCAGGACGACTAGTCATCTCAGATCTAAGCGGACAATCTCTCATCATATGGCCTGTCTTGCCACAACTAAAACATGCGCCTGATGTTCCATAACAGGTACCTTTGTGCTTCTTCCCACAGCTGGGGCAATTTGGCGTAAAGCCACTACCTTGGCTTGAGTTACTGTAAGACCCTGTGTTACGCTTCTTATTCCCAGAAAATGAACGACTCTTTTTAAAGCTATTCCCGGATCTTTTCCCTGTCTAATTAGTCCGTGAAACAAGAGTTTGTTTCTTTGCTGCTAAAATGGATTCTGCCATTAATGCCCTATCCAAAACACTCACGTATGTGGGTAGATTCAGGACTCCCACCCGATCCAGTATGTCTAGATCCAATCCATCCTCAAACTTACGGGACTTCTTGTAGTCTGTGTCCACCATGTGGGGAGCAAACCTGGCTAGCTCAGTGAATTTGGCCTCATACTCGGCCACGGACATTCTGCCCTGTTTGAGTTCCTGAAATTCTGAGACTTTCCTGTTTCGAAAGCACTGGGGAAAATACTTGTCATAGAAGATTGCATTGAACTGTGTCCATGTCATATTTTCGTGACCATTTCGAATCAGTAACCACCACCTTCGGGCTTCATCTTTCAGAGTATAGGTGGCTAGAAGGACCTTTTGGGTTTCTGAACACGGAAACACCTCATACAATTTCTCCATTTCAAGCAACCATGTTTCTGCCTTCAGTGGCTCAATCCCACCATAGAATGTCGGCGGTTTCATCTTCATGAATTTCTGTGTCAAATTTATAATGTCATTGTTATCTGCCTCAACTTGTACCGGTGGAGGCGGATGAGGTAAAGGTTGCTGTCTTTGTTGCTGTGTCAAGGTCTCAGTCAATGCTGCTAACATCTGTTCCATTCGGCTCATGCGAGCCTCTGATGATTCACCTTCACCACTTCCCCTTGAGTTCTCCATCTTACTATACAGACATCATAGGATATTAAGTATAGGTATATTCAAACATACAGTCAGTTTTAATATTCAGTTACGTTACCACACACCCACACATGCAAATGGAATGCCCCTAATCCTTACTAGGACATCCTGAGCTCATACGGACCTGTGTGTGCGGTATAACTCGTGCTCTAATACCACTCTCTCACGACCCAAACCCGCCCCTATAGGTTTGGTATCGTAACCGGCCAGTAATCCGTGGATTACCAAAGGCCTCTGAACAGAATAACAAATATTAAGGGGCTGCGGAAGCAAATACATAAAGTAAACAAGGTCCAATGAGCTGTGATGACATACATGGGACAGAAAATTCAAAACTTATTTATATACATAAATATGCTAGTCAGATACACCTATATGTACAAAATATTTACACAAAGTACGTCCCAAGATCCAACTGTACAACAAGCACAAAGACTAGCATGAGGTGCAAAACTGCCAAGGCTTTAGGCTTCATGCAGAACCTCCTCGGTAGACACAACAGGTGGCTGACCAAAAATAAAACAGAGGGCCATCAACTCTGGCCAGGGTCTTGTGCCGGCTCACCTACATATATATATAAATTGTGAGCGAAAGCCTAGTGAATAATAACAGAGTAAAGGGTTTAATGAATGATGTCCATCACAGAGTTAGAAATCAGAGTTTATATCAGAACCCATAATCTTAACAAAACAAAGTCTTATGCATTTCCAGATTTCAAATCAGAACAGATTCAGATTCATGCTCATATTCATATTCATATTCATATTCAGATTTTGCATAAGATCATATGTGGTACACCCATTAGCTAACAGATCAAATTGGTCTAGAGACCACAAACAGAGTTGGTACCAACAATCATAAAGGTCCATATCTTACGCGCAAGCAACCATGGTATTATTACCCCCAGGCAAGGGCCATATGCCACGGTATTGTTACTCCCGAGCAAGGGCCATATGCCACAGTATTGTTACCCCCGGCGAGGGCCATATGCCACGGTATTGTTACTCCCGGGCGAGGGCCATAGGGACTAAGGGTGCCACAATACTTTTCAGAAAATTAGACATTCATTCATAATTCATAACGTAGCATTTCAGAAAGCAGATCATACCATATCAGTCAGAAAATACTTTAAGTTAAACATAACTTTACAGAGTTTTTACTCACAGTGGGCGTTGATACAGGTACGGAGTCAAAAGGGTCAAACAGATTGCGACACATGACCTACATAACACATCACGGATACACACTTGAAACATGCAATCCAATTGTACAAAACCCACATCAATAATTCTAAGTATGTACCTAACCTCTTATCCTTAGTATGGAGCCATAAACATGGCCTAAGAATGCCTAGGATGGAATGAGGATGCAAAAAATGCACTTTTAAACACTTTACAAAATTTTCGAAAAACAGGGGTCCCGCTCAAGCGTGGATTTCTACGCTTGAGTGGACATACAGACAAAGGGGCTCCGCTCAAGCATGAATTCCGTCGCTCGAGCAGACTGTGTGCTACAGTAAAAATGCTGGATGCTCAAAATTTACGCTCGATATACGCTCAACCCTCGCTTAAGCATGACACACAGGCTTCTGCTCAAGCGTGAAATCCTCCACTCGAGCGTACTGTAAAATAGTGAGAGATGCTGGGAGCTCGATTTCTCCGCTCGAGCGCCACTTTTCCTGCTCGAGCGGGAGACAAAAATCTGGAATTTCCAGATTAAGCTCCAATGCTCAATTCTAACTTTTAACCATTTAAAACTCAACTTCTTGAGCTCAATTTCTGCGAAAACATTTCAAAGTCACAGTACAACAAATTTCAAAAGCCAATTTGTGAAATCAATGCCCATGGGTGAGACAATTTGATCACAATTTCAATAAATCATCAAGAACAAAGTTTAAACAACCATGCATGAGTTCAATTTCATTTCAAAGCTCCAAAACATGATTCAAAACAAAATTAAACTTAGAATCTCATGAGCTAGCCCATGGAATGATGGGAGCATTTTTATGGTGCCGGACTTAATCTCATAATGAGCAGCAGTGGTGTTGCGTAATTGGATGCATGATAGTGATGTCTATGCAATGGGTGTGAAATAATCCTTAAGGATCCGGTTGGGCACATTCGGGACATTTGGATCTTCCATTTCTAATAGCTCAATGTATGAATATAAATATTCAAGTATAGGAACTCGGGCAGAGGCTCTAAGTCTCCTAAGAGTCCTTTCTAGTTCAAGGTCCAAACTCCATAATTCAGGGCAACAAGAACGACGCTCGTGCATACACTACCCACACACACACAAAAAGTTCCGACTCTGTGCACTAAATTACAAAAGCAAAATAACAAAGGGAGAAATACTCACAGCGGTTTAACGAAAACGCTTTACTCATCTTGCGGGTGCTTGATGTGTAGACGTTGTCTCCAACCTCTAATTGAGCTTTGTCTTTATTTTTAGTACTTTGGTGCTTTGCTTGTGAGTGTTTGCTTTTGTTTAAGCACTTTAGTGCTACGGTTTTTTTTTTTAAACTCGGTTGCGCTCTACTTGCACTTCGGTGATAGTTTCCACTTTCAAACGCTCTGCACACTTAGCAACACGAAAGCATATAATCCTAAACTAAAAATTAAAATAAGAATATAACTTTAAATCAATTAATTTCGCCAGAAGTCCCCGGCAACGGCGCCAAAAATTTGGTGGGTCGTTACACACACCAAAATTAAACACAAAACTACACCAAATTCTTTTAGAATAATGGCAAGTTCAAGTATCGATCCACAGGGACAATTATGAAATTAAACTAATTTAATTGTTAAATTCCTAAATTAATTTTTGATGAAAAGATTGATTGTTCATAACCTAATTTAATAACAAATAAATTAAACTAAGTAATTAAATTATCAATCATAAATAAAATTGGATTTACTAATTTGGGGAAAAACCTAAGGCAAAGAATCCACCACTAGTCACGTAAATAGGGTTTCCAATTGAAATCAATTATGTTATAGTTCGAACGGGATAATGCTTTGCAACTACAAGTTCAAAGCATTTAACAAGGAAATCATCACGTTCAATGTACGAGCACGAACCATCTCAAGTAGTACGAATCGTTCACTCTAAACTAAGGTAGTGACACGACTCGTCTCTTGTAGTATGGTTCATCTCATACCTTGAATGTGAAAGAATAGAAAACTTTTGTATGAAAAATATTCAACAATCACAGAAAGCTGAATATTTGAAGAAATAATGAAAAATGTATATATGAAATTTCTAAAACATCATACAATTGTTCAAACCATTACATAATTGAAAATCAAAAAAGGAAAACATAATTACATGGCTAGGGTTTCATCAAAACCCTAGAAAAGAAGATTAGCCACTCATGGAGAAGTGAGAAGAGAAAGAAGATGAGGAAGAAGACCCTATGCAAGTGTCCTTCAAGCTTTTTGGAGCAAATCCTCTCTTGAAACCCTAGCTTCTCTTTCCTTGCCAAAACAATTTCAAAACCCTAATCCAGCTCTTTTCTTGCCTATTTATACTTCTGATATCTTGTAAACAGGTTTAAAACATCAAGCCCATTTTCCTAGAAAAGTCAACGCACATGCGGGAATCTGTTTTCTCTCCAAATTCTATCTTTTTGCACATTTTATGCTTCGACTATGTACAACCTAATTGACATTAAACACACATAAAATATACAGTTTCACAAGCAAGTAAAGTTAAGAGATCCTAATTAACGGTCTCAATGTTACACAATTCAGCCTTAATCAGTGCCTAATCCCCCAACATACTGTACTATTATGTTTTGCGTTATTACACCGGTTTTATTACATTAGTTGACCAAATAAATTGGGTGGCACACAACCCCCACATAAACAATTTATCCAAATTTTCCATCATTCGTGTTGTGTTTAATTTTTCTTTCCCCTGGGGGGACATTGGTATGTACCTTACTATTGCACAATTTTATTTTTTCTGTCTGTGTGTGTTGTTTGCGTTAAGTGAACGTTACAATAAAAAAATGTTCACATTCATAACACGCTCCAAATTAAATGTCATTTCACACAAATATATTCCCTTTCAATACACATTTTCAGAACAAATTACGTTTCTCACACCGTCACACTTAATACACGCTACACTTAATCATATTGTAATACACACATCAACACATACAAACCGACTCCTAAAAATTGTTCACCTTTCGTAACACACGTCCATTCAAACATATCCCACAATTACACCAACTTGCTGGATTCCAAATTTGAACAATACATGACAACTACCTAAACCTACGAAAATATATACTGAATAAATCACAACAAACAAACCATTCTGATTAACATCCAATTGTTCACACCACAATTTGATTCTGTAAACCTATCCTCACCATTTCAAAGTTGTCCACCATTGGATAACCAATGATGAAGTGTTGCATATGCACATACACTATCCAATTCCTTGCAGACTACCACATCAATTACAAACTGAAATTATTCTCAATTGACCAATCTGTACACTGGGTCATATTGCTAATTTCAAATTAAAAACTGGGTATCAAACTATAAATCTTAGGCACATTGCACCAACAATAACATTCATCAAATTAATAATACTATTGGTGAATGTCAAAACAATTTTTTCGAAAACCAAAAAATCGAAACACTTTTCTGACACACATACGATTTTACACACCAAAATCTAGTAACTGTGGCTACATAATACATACACAGCTACACATACGGATACATTTCATATGATTGATTTATATCTACATAGATACATAATATTCGAACTGAATATTTGCTTACATAAGAGTGCAATCTAGGGCGAAACTCAGAGGGAATATTCATCAATGATGTGTTATTTGTAATTAATTTCAGAGGGGTGAAAAATTGCTTTTTGTATGTTCCAATCCAACAGGATGGGAAGGGATCTAGTTGTGTTTGTTTGTAACTAGTCTTTTATTTAGTTTGGGTGGAAGCTACGAAGTTGGCGAGTGTGTACGCATCACCCAGACTGAACATTACACAACACTTACTGTGCGACACCTACCAACTCCAAAGGCACGACTCCTACCCAGTGGTTAAATCCCACATACTAATGTACCCAACATAAAATTTTTAAGACAATCAAACTGATAATTGTCACACTTATCCACCTAGTTTACTGTCCACCTATCAAACCACTGGTATACAGCATCATCAAACAAACACATGTACACTTCATTCACAAATACCAACGTTATCTACACAGTGGCCACCCAAGAATTGTAAGTCACAAAAACAAAATCACGGTTATCGTACCACATCATAACTACTACCAAACTGAAATTGTTTACGTACGGTTCACAAAAAACAATCATAATGTATATACCACTATACTAACCAAAAATATATAAATTTAAGCTACTGTTTTTTTTACGACCTAAAAATAATTCAATCTTATCTAATCTTTCAGCCCCCTGATCGTGTCGTTCACAAATCCCTTCACCATGTTTGCTCTTAACACGATATCATTGTTACCTTGCAATGAACCGCCCACATCAAGATTGTGCACGTACTGTCGTATCACCGCGCACACAATGACTGCACAATCCAGCCTGCGTTAGGGAAACACAAGGACAATTTTCTTAACTACATTGCATAATTACCTAACAAGAAATTTATAATGTTCCAATGTCAACAACAGGGTACTTACGAGTCAACTCTCTGTTGGGGGCAGTCTGCAATAGACTCGAATAGGTGGTTAAAGGTCTCATCGATGCTTTGCTCGTCTATTCCATTCGCTCGCAAAGACCGCTTCATTACACTAAACACACGCTCCTTCTACAACACACAAAACCCCCGACACCTTATAAAACCACAAGCCGCCCACACTCATTCAAACACAGGAACAAAAAATATGCATTTTACCAGGACAAGAGCTTCATTGTAATGCATGTCTGATCTGCCGTTCAACTGTTGCCTCATCGGATTAAAATGCTTCCAAGTCCCATCCTCTGCGTCGTACACCACGAGAGTCCAGTGTGATTGGTTGCATATTGGAAAATGAATGTACTGACAATCCTTTGATGATGCAAAATTTTTCAGAACGTAACTCTCCATTGTTTTTGTGTTGTTGCTTTTGATAACGTCATACAGGACAATCAGTGGTTTTTAAAAAAAAATCCCTCACATTACCCACCATATAACAGTGACACAGTAACACTCACCATGCAAATACTACTGAAGAAGTACGATTTGTCTAACAAATCATCACCTGAACCAACATTTGCCTGCTTTGTCAGTAGTATATCTGCATATGTATTAATTACCTGTTGTGAACAAATAACACATGTGTTACCAAACTCATTCGAAAATATTACATATGATAACCCACATTTTATGGTGTTTTAAAAAACAACACAACACATGTAACACAAAAGGTAGTACGTCGTCTTACATTGCCACAAACACTCTCTCCACGTACAAGATTTTTTATGTCAGTAAAATACACTGACACACCATTATCAACCCCATAAACTGTCTTTATGACGATAATTAATTTTCGTGTACTCCCACACATACCCGTTGCCATTATATTCTTAAGCCTTTGTTATTTTCTCTTTCTCTTCAAATGTCATCATTTTTCATATCCCAAACCAGTTGTTCAACTCCAAACCAGACCATTTTCTGGTAAACATGCCAACATGTCAACATCAATCACATCGTAATTCACATTACATTTGTCAACTTCTAGACCCTCGTCCATGTGTGTGACTATTCTTTTTCCGCGTTCCCAACCTAAAGGGTTGTCATAATCTTTCAGTCTTAGTTCTTTCCTCACTTTGGTCTTAATTTTGCGCACAAACCAATTTTGCCCAGCCACGCCATACCCACCATCCGCCACGTACGGTAACACTTGCACTTCATGATCTGACAAACTCACATCACCCATACTACGTAGCGACATCGGACTAGAATCGGACATTGTGTGCAAATCTATATGTGTAACACTCCCACACATATTAGCAACACCTCGAATAAGCGTGACATCGTACACAACCGCCACATCGATTCCACTTCCATCTCAACACCGGCTCGCACCAACAACACTGACGTCGACTTTACGAAAAGCTTGCATAACATTGTGCATCTGATGGTCAGCCAGTTGGTCCTCCAGTATTAATATTGTTTGCCAAAATTCTTTGTTTTCATTTTGCAACTTTCGGATTTCCTCATCTTTCACCTTCATTACACACTCGAACCCACAAACAATGTTCATGACTTGCAACTCCATTTTACTTTTCAACCTAACAACTTCCTCATCTAGCTTTGCTATCATCCCCTCATTAGCTTTGTTCCGCATTTCTATGTCTGCCATTGGATTCAATGCTTTCTCTACTTCGGTGCCAACTGCTACATCATTAACTGTATTATGCACCGGGTTGTACACATCATTTGACTTCACTTGCATGCCATCATCAGATGGATGAGCCATGCGTACCCTCTTCTCGACAAAATTATCCGCCACATCCAGCCGCCCTCTATCCCCATCAATGTTGATATCACTACCATCTCCTAGGTTGTTTACATTGCTGTCACAAATGTTTCCCACTAGACTGGTTACCAATCCCTTATCTGTGGCCGAAATGTCACGCTCATACTCCAAAGACCTTAACCTATCAACTCTTATCAAAAAAAAAAAAACACATTAACATCACGAACATTCACACGCCATCCATTACTAACAAATTTTAACCAACAGGGCATGTACATTGAATTTGCCTGGTGTTGCGAAATCCAAACCCCACATCCTGCTCACCAATGCACCAATGTCCCATTTCAGGAATTTTGGGAATATATTCTCTGTTTCTGGCTTCACTATCGTGGAATGTTCACAAATCCAATACTGTGTTTTAGACACAGAAATCATTACATTACGTCGTTACCAAAACAACAAAAGCATAGGTAAAACAATTCAAACAGTCGCAAAACATTGAACACTACATACCAGCTAGGTGAACACATCCAGTGACCTTTTCCGGCATATGGTAGAAATCTTTGATTGAACCCATCAACATTTGTAGTATTGCACCAGTCCAATCGTATGTACAGACGGTCTTCAAGTCGTTAATGTATCGCACAAATGCCCAACTTATTGTCTCTCCAGGATTAGCAAAGAACAGTTTCCCACACACATATAGTGTCAACAACTTCACTGCGTCCTCCTCATCCACCTTACTTCGCCCACACACGGCTTCTTCGAACAATGTCTTCACGAGCTTCAATGTTATCCTTATGGTGTTATGACTCCTCCACTGAATGAAATCCGATGTCGGCCTCTGACAAGGGGAGAGATCAAGATGCCCAGTACCACACTAGATCCCAAACAAAAGTCTTACATCACTCCTACAGAGCTTCAACAAATCCCCACCGATGTTGAATGCGTCACAATGGTTATCGTACGTCCATATGATTTTCAAAATTGCCTCGTCAAACTTCCTGAAATCATTGTGATTCAGTTTGTTAATTCACATAGCCTCAATCATGATCCAAAATGGAGTCCTTTTCAACTATTCAAAATGACCACCCCTCAACGGCGATGTTGTTACAAGCTTAACAATGCCCCTAATGTTTGAACGAAATTAATCCGCGTAGGTGCATTGCGCGACGGGCGGCCAACAAGATTAACACCTCGTTCACTAACTCCCTTTTAGATGACTTTTGATTTCTTGAACAATATGCGTCCTTGCATGTTAATACCCAGCCTGTTTGGTTTCAAATCATATGCAACTTCGAGATGTTTTCGTTTACATGAACGCGTCCATGGACTCCTGCTAATGTCAGCATCTGTAATAGCACAAATAACATATTAATTCGCTACCAGTACAGAACATAACACACCATAACCAACACACCAATATACAAATTCCACAACGCATAAATACAAACAACATGCATGACACCCCAACCCGATTAAACAACCCTGCCAGATATAATGTTGCAACATCACACATAGTAACATATGAAGCGAAACTTGAAATTCCACACAACCAGCCAACACACCCAACCAATAATTGTCAACAAACTTAAATATAAACAGCGGAAACCATGTCCAATATTAACACTTGACAATTTAAAACCATACAACGCAAACCATGCTAGGAACAACGTGCCCACAGTTCGGTAAACATATGACATATTCCAACTACTTCCACTACAAACTAATTGGCACTGCTTACACCCGTTGCTACACTCACACTCACATCTCTCACATGGCCTAAATCCCAAAATTGAACGCCACTTCACTTGTACACACCACAACATACTTTCACACACATCAAACAAAACAAAAAAAAACAAGACCATTGCACTAAACGAAACCACACATATAAGCAACACAGGGCATCGCTACGAAACACTTTTGACATGTTTACATCTGGCACTAAACAACGCAAATCATAAAACCATAATACACACAAAGTACCCACACACCCCATTTGAATCGAACCCACGTGGTACATACCAGATACATTAACAAGATTGTATAGACCTGACAACACCACAACCTCCCCTGCTACGAACCAAATTGAAACAGGATAAGAATGTAACATTGTCTCAACGCACATCGCAAAACCCAATTCACCGACAACATACAGTGACCTAAAATATACTAACCTAATAAATAACAAACACACCCAGCACACATGATTTAGATATGTGAAACCTACACCCTACTATAGAAGACAAAATACAGTAATGAGTTACAATATACAGACACACACACACACACACACAATGCCATCGACATTTTCCAATCAATACTCATATGTTACGGAACATCAAACAAATATCATCAAACCATAACCACCTAATGTTTCAATGATACATGGAACATATCGATCATGGAAACAGCAAAAAACAGTGGTGTCACATTCCTTCTCCACCCATCGTTCCAGGGACCAACAAATCTAAACACGTTCTTCAGCATCTCTTTTGTTCCCTTTGCGAACTTCCTTAGTCTACTGTTATGTTGCAGTGCAGCTAATCACCTTCCAATGCCACACATACAAATGCTCATAACCTTTCAATTCTTGAAAACAATTCAAACGGAACCGCCAGAAAGTAGGGATTTCAAATCTTGCCTAATCTACAATCGCCAGAAATTAGGGTTGTCAAACCTTGCCTGATCCATAACCAATAGGGGGTTTTGTCAATAAAATTATGTGTGTCACGTAGAAAGCATGCCCCCCAAAGTAAAAAAGCACAAAAAGCCTTAGTGAACTTTCCAATGTTGTGGCACCCAGCAATCACCCTGAATGTGACACGTGGCAAATACCAATTTGGGAAACACACCAACATCTGGCTGTGCCACACCACATCATCACCTATTTACTCGTCCAAAAAATAGGTAATGGTATTTACGTCATTTAGCAATTGAAAAAGACGAAATAGATCAAAAGAAAAAAAGTTGGGACTAAATAGAGTACAATTTCAACATTTTGGATTTATTAGTAACTTTCCCATTAATTAAAAACTCCTTAGTATACTTTTTTCAAACATGACATGTGACACTCCAACGTGGCGGGTATGATGTGACTAGGAGTGTAAAAATGGCACATGACCCATGGGTGGCCCGAAACCCGCCCGTGGCCCGAGGTAAGCTCGACCCGTTTAAGTCCGTTTAGAAAAAAAAATTAAAATTTGTTTAGGCCCGCCCAAAGCCCAAGCCTAAGCCTTGCGGCCTGGCTTGAAGCCCGGCCCACTGGCCTGCCCAAAGCCCGAACACCCCTAGGTCTAGTTTTCTGGCTCGCGGACAAGCTTGATTTTTGGCAGAAGCCTGCAAAGCCCGACATGGGCCTGGCCAAAATTACAACCCCTAAATGTGACACTCTAAAAAAATTAAAAACTCTTTAATGTACTTTTTCCAAATGTGATACTCTAACGTAACGGGTATGATGTGGCCCTAAAAAACTCTTTACTGTAATTTTTTCAAATGTGACACTCTAATGTGGCAAGCAAATGAGTCATCACACATCTAAGGATCAAATGGATCACAAAAAAAAATACGGGACTATATGGATTACAAGTCCAAAATATGGGATTTATTGGCCAATCTCGCTAAAATCAATAGAAAAATGAATATTTTTGTCATTATAACTCATGAAAAAGATTATTTTAGAAGTTTTATATATACATATTTATGTTTAATTACTAAAATATTCTTTTTTGATCCATTTTACTTAATAAAAATAGATAAATGTTTAGATTGAAAATAAATTCAAAGATTAAGGTTTAAATTTATAAAATTAAAAAGTCAATATTTATTTTATTATAAGACTCAAATATATGATTTTTTATTTTGGTAATTATCCCTTATTTATTTTTACTTTTTTCATCAGTGGAGTTGGATGTGAACCATAAAACAAGAAAAATTATCACATAAGTCCGGCCTAAATCTTACATGATATGATTTCATAATTCTATTGATTGCATACTATTATTTTATATTTTTTTTCTCTATATATTACACAAAACAACTAATAAAATTAAAAGAGGACACAACCTAATTGAAATTTCCGAAAAACAGCATAATTCCCCATAAAACAGGAACTTAGATGGCTGTCAGTGCGGATGCCTTCTCTGCCATCCGATCGTCAATAAAAAAAATTGTCGACCGTTGATGACAAGATATACACACGTACACCGTGTACACGCGCATGTGCAGCGCCATTGCGTAGAAAGCTACAGGTGGAACCATGGAAGGGACCCAGCTGTGCGCCATGTGACCGGCTGAGCTGGTCAACATGTGATTTATAACCCCTTTAAAAAAATAGGTATTTTTTAGTTAATGTGATTTAACCCCTTTAAGAATCGTTTGTTCAAATAGGTATTTTTCAGTTAATGTCTCCCCCAAAGCTTATAAGATATGGGTTATGTACGGGAAAGAAATACACCTTCTCGTATAATCCTGTTGACCAAGTCCTCGTTTCTCAATACGTCGTCGTTCCACCACCTGAAAACACAAACGTGAGCTGGCCGGCGGGGGTGTGCCGGAAACCTCTCCGATGCCTAAGTCAGTAAGCAAGACAAGAAGGCAAAAGCTCAATGTATTCAGGGAGCAAAATTGTATTACCTCTCCAAAGGTGATATTGGTGAGCTTATATAGGTTACGCGTGGCACAGTCCTGGTAGGACTCTTAACTTCTCCATGCGAAGAGTCCTCCCAGGACTCTTATTCCTCCATGTGTAGAATCCTTCTAGAATTACTCCTCCTTGCGTAGAGTCCTTCTAGGATTACTCATACGGAATCTTCCAACACCCCCTCCTTTGCATAAGCCAAGTGAGATGGCTTTACTACGGCCGAACTCCTTTACAACCGAAGTAACACATAGTCCGGCCTTCACCTTACTTCTCTTACCTCGGTTTCCAATGCCACAACCGAGCTATCCATAAGAGAGCTCAACCGGACTAAGCGCGGCCAGCCGAACTAACAAGTCCGGACCGATGTCAACATGCAACGGACTGCATATAAGAACCGATATAATCGCACGACCGGTCTACCAACTAGAACCAGGACCATCTCGATACTTAAAGCAACCGAGGTACGCCGCCCTTGACAACGGACTACCCCATACTTCACCTTTCTCGAGAGTCTTCCATTCTTGTCTTGACCTCGGCCAACACCTAGCTCGGCCCAACACCTAGCTCGGCCCAATAATGAATATAAATTACCCTCTCAATTGCCCTTAATTCCATCCAAAGCGTGATAGGGATTACTTATTTATCAACCGATCTAAAGTTCTTAACCTCTCGGTAGCTAACCATCCGTTAGCCTCTCGGTAGAGCTAAAACCCCAAGCTATACTGTCGGCTCACGTCCCTTCAATTCTGACAAGAATCGAATCGATTGTCCTTCCTGCAGACCGTGGCGGGCTCGATTGGCTCCCACGGAAGCGCCATCATCGGGTTTCGCAAAATTTGAACTGTTCCTCCAAAAACAACTTTTACTCAAAACCAACCCTTTCACCGCGATTCCTACTCAGACTTTGTTCATTTTCACTCTCATTCTCCTTTGAGCTCTGTCTCGCTTCGTGCCCCGAGCTCGTGACCTTCTGCTTCGAGGCTTCCATCCTCTCTTCATCCTCTACATAGGGTAAGTAGCTCAAATCTATTTCCTTTGTTTCTGTTTAATCCATGGTAGTCTAAGTTATGTGTTTTCAGCAAAACATTTTGTTTTCTCCTCCACAACCGTACTATTTGAAGAAGCGCTCCAAGAACACATTGAATACCTTGTTTTAGCTAGTAGAATACCCTTTCGATCTCTTCACACACTTCAACCGAACTAGGATAGTGTTTGTGCCATAGGTAGATCTTATCTGTACAACCGAATCGAACTTGTGCAGGATCATAGTAACTCCGAGATTACGATTCTCACTAGCAAATGAGAACCCACCGAACTAGAAACTGTTGATGCTGTCTAGGAGAACTAGAACCGAGCTAGTACTTGTAAGTAACACTGTAGTTTTAATAAGTAAGCACATGATTCACCTTAGCCGAACTCAAAACTGACTTGAGATAGGCACCTCGGCCCCAAACCGAGCTAGGCCCCTGACCAAGCTAAGCCCTGGGGCTAAGCCATCCTCTTGAGTTTCTAAACCGAACTCAGAAAGATGCCCTTGAGGCCTAACCGTGGTAAGAAAAACCATAAGTGAAACCGAGATAACCACAAACTTTTTAGAACCGAGATAACGAGAACCTTTCACGAGCCGATGTAGACAGCTTAGCACCACATAGAACCGTAAAACCAACCTTTTCTTGCTTTATTCTTGTAGCACGGTCTTTGATCTGCTTGACACTTCTTTTTCAACTTTGCGGACTTAGGCTGTCGGGCACTCCCTCGTGTGTCCAAGGACTCACGAGCACGCTCCTTCAACCGAGATAAATTATTTCTTAATTTATAAAATAAATGGGGAAGTACAGATATTTTGGTAGAAACCCCTGAGGGTCTAGCCGATTTCGAAGAGACTACCACATACCAACCGATGTAAACCTTACTTTGGCCGAACAAGGTGTAGACCCACAGGCGAGAGGGCCGTCCCTTTACTCTCCAGTCAATAATCGAGACCGGACTCAGATTCCCAGTCCAGCCCCTTATCTGTGAATTTCTTAGGCAGACTAGACTTTGCCCTACCCAACTATCCACCAACACATACCGAATAATAATGGGTATAGATGCCCTGAACCAGCAAACCGGTCTGAACCTAGGTCTGGCCGAGATACTACATCAGTATTCAATAGGATCCAAAAACCAAAATTTGGTGCTACTATCTGAGGGTGCGCCGAGGTAGAGAAAAGATTATAAAGCACACACCGGACAAAGATGTCAATGATGACGACTTCTTCTGGGTGTCTGGAAACTTTGAGGACTTCCAAGCCCGAATTCCAGGCCGAAGAATAAACGGGGAGAAAGGAGCGGTATATACACTTCGGCTTTCATTTCGCCGTTCTCTTGAACTTTACTCTTGTGTAAACCGGACTAACACTTGTCTTCTTTTGCTTTGCAGATAAAGCTCATCTCATCTCCAACTACAACTATCCCAACACCACCGTACTCCGCGCCGCACTCCGGGTGAAAGAAAGAGGCTGGGCTAAACTTCTTGACTTCGAGCCGACCTACACATACTCCGGTCGACGAAAAGCAAAGTAGATTTCCTCCTCGAAGATCCACGAACCCGGACCCAACCTTGCGAAATTGTCCTTGCGCCTAACCCCGAAGAAGAGATGGCTAAGAAAAAGCAGAATGAGGGCCATGCTCACCGAAACAAACCCAACCGAGGTACCATGATCCGGCCAACCAACCGATGCCGTGATGGCTCTACCATCCCTACAGCCCCCTGCTTCGCGCTGAGACTAGGGTGCCCGGACTAGCCCTACCGGGCCACACCTTGTTGACGAAGAGGAGAATGTTCTGCCACCAAGCCCACCAAAGTACCCAACCGAACTCGGTAGGAATCATCCAACGGTCTCGAAAACCCACAATGGGCTCCCCTAGTTTTCAACAACCGGACTATCGGCGAGGTGACTCCGTCGTCGGATAAGGATCACCCATCGGCCTTCAACGGCGGAGGGTGTGCCTTCCGAAAGACATGGAACACCATTCCAAGAAGCTCAACACCGAGATAAAATCACTCCCGCTTCAAAGTCAATGATCGTGGAAAGTAACACTGACCTTGCTGTCTTCAAAATCTATCCAACTTCCACTCAGGTTAATTGACTAAAAAATCTACCACTCTGTGCAGGCTCTGCAAAAACCCACTCTTGCACACCGGCAGGTGATGGAGCTTCGCAAGACTGCGAGGCAGGCCATGAAAGACCAGCGATGCCAGCGACGAACTAACACAAGCCCGAGAAGAAGGCGGCCGAGGTATCACGTCTAACGGGACTGGTTACCTCGGCTGAAAGTGATAAACAAAAGGCTGTAACCGAGGTGAAGGATTACTACCTATGGGAGATGGCCCGTTCAGACCAAAAAGATGCAGTAAGCCGGTGAAGGTCAAGTAAAAGGCCAAGCAAGGCTTCAAGGAAGTGAAGACGATCTGATCTTCAATGCGGCGACCAGGACCTTTCTTCAAGTGTGGTTGGCGGAGTGCGGTGGAAGCTTCGGTTGTACTCGACAAGCGCTTATAACGCGCTCCACCGTACTCTATTCCGACCTCGCTTAAACAATATGCAGACGATCTTCAAAAAACCTTCCTAGAAAGGTGCTGATGAAGAAGAGGATGAAGATGATGAAGATGATGAGGGGGAGCCATCTCTGACTCCGGTCAACACTGCTCAAAGCAATGAAGAAGCTCGGTTGGAGCCAACAGTGGATTTATCTGACGAGATACCAGCTGACACCACGGTCCAAACCGGGCTCTCTCCTCAAACCGGTCTCCAGGCAGCTGCTGAAGCGGAGCTTGACGCCGAACTAGATGCACTCCTAGGATGACTGTTTCTTGTATTTTTTCCTTCTTTCTTGTATTTCGGTTCTGGATGCCTGTAACCGGGCTATGGCCCCCCATTTGTACTTCCTTTTGTCTTCAATGAAAATTTTTGAACTTTCACTCCGGTTGTGTACTTGCCTGCTTGTATGTTTACTTTTCCATAAACTCGATTACACAACTGTGATCTCGGTTAACTACATAACTTACTAGCCAACCACTCTTCATAGGTGTAACTTACTTGGTGAAGAGTACAAAGAGTAGTTTAATCCGGTGACCATTCTTCAGGTGTAACTTACTTGGTGAAGAGTACAAAGTGTTGGTTTAATCGACCAACCACTCTTCACCGATATAACTTACTTGGTGAAGAGTACAAAGTGTTGGTTTAATCGACCAACCACTCTTCACCGATATAACTTACTTGGTGAAGAGTACAAAGTGTTGGTTTAATCGACCAACCATTCTTCAAATGTAACTTACTTACTTGGTGAAGAGTACAAAGTGTTGGTTTAATCGACCAACCACTTCACCGATATAACTTACTTGGTGAAGAGTACAAAATGTTGGTTTAATCGATAACCACTCTTCACCGATATAACTTACTTGGTGAAGAGTACAAAGTTGGTTTAATCGACCAACCACTCTTCACCGATATAACTTACTTCGGTGAAGGGTACAAAGAGTTGGTTCAATCGACCAACCACTCTTCACCGATATAACTTACTTGGTGAAGGGTACAAAATGTTGGTTCAATCGACCAACCACTCTTGGTAGATATAACTTACTTGGTGAAGGTTACAAAGAGTTGGTTTAATCCAGCCAACCACTCTTCGGCCATATAACTTACTTCGGCTGAAGAGTACAAAGTGTTGGTTTAATCCAGCCAACTATTCTTCAGCCATGCCCATACTTTGGCTTGAAGAGTACAGAGTGTTGGTTTAATCCGGCCAACCTCTATGTAGCCATTCCCATACTTTGGCTAAGTGTTGATTTAGCCATTCCCATACTTTGGCTAAGTGTTGGTTTAGCCATTCCCATACTTTGGCTAAGTGTTGGTTTAATCCAGCCTCTAGGTTGGTTTTTCCCAACTTAGAATAAAAGTTACGGTTATTCGAGCCAAGCGACTGCGGCACTGGATCCTTATCCTGGGCTTAGGAAAGGTTGATAGTTGGGTGTTACGGCCAACTATGTTTACAATGCTATTAACTTACTAAAGCTACTTTCCACAAAAACAAATATCTTTGAAAAGAATCGACTTGTTTTTATTGAGAAGGTAGAAAATTACACATACTTGAAAAGAAAAAAAGCTAAAAATAAAATAACTTGAGATTGGCGTTGTTCCATGGCCTAGGAATTGCTTTTGCCGTCCCCATCTTCCAAGTGGTATGCCCCTTTTGCTAATCCGACCACTTTGTAAGGACCTTCCCGGTTTGGCCCTAACTTGCCATCTCCAGGACCAATGTGTTTCCCATCACTTTGCGAAGTACCCAATCGCCGAGTTTGAACTGTCTTGGGTGTCTTTGTTTTGTTGTATTTTCTTGACAACTCTTGGCGATAGGAGGCAATGTGCAGCGCCTTTTCTCTTCTTTCTTCGCCAAGTCGAGTTCCAATGCAATTGCTTCCCCATTTAGGTGCGGATCAAAGTTTTCGCTCGAATTGTAGGAAGACCGACTTCTAAGGGATGATGCTTCCATGCCATATGCTAAGGAGAATGGTGTTTCTCCTGTTGATCGTCGAGGTGTGGTGCGGTAAGCCCATAAAACATGTGGGAGCTCTTGCCCACTTGCCTTTGGCTTTCTCCAACCTTTTCTTGATCCATCCAAGACTACCTTGTTGAAGCTTCCTTGTCCATTTGCTTGGGGATATGCGGTGTGGAGTTGTAGAACTCTATCTTATATTCTCGCACAAAAGCTTCAAAATTACGCCATCAAACTGGTGCCGTTATGCGAAATCGTGCTTTTGGTATGCCAAAGCGGGTAATGATGTTACGCCAAACAAACTTCTTCACATCTTTTTCTTTGATTGACGCTAAGGCTTCGCTTCCACCCACTTTGTGAAGTAGTCATTGTCGCAAGAAAGAACTTCTGTTACTGGCGTTGTTGGGAGCGGTCCTACTATGTCCAAGCCCCACATTGCGAAAGGCCATGGACTAGTGAGAGGTAGGAGTTCTCTTCTTTGGTTGGTGAATTTGATCATAAACTTGACACTTTTCGCATTTCTTGACATACTTCTCGAATCCGCTTGCATGTAGGGCCACCAATATCCTTGTGAAATAGCTCGGTATGCCAATGATCTTCCTCCCTGATGGCTGCCACAAACCCCTTCGTGTATTTCAAACAAGAATGCTTCTACCTTGCTGGGGTGGACACATTTTAAGTAAGGTCCAGAGAACGACTTTTTATATAACGCCAAGGATGGAGAGAGCCAAAATCGTTGCGACTTGGCTCTTATTCTGTTGGCTTCTTTCTTATCTTCTGGTAGTGTGCCGTCTTTCAGGAATAGTATGATGGGATCCATCCAAGAAGGACCTAACTCCGCACAACATACCTCTTCAGCTTCTGGGTCTTCAATACTTGGTCTGGGCAGATAGTCGATCAATAGTGGATGAGGGATGGAAGTATCTGCCATTGAGGCTTCCCGCAAGTTCATCTGCTCTACTATTCTCCTCCCTGCCGATCTGCTCTATCCTCACGACTTCAAATTTTTTGATCTCTGTCCTGACTAAGTCCTGATACTTAGCCATTCTTTCATCTTTTGCTTCGTAGTCGCCAGAAATTTGATTCACCACCAATTGCGAGTCGCTGTAAACCATTAATTGATGGCCTTCATGTATCTTGCCGACTTGAGCCTGCGAAGCGCCAGACTGGGCCGTTGTTCGTATTTGGGAAGCCAAGGTTGATCGCTGCTCCACTACCAAGTCAGTTCGAGAGATGAGGACTATGCCAAGTCTGCTCCATGTCGATTAGGCGCCATCCACAAAGAGCTTCCACATCTCCCCAACGAACAACTTCCAACAGGTGGAGGGGTCGGTCGATGCCTTGGGGTCTTCCAGGTTGCTAATGTCTTCTTCAGAATCCATAATCGCGATGCCTTGTCTTCTTCTTGGGCCCAAGTTATTAGTTGCTAGTGAATTTTGACTTGGTGTGGTAAGGTTGGCCTCTTCTTCGCCTTTTTATCTGATGCCTTTGGGTCTTGTTCGAGTACTTTATACTAAGGGTTGCGCTATTCCGGCGTCAAACTCCATCCCTAGGTTGGTTGTATCAGTCAGGTCAATTGGGCAAACTTGGTGGCTTCCAGGAGTGAACTCTGCGACGAAGTCTGCCAAAGATTGGGCTTTTACTGCGGTTCTGGGTTGGAACTTCACGTCATATTGTCCCAACTCCACTGCCCACTTCAGAACTCGCCCAGAAAAGTTGGCCCTCTCAAATAGAGCTTTCAGTGGAAAAGCTGTGAGGACGACAATGGTGTGGGCGTGAAAGTAGTGCGCCAATTTCCTGGATGCCATCATTAAGGCCAGTGCTAACTTCTCCAGAGGCAAGTATCTTGCTTCGGCTCCTAGCAATGTCTTGCTGACATAGAAGATAGGTAGGTGTTGGATTCCTTCTGCTCGAACCAACACTGCACTTACTGCGTGCTGGGAGACTGCCAAATAGAGGAGGAGTTCTTCCCCAGGTATGGGGGTAACAAGTAATGGTGGAGAAGACATGTATTCCTTCAGACTCGCCAGGGCTTGGTCGCACTCTTCGTCCCACTCAAACTTAGCTTTTAATGACTGAAAGAATGGACGCAATCTGTCTGAAGACCGGCTGATGAATCGGTTAAGTGCTGCTGCCATGCCGGTAAGGTGCTGCACTTCTTTCACTGAGTTAGGTCTCTCTAACTCCTGAATTGCTTTGATCTGAGAGGGATCTGCTTCTATACCTCGATTGGTCACCAAGAAGCCTAAGAACTTGCCTGATCCCACTCCGAAAGCACACTTCGACGCGTTGAGGCGTAACTTATGCTTTTTCAGGATCTCAAACATCTCACTTAGGTCCTTGAGATGGTCACTCTCACTCTTGCTCTTGACCACCATATCATCGATGTAAGCCTCCATTGTTTTGCCTAACAATGGTTCAAACATCTTGGTGACCATTCTCTGGAATGTCGCCCCTGCGTTCTTCAGGCCAAAGGGCATGACCTTATAACAGTATAGTCCTCTTGGAGTGGTGAAGGATGTGACCTCTGGTGCGCTCATGCATTGCGATCTGGTGGTAGCCTCAGTATGCGTCGAGAAGCTTAACTCTTGTGACCAAATGTTAGGTCGACCAATTGATCTATCCTTGGCAAGGAAGCTATCCTTGGGGCATGCTTTGTTGACATGTTTATAGTCGACGCAGACGCCGCCACTTCCCATTCTTTTTCGGCACCACAACCGTGTTGAAATCCACCGGGTAGTGCACCTCTCTAATTGCCCCGCCTCCAACAAGTTTCCCACTTCTTCGCTACTATTTCGTGGTGGAGTGCCGATCATGAAGTCTGAATGACCGGTCCGTTGAAAAGGGTGGGCGTTGAGTTGGTGGCAGATGAAGTTGGGGTCAATGCGGCATGTCGTATGGAGTCGGCGAACACTTCTATGTTGGAAGTTAAAACTCCAAGACCTCTAACCCCACAGTGGTAGACAACGCCGAGCCAAGCAAGAAGATCTTATCCGGGTTCATCACGCCTATTTTGACCTCCACCAAGTCCTCCGCTGCCTTTTGATTAGCCACTTTGCCAACATCCGCGAATAGTTCATTACTCGGTTCTTCAACCGAATGAACATATCCTTTGGCGGCGCTACCATTCGTTGCAACGCCTTTGCTTGGACATAATCTGGTCCCCATATACTTCTTCTATCACTCCGGTGTCTGGGAACCTCATCACTTGGTGGTAAGAGGATGCCACCGGCGCATGGCGTGCGACCACGTTCGCCCAAAATGATGTTGTAAGTGGGCGGAACCTTTAACACCCGAACTCCACTTGCTTTGTCACACTCCTGCTCGGGAGGATGATTTTGCCGACCGGCCACTCGCATGGAGTTGAACCCAATGAGGGGAGATCTGCGAGGCCAAGTCTTTATCTTGCAACTTGAGTTGCTTGAAGGTTTCGTAGTACATGATTTCGCACGAGCTCCCTTGGTCAATCAAAATCCGCTTGACGCCAAAATCCTTGACTCGGAGAGTGACGACCAAGGCATCATTGTGTGGGCAATAAATTCTCCAAGTCTTTGTCCGAAAAAGACATAACATTCGTAGCTTCCTCCCCTTTTGACGATTTGGTTGGGCACTTAGCACCTCTCTTATGTGCTCGCCTTTTGATTGAACCTCTGAGCTCACATACTGCTCTGGTTCAAAGACTCCATGGATTACGTTGATGGTGCCTTGTGGCGGGCGTCGTTTGGCATTCCGTTGGGGAGGTTAGGTTCTGGGAGCCGGCTGCGCCTCCTTCTATGTATTTATCTAGGTGGCCGCCACCAATTCTTCCAGATGTTGCCTCACTGCGTGCGATTTTGATTCGGTGCCTTTTCCTTGTGGAAGGTGCATCCGGATCTGTCATCGTAATCCTTCGGGCCTCGCCAACCTTGGCGAGCCACTTGACGAAGGCTCGTCTCGAATCTCACCGAGTATACGGTAGATCGGCTTCTTGAACACCGTGGTTATGGCGATTCGGACTCTCAACCATCTCTTGTCTGGTCTTCATCATTGTCGCGTCGCCTGCATTTTGGTTTCGGCGACCTACCGTATTGACCTTTTGCCGAGGTCTTCTTCTCTCGTGTAGCAATCGCACCAGCTTTTTGCCTTAACGAGCGCCATCCTCTTCTACCGATGTCGATGCACTCTCTCCATCAGGCCTCCATTGTAAGTGGCGGAGTCATGGTGATAGAGTCCTCACTGTTCCCATTGGAAGGCCTCTTTTTGTCTTTAGCAATGGCTAGGTTGGTTGGGCGATCTCAATCTGGTTGAATGTCTCCCGATGGCATCTTGTAAGACCTCGGTCTCTTTGTCGCCCATATCGATGGAGAGCAACCGTCGATCTCCACCGAGTTTTTGTGTTTGTTCAACCGGGTTACAAACGCCGCTAATTGCGCCTGAGGAGAGGCTATCTTCGAAGCTTTTCAAACCAAGTTAAGCCTAGGTCGCCGAGGCTTGAGGGAATAAGATACACATCAACGCCTCATTCGCCGATATCTGACCATAACCCGGCGAAAGTGGCTCAAGTGGGTGTAAGTGCATCTTTCCTTCATACGTCGTGAACTTGGGTTGTAAGAAGCCCGGAAGGCGCGTTCTCAATCTCGGGACGAATGGTGAGGTCTGCAATTTCGCCAATGCCTTATCCGCCGGTTCGTATGCCAAGTGCGGCCTTGGCATTCCAACCTCGACGCTTCCATGCGTCAGGAGCCAATCGCCGCAAAGGCAGGAACCTGTGGGATCGCGTCTGGCGTCCTCCTTCCATCGCGCCTTTTCTTCCAACATGGACCTTAGGTCGGACGTCCTAGGTAATTCCGTCTGTCTGGACCTCGTATGATGCGTATGTGAGGGCCAATAAGTACTTACCTTCGTGTATGACCTTTCGAGGCCGTCCTCTCGGACACAGGACGAGTCTGGAAGATACGGATCGCGTGTCGCCTGTCCTGAGGCTTCTGTCCTCTGGTTGAGAGGGTGTAGAATTCCTACCACGACCCTCGGAGTGGCGAGGGGGCGTCTTGTTGTTGCGCCCCACTCCTGTCGCCACTTCTTTTCCTTTCATCTGGCGCTTCAGAGACTCCATGTCCGCTGCCATCTTGGATCGATTCGTCTTGTTCTCTGACGCGATCTTCCAGAATTTGAGGATCAACTCTGCGCCTTTGTCTTTCTGGGCTTTGCGAGCGAGAAGGATGAGGGCTGCTATTCCTCCTTCGTCCCCTCGCATCCCTCCTGGAATTCTGCCTTTGTGGTTCCAGGCTCGCCATGGGAGGGACCAAAGGAAGGCCTTCGCGCCTTGCACCCCCTTCTGGAGTCAGTCCGTCAACAGCGGACTGAGGTAGTTCTTCATTGTTCGCCATTGATGTTTAAGAGAAAGCTTGATCAAGAGGTCGTTCTTGTCTGTTCTTCCCACAGACGGCGCCAATTGTACGGGAAAGAAATACACCTTCTCGTATAATCCTGTTGACCAAGTCCTCGTTTCTCAATACGTCGTCGTTCCACCACCTGAAAACACAAACGTGAGCTGGCCGGCGGGGGTGTGCCGGAAACCTCTCCGATGCCTAAGTCAGTAAGCAAGACAAGAAGGCAAAAGCTCAATGTATTCAGGGAGCAAAATTGTATTACCTCTCCAAAGGTGATATTGGTGAGCTTATATAGGTTACGCGTGGCACAGTCCTGGTAGGACTCTTAACTTCTCCATGCGAAGAGTCCTCCCAGGACTCTTATTCCTCCATGTGTAGAATCCTTCTAGAATTACTCCTCCTCGTGAGAGTCCTTCTAGGATTACTCTTCGAATCTTCCAACACCCTCACCGCATAAGCCAAGTGAGATGGCTTTACGGCGAACTCCTTTACAACAGTAACACATAGTCCGCCTTCACCTTACTTCTCTTACCTCGGTTTCCAATGCCACAACCGAGCTATCCAAAAAAGAGCCCTACCGGACTAAGCCGCGGCCGTCGAACTAACAAGTCCGGACCGATGTCAACATGCAACCGGACGCATATAAGAACCGATATAATCACGACCGGTCTACCAACTAGAACCGACCATCTCGATATTTAAAAGCAACCGAGGTACGACGCCTTTCTAAGAACCGGACTACCCCATACTTCACCTTTCTCACTGAGAGTCTTCCATTCTTGTGCTGACCTCGGCCCAACACCTAGCTCGGCCCAACACCTAGCTCGGCCCAATAATGAATATAAATTACCCTCTCAGGTTACATGTGTGGTGTAACATGTATAGTTGTATTTGTGTAGTTTAATTTTGAATCTTGTTGAAATATTTTCATGGACATGTGTACAGTCTTTGATTAACTTATGTTTTTCATGATTATTCAATTAAGAATGTTTGTGTTATTGGGATGTATGGTATGAAATTCAGATATTCTGTAATATACTTTTTATAGTACAACTTGTAATGATTTAAAATAAAAATATAAAGTCAAAAGGCAATGTCATTTTGATTTTTTTCACTTAAAAAAGGTATCACTTTGATATTTTTCACTCAAATTCGAATGAAAACATCAAAATGATGTTGTTCTTTACTTTAATTCTTGACTATTAATTTCTATCTCTTTTGTTTTTATTTTTGTGTTGCATTGTTATTCAAAATATATAAATTACCCTATAGACAGTTTACTGTATAAGATCTAAATTCGTATAGTTCAATCGAATATTTTAAGAATAATGCTTTCGATTCCCTTTTGGGGGTCACCCCCTCACCCCCTTTGTCACGTGGCGGGTGGTGATTGGAGGAGGAGGAAAAAAATAAAAAATAAAAAAAAAATGTAACCAATGAGAGAGAGAGAGAGGGTCAAAGGGGGTGGGGGGAAAAGGGGGAATAAATCATTGTTGATATTTTAAAGATGATTCTGTCCACATTTTCTTTTTATCAAAAATAATAAATATTTTGTGTTTATTATGTCAAGCTATTCTTAGAACCCCTACTTCTATTTTATTTTTTATTATAATTTCAACCCAACACAAAATTTCACTTTTTTGTTCTCAACCCTAATCTCCCAAAATCCTAACCCGAACAATATGTGTTGGGCACATATTCCTAGGCTCATATTACTCTCTAAACGGATTGGGCCGCCTCGTTTCTTCATGTTAAGGCCCAAGTCTTATTATCTGTTAACTAAAAAAATAATGCGCCACAACTACTAAGCCCAATATCAAGCCCAATACTAGAAAAGGAAGAAGTCTCACCAATTATTTTGTTTAGAAAATGTGGAAGTTTTTGCTCCATTTCGAGCTAGACAATAGTGCTCTACAATGTTTATGATTTTTAACTCTAATATGATGCATAAAATTATGTAAATTAATAGAATATTTAAAATGGCCGGTTTTTAAAGGTATTACTCATGAAATTTTTTTATGCAATTGACAACTTAATTTTTTATGGTTGACATGAATAAAGAAAATTAGTTATATATAAGTGATTGATTATTTGTTTGAACAATAATAAAATGGCTATGGCTACTCTCTAATCCTCCATCAAATTTGAGATGCGCTATTGGGCCTTGTGGGTCCATTTTTGGGTCTCATTTCAATGATTCGATCTGTTCGATCGGATAACGGGAACCATATGTTTGGATCAATTTTGTATGAAAAAAATGAATGGTGAAAAAATAAACAATTCATACAAAATTGATTCGAAAACGTGGTTTTCATTATCCGTTCGACTTGATTTTTTTGTAGGGATAATGTACCCAATGAATTTTAAAATTTAAACGGTTCAGATTATCAAAATATGGTTCAAAAGTGGGCCCACTGCACCAAACTGAATTGTTCGATCCGATTCAATACCTAACAAAATTGATTTGTTTATAGTTGTGAAAATGAAATTAATTAATACACTAATACTCATGTCACAATGTTGAAAACATTAATTGTCAAGTTCGAATCGTCACACATTGTCATGCACTTAACACACTAAAAACTACTCAACACTCATGTTGTAAATAATTGCAAATAGTATCAGATTAATCTCTTTGCTTAAATAATCTTCTATCTATGTCAAATAGTATCAGATTAATCTCTTTGCTTAAATCATCTTATATCTATGTCAAATAGCTTAAATCATCTTCTATCTGTGTCAAATAGTATCAGATTAATCTCTTTGCTTAAATCATTTTCTATCTATGTTCGAGTGCAGTTAAATTGAGGAGCTCAAATCAATCAGGAAATCTGCTTAATAATGGTGAAGAATGGGGTGGTAACCAAGGATGTATTCAGATAATAATGGTGATTAATTAAAGTTTTTAAAACTATTATAAGATTATTTTTTAAATATATCAGTGGTGGTTTTTAAGATTAGAGGGTTGGGATAAACAGAACAAAAAAATATGGAAGAAAGTGATATAGTTTTTATTGAGAATCCAATTAAAGTTATTTTGTCATTTCATCTCTTACCTAAAGTTATAAAAATAAGTTTTAAATGTTAGTTTACTTTAATGAACGATATAATTTTCATTTTAAAAATTATTATAATTGTCATGCAAATTTTAACTTAAATGTAATATAATATAATTTTATTGTATTAGTAATATTAGTAAATATATATTCATGACATATTGTTGATATAATTGAAATTATTAGTTTCCTCCAATATATCATTAAATTGGTGTTGAAACTTTTATTAAAATAAAAATAAAAATCATTGTTCAACCTAACCAAGAAATTGAAACTTTTATTAGAATAAAAATAAAAATCATTGTTCAACCTAACCAAGAAATGACAAACGGTTGCTTTAGAACATCCAACCCACAATTTTTTACTTTTTGAGTAGTTTTATAAACAGAGTGAGCAAATTTTTTTCCCAACATTCTATATGCATTTCCTTCTTGTTAACAACTTCATTCATACAATACTTATGTTCAAATGAAAACCGCCATTTTGTAAATAAATAACTTATCCAATTTTTTTATTTTTTATTTTTTCCTTCCACCTTATTGCCCTTATTTGGTGCAGAGGTGAAGTTTATTGAGGTTAATTATGGTTTATTTTATTTTAAAATTTTGTATTAGTATGTTTGTTGTTGTTTTGGTTTACCGTTTACCTTATAAAAATTCCACCAAAATGAAGAAGTGAAGTTGTCTATGAAGCTTTGCTTCCCCTATGGTCGTAGTACTCAGCTCGTCCCTACTACGATTCAAAAAGTAACTGATACTAGGGACCCATAACTTGTTGAATGTACCTCTCAATGTTGTTTATTGCAACTTAAATGCACTACTTATGAATCTCTCTCTTCTTTTTTATTTTTATTTTTTATTATGAGATTTGTGTCAGATCATTTGTTATAACGGAACTGCTACGTAGCTCGAATTGTCGAGCTTGAAATTGGCTCAAATCTAATTTCAGAAGCAAAGAAAGAGAAGAGAAGGAAGGAGGAGGAGGAGAACTGGAGGGGGCATAATCACAGGGGAAGAAGAGAAGGAAGGAGGAGGAGGAGGAGGAGGAAGGAGGAAGGGGAGGGGCTCGGCCGACGGCAGTGGTGCTGCGACGAAGGGGAGGGCCTCGGCGGGACCGGAGGCGACGGCGGTGGTGCTACGACGATCGCTAGTGCTGCGACGAAGCGAAGGGGCTCGGCCGACGGCAGAAGCGGAGGGGCCCTCTCTTCTCTCCATTCCCTCTTCCCCTCCTCTTCCCCTTCTCCTCTCTTCTTCCTCTCTTCTCTTCCTCTTTCTCCTCTGTTTCAAACCACCCAAAACGACATTCGAGCCAATTTCGAGCCAAGGTTTTCGAGCTACGGCTCATTTTCGTTGTTATAATTTTTGCTAATAGCTTATATAATTTATAAAAATAAATGTGAGTATTAAATTTTGACCTCACAATTAAATCGGATCTCTTCGCCGAGATTCTGAGAACTAAACCGTAAAGCACGTGCAGAAATAGAGAAACTCAACACTTTTACAAAGAAAAACAATAAGACCGGTGGCTCGTTCACCCGGAGCATTCTGACAATCAAGTCAATTAACAAATTTCACAAAATATCGGTTAAGCAAATAACTCTCAAGTAAAAAAACATACCTTAAATCCACATGATGCCTTTTTTATATAATGAATAGTGTTTTCGTCCCTAAAAATTTTATTTGATAGGACTCTATCCCTTTTAAGGATAACACCTATCTAGGACTCTTCCTATTCGGATTAGGATGACCTCAAAAGTCCCTCCTTTATTCAAACAGAGAGCCTATCAACATTTAGAACTCTTATCATTTATCTAATTATCTCGAATTATCATATCACACATCGGCAGGAGTGGAGGCACGTGAGGCCCATAGGGGTCACATGCCCCCCAACTTTTGGAAAATTATTGTTTTGCCTCTAATAGAAATATGTATTTCAATTTAATCCAAGAAATATCTTAAAATTTGTATATCACTATTTTCTTTACTTTTTTTATAATAATAAAAAAATAAAAAAAGTTTAATTTATCACTTTAAATGTTTAATTATGCTAAAAAAAATTCTTATAAATTTTATAGTAGATAAATGTTATATATCACTAATATTTTGTCACTGTTTTATATCACCTCTTATACGACACATAAATATTACGCAATTAATGACAACTAATAATATATTACCATGTAATTCAATTATTCAAAACGGTGAAAAAAACAAATAATATATAATAGCCTCTATATATTATTTATTCATCTTTTTCTCATTACTTTCTCTACCCTCCTTATATCTCTTTATGTGTGTGCATCTTAATATAATTTTGTTCTCATATTTTATGAGAGTATATGTAATTATTTTTAAACCGTGATGATCATCATATATAAAATAAATTAATAACAATAAACATAATGATTAGTTAATTTGACCTTATATTTAAATATAACTTTTACATCGCACTAATTTTTAGTCCTACCATTAAATAAAAATTAAGTTAAATTATAAATTTTTGTTAAGATTTTAATTCAAAAGTGCCCCTTCTGAGCCAAAATCCTGGCTCCGCCACTGCACATCGGCTAACCATAATCATCCACGTGCACTTGACTAACTACCTGTGTCACGTGACAACTCACAAATTATGTCCCCAAGATGAATATATATATATTTTTTAATTTTTCTTAATGAATCTAACATCCAAACAAAATTTAAGATTCATTATAGATAGAAATCACACATTAATGTCAGTACATTAAAACCATTGAATTGATTAGGGCAAACAAATTAGATGTCCATTTCATTAATCTAATCAACTTCACCAAGTTACTCATTTTGTTAAAATTTTATAAAACTTGGTAAATCTACATAACTTAACTCTTAAACAAATATCTGATCAAAAGGGTAAAACCCATTAATTTTTAGGTAATTTTCAGTTTACTTGATGTTAAAAAAAATGACATACCTAATGTGACTGATCAAGTGGTGGATCACTAAGAGATATAATGTGCATTTATTTATAACTATATTAATTGATTTTAATTTTTTCTAAATTTGTATGACAATTTTAAGTAATGTTCACCATTCAATTTTCAAAAAGCATGATTTCAAACTCATGTCACCATTCGAAATTATTTTTCATATTTTTGATTATTTTGAATGTTTTAAAGTTATACATTAGTATGATCTAGAGTGACAATTTCTATTTTATTTTTAAATTTATATACAGGATGAGTGAGTATAGTCTTGAAAGCGAAACTTACCAACTTTGTTTGGTGTTGTAACTATAATTCTATTATTCAAAAAATGTTTAAAATGCTTACGGTTGTTAAATGGGTTCAAATTAAAAAAAAGTTTAGAGTGAACTTTGCTCCAAGTTATGGCTGACAAAAAGAAAAAGTTTATTTAGCTTTTTATTTCTATTTCTTTTTTTTTTTTCTTTTTAAATAATGTTGTAATGGTCCCACATTGCGTGTTAGATTAACATTGACCACTATGGGTTATTTTGAAAAAATAATTAAAATTTGACTTTTTGATTTTTTTTGTTTTTTTTTTTTTTTAATGTGTAAAAAATGTGAGAGATAATGTGACCTAAAATAGATTAACAGTTGGAAGTTGAATTTTAACCATCTTCTCAAAATAGCCCTCTGTATATGATTTAAGATTTTTATCAACAATTTGTTAAATTAATGTTTTGTTAAATATTCCAATGTTTATATGTCATTACGACACTGGGATAATTTATTATTCAAATAAATGTTTTTAAAAGTGTACCTATTAATTATTCTATATAGTATATTTTAATTAGTTTATATATACAAGTAAGAGGTGGTGACTTGGAAATTTGGAATTAACCAAGTGTTATTCACCTCTAGTTTTGTTACAACTAGTCTTTTCACAATATAATAATAATAATAATAATGGGGAGGTATTTATTTAATTACAATTTCCCCCAAACCCTATTATAAATTGATTAAATAAACTACTATAAGTTGGTGCAAGTTTTATACATAGAAAAAAAAAAAAAAAAAGGTAAATTACAAATATATCTCCTGGAATTTGATTAAAATACAAATCACCTTCCGTAGTTTTAAAAATTACATTCCACCCCTTAAAATTTCTAATTTCATAACAAATTACTCATTTTATTAATAAATCATCAAGTCAATTAATAGTTTTTAATGATGTTAAAAATATATTTCAATTAATAATTTAGGTAGTTTTATTATTATATAGGAGAACAATTATGAATTTTATGTTTTTAGTTAATTCTGTTAAATAAAAAATTCTAATAAGGGGGTATTTGTAATTTTTCAAACCACAGGAGACAATCTGTATTTTAAGCAAATTCAGGGGCGTATTTGTAATTTATCCAAAAAAAATTTAAGTATATAAAATTCAATGATAAAATGATAATTATGTTGTCAAAGAGTAATATCCAGTTCTGTAAATTGTTATTATATAAGCAAGAGTATGTGATTTATTTGTATTCCAATCCTCTGTTTTGCTCTATATATTGTACTCTTATACGATCGTCCTTCAAGATTTTTGTATTTCAACATTTTTATCATATTGTATGATTGAAAAGTCTTTAAATACAATAAAATAAAAATTTTGAGTAGAGGAAAATCATACATCACCAGAATATTTTATCAAAAATTTTAACTTCCCATGAAATTTTTATGAATGGGTTTACTATATATTAAGGGCTGGTTTGGCATAGACTATATAATCCATCTTTTTATCTTTTTATCTTTTTTTCATCACATCATCTCTCTACTTTTCTGTACATCTTTCTGTAAAAAGATAAAAAGTATACTTTTTTAGAACACCCCAAACCAAATATGGTGGCACCACACATACACATGACATTTATTATATGAACATATATGATAAATATTATTTCTTTTGTGTATAATTAATTACACAACACTCCTTCAACTATTATTAAATATTACTTTATTTTCCTCATATATGAACCCGTATATTTTACCCCTTCAACTATGAAAACGTACCATTTTCACCCCCATTCAAACCACCTTTAAAATGAAAATTTTTGTACGATTTTCAAAATTAAAAGGTTCAATATATTCCCTAACAATTTAGAGGATCTTGCTAGTACTTGAGTATTGGCGTCAACTGTCCTGTGAATACAGGTTATGGGCTGAAAACTAAAATTGGTCCATATTGGAAAGCCTTTCAACGCGTTGAATTGGTCCACTTTCAAGATGGCCCATCAATCCGAACATCTCGTTTGTATTGGGCCTGTTTAGTATTAAGTTATTGTCAGTTAAAAATCGATAATTAAAAATACCTCTTCTCCAATTTTTAGAAAATTATTATTTTTCAATTTATTTAAATTATTTATGATTAATAAGTTATAAAAAAAAAAACATTGTATTTAAACAATCAGACAAAAATTACCAGAATTTAAAATTGTTTTAAAAAACAGGGTAAACACCAAACAACTCCATTGATGTAAACTAACCGTCCCGCCGTTGCCCCAGAGGATCCACATTATTTGCTCTTGAGGTCCTTTATCAAGTTATTTGCATCAAAACTAATTTTTAGATCTCTTTATATTTAAATATTTACCAAGAATCAAGCTTTTTTTAATATTTTATTTAAATTTTTTGAGATTTCACTCTAAAATTAATATTGAGAATAAGATGGATCCAATTGTATCTTGAATCTATTCTGTCCACTAATAAAAAAAAAGGGGGGGATTTTTTGTGGATTTAATTTTAAAAATTCAGAGTAGTTGAAATTTTTTGACAAATGTGATACCTTAAGGTATTAAGATTTTATAACATAAAGGATATTCAATATTTTTATAATGTCTAAAGTCCCTCAATATTGATCCAAAGAAATTTCAATCTAAAAAATTCTGGACTTCCTAAAGAATTTCTCTAGATTCAAACTAGAAAAAATTGAAATTTCTCTGAATTCAAACTAGAGAAATATAAAGAAAATTGAACAACAAAGAGAAAATTAAAAAGGGCAAAAAAAATTACTTAGAGAAAATTAAAATTTCTCTAAGTTCAAACTAGAGAAATTCAGAAAAAATTGAACAACACAGAGAAAATTAAACAAGGCAGAGAAAATTGATCATAATAAAATACTAATAGGTCAGAAACCGTCAATCGCCATGACACACACCCAGAACCACATCTTGAGTTCTTGCTGATTTTTTAATAAAACCCTATCATCTCTTTCTCTCTCTCTTAGGGGTAGACGCGAGTCGGTTGCGGCCATGGAACCTCCAATCCGCCATCCGTCCGCCAGATTGGCGAATTGGAAAAAATCAATCCGCATCCGTCCGCCAATCCGACGGATGTCGATTTAGCGGATTGGCGGATAGATGCAAATCGGTTTGGCGGTTTAAAATTTTATAAATTTTCAACATAATTCAACTTGTGCACTTCCTCAAAAAAAATAATAATAATATTACAGTCAATGACTTAAAAAAATATTACAATCACTACATTCCTCATCCAAAACAAGAAAGTTTGAAACTTTAGAATATCACAATCACTGCATGCCTTATCCACATATTACAATCATAGCATGCCTCATCCACATAAAATATTACAATCTCTGGTTCTTAAAATATAAAAATAATTCAAACCACTAAAACCATGAACAGAACGGTAGTAGATATTGTATATCTCTGTATTGTTACATCTATATCTGTTTTTGAAAATAAAAACCAACTAGCATATATCATATTTTCTACTTATTATTTTTAAAGGTAGATTTAAAAACCAAAAAATATAGATAAATAATACGTTTATTTTTTTTCAATTCAAAAAAGATATTCAAGTTGAAAACTTTTTTCAACAAAATATTTAAACTCTTTTTTAATTGAAAACACAAATAGAATATTTAGACAAACTGAAAACACAAAAGTCTTATAAATTACTAGGGGTGCTCGCGGTTTGGCGGTTCGGTTGCGGCCAAAGGAATCTCAAATCCGCTATCCGTCCGCTAGATTGGCGGATTTGAGAAAATCAATCCGCAACCGTCCGCTCGTCATCACGCATCCGTCCAAAAATGTGGCGAATCGGTTTGATTCAATCATTCGGTTTTGGCAGATCGATATTTCCGTTGCTCACCCCTACTCTCTCTTTCTCTCTCTTTGTGATCGTCACAATTTGGACGACTTTGATCATTTTCGTCACATGTCAAATATGAAAAAGAAAGAGACGGAAACAGAGAAAAAGTGAGGGTTTGGTCGATCTCAGATATGAGACAATGATGGAGATGTCAGTAGCAGCAGTGAAGAATGCTGGTAGTGGTTAGAGAAGAGACAAGAGGGGGAGATGATGATGAAGACGGCGGTGGCAATCACGATCTGAGGCAATAATGGTGGTGGTGATCTAAGGCGATGATAGAAGTAGCGGTAGCGGTAGCGGCAGCAGTGAGAAGCCGAAGATAAGAGAAGAGGATGAGAGATAGATCTAGGGAGAGAGAGAGAGAAAGATCTATGGTTTTCAACTGGTAGATGGAGATAAATTTGATAAAGATCAACGAAAGAGAGAGAGAGAGGGAGAGAGAGAGAAAAACAACGATGAGAGAGAAGAGGAGATGCGTGAGTCTGATAAAGAAAAAAGAAAGAGATGAGGTTTGAAGCCGTGAGATATATCAAATTTATCTATGATACATAGGTGTGAGATTGAGGAATCTTAGACATCATAAAATAATATTGTGGATCTTTTCCATTACTAAAAATGGGAGAGGGACCTTAGACTAATTTTTCCAAAAAACAAGAGAGAGAGAGAGAGAAGAGCAACGATAAGAGAGAAGAGAAAAGGCATGAGTCTGATAGAGAGAAGAGAGAGAGAGGGAGAGGTGAGGGTTTGAAGCCGTGAGATATATCAAATTTGTCTATGATACATAGGTGTAAGACATCATAAAATAACATTGTAGATCTTTTCCATTACTAAAAATATGGGAGGGACCTTAGACTAATTTTCCCAAAAAACAAGCAACTTAGTTTCATAATTTTTTTAATTGTTACTCAAAAATAAAAATACAAACTATTGCAAATTGCTGAAACTAGTTTTTCCTTTTCTTTTTTTTTATTTTTTTATTTTAAAGATTTGATAATGAAACTATCACTTATTGTATGAAAACTTTATTAATGGGACATTAAGTGTAATAACCCCGACCCGTAATTAGCTATTAATCGGTAATTAAGAATGCTAATGAGTGGATTAAAATGAATTGTGAGATTAATATGTAATTTGCACGATAATTGGCTTCTATCTGCTACTTATAGCAATATCTGTTTGAAATTTTGCTTTAATATGTTAATTGGAATTTTTAGAACACCATGGCAAATTTTATAAAAAACTGATTCAGTTTAGTAAAATCGCATGTGATTAAATTAATCCTTAATTGGAACTATTTTTGAATAATTGAATTTTGTGCTAATCTTGAATAAATTAAGGTTACTTGTGTTGAATTAAATAATACATGATTGGTACCTAATCTAGTCCTATTATTGACCCAAGATGAGAATTAGTGTATTATTGGGTTGAGACATTGGTGGTGTTGGGTGTAGGGAATCAAAACTTGTGTGTGTGTGTGTGTGTTGGAAGTGTGCATGTGTGTGCACGTGTATGAGCTCAATGTGAGGGTGTGTGAGTTGTGTATATTCTGATGAAAGTTGGGGGAGAGTTGTATCACTCCATCACTCTTGAGGTCCTAGTGTAGAGAATGAGAGAGAGAGAGAGAGCTCAAGTGAGGAAGAAGAAGAGAGCTAAGAAGATCACCCCTTGTTGTGTGAAATCAAGCTCTAGGTAAGAGTTTAAGCTCATTTTCTGTAACCATTCCCCCATGCATCATGTTGTCAACTCACTTGTGGATCATTTACATGAGATTAGAATAAGAAATGGGTCTTTGGGCTTGTAAATTAATTGCATGTGTATTCATGGTAGGACATCTCCGATTTTACTATCTTCAGTTTGAGTTTGAAATCCTTGCATACATGTGAGTTTTGAGCATGCTCATAGTTGTGAATCCATGAATTTGTTGTTCATCATTTGCATGTTTTGAGAAAAATCAAGAACATGGTTTGAAAACCCTCCATGCATGAGCTTTTGAGTTTAAATTTGCTACATCCATGAGTTTTTGAATAAAAGATGTTTCAAGGGTCTTGTATTGAGGTTTTCTAAAGCTATTTTTGTGTATTTGATCAAATCATGCAAGACTCCAAGGTTTGGAGGTGGTTTGGAAGCCATTTTTGCTAAGCTTTCTGTCCAGAATTTTACAGTTGGCTCGAGCGAAGAAATGGTGGCTCGAGCCAACATTTCGAGCTCTCAGAATTTTGCACTCTGCCAAAGGCTGGCTCAAGCGAAGAAGTCTTGGCTCGAGTGAGCTCTGTTTTTGCCTTCTGCTGGCTCTAGCCAAGAAAAGCTGGCTCTAGCCACCAGCCTATTTTCAGCATGTTTTCAAAAGATGTTTTAAGCACATATCTTCACTCCCATCTCTTTATGGGCATTCTTAGGCATGATTTATGAGCCGTTAAAGATTAATAAGCTAAGAAATGACATAAGTAAGTGAATTAGGAAATATGTGTAGAATCCGAGTATATGGGCATTATGAACAAGTTATGTAGCATGGAATGAATGAGAAATTAAAGTGAGAAAGCTAAGCCATGTATGACCACATGAATGAGTAATAATGAGACATATTTTGTGCTATGTATTTTGTGATTGTAGGTCAAGACTCGAGGATTGATTGACCATTTACGGGAACCATTGTGAGTAACGTTATCGTAAAGATACGTTTATATGAAATTATGTTTCAAACGAGATATGATATGTTATGTTTTCTGAAATGATATATGCTTCTGTGAACGAACATTCCAAGTTTGAAATCTATTATGGCATCCATAGATAGTCCCAAGTCATAGGGGACAGCATGAAAATGCAGGTCCATGACATTTACGAGATCTCGTTAGCCACTTCATTGTGTTGATATGTGTTTAATTGGTATCCGGAACCGATTACTCTAGTCGGAAGACGTTATGTGATATGTTCGATAGGTTCTATGGGATATGCCATTATTATGTTCTGATATGACTATGATTATGCTATGATCTGTTTTATACGTATAAAATGTTCGGAATTCGTTCACTAACCCCTTTACCTTAATGTTATTCACTGGGTTTTAGCTCACTGTTTGTATATATATGTATATAGGTGAGCATTTTGGAGTTTGAGCCCGAAAGCTTTTGCCTGGAGTTTTGTTCTGTTGTCAGCCAGCCTTTGTGCCTCACGTGGAGGTTCCCGAAGCATCTTGGGTTCAAGTGTTGATTAATTCTGTTTATGCATGGGACTTTATTTTATTTATGTTGTCTGTACGGAAGATACTGTAATGTGTGTGGTATAATATAATGTATGGTTGACTTATGGTTATGTATATAAAGTTTTTAAAATATTATGTTTCATATAAGTCAGCACAGCTCATTGGACAATTACAATTTTTGTATATTGCTTCCGCTAGTCCCTTATTATATGTTAATCTGTTCAGAGGCCTTCGGTAATCCAAGGATTACTGGCCGGTTACGATGCTAAACCTATAGGGGCGAGTTTGGATCGTGACATTAAGTATGGTGTTTAAAATGAATAAGATATTTTTTAATTACCATTGCACTGGAAACAATCACAAATAAGCTTTTGTTACTAGCCGAAGATGAGAGAAGAGGAGAAGAGAGATAGATCTAGAGAAAGGGGGAGAGAGAGAGAGAGAGAGAGAGAGAGAGAGAGAGATCTAGGGTTTTGAACTGGTAGATGGAGATAAATTTGGTAGAGATCGACGAGAAGGTGAAGCAGATCTCGTTGTTGAGATCAACGAGAGAGAGAGAGAGAGAAGAGCAATGGTGAGAGAGAAGAGAAGAGGCGTGAGTCTGATAGAGAGAAGAGAAAGAGAGAGAGAGAAAGGTAAGGTTTGAAGCCGTGAGATATATCAAATGGGTGAGGGATCTTAGACATCATAAAATAATATTGTGAATCTCTTCCATTACTAAAAATGAATGAGGGACCTTAGACTAATTTTTCCAAAAAACAAGAGAGAGAGAGAGAGAGAGAGAGAGAGAGAGAGCAGCGATGAGAGAGAAGAGAAGAGGCGTGAGTTTGATAGAAAGAGAGAGAGGGAGGTGAGGGTTTGAAACCGTGAGATATATCAAATTTGTCTGTGACACATAGGTGTGAGATTGAGGGATTTTAGACATCATAAAATAATATTGTGAATCTCTTCCATTACTAAAAATGGAAGAGGGACCTTAGACTAATTTTCTCAAAAAAACAAGCAACTTAGTTTCATAATTTTTTTAATTGTTACTCAAAAATAAAAATACAAACTATTGCAAATTGCAATGAAACTAGTTTTTCCTTTCCTTTTTTTTATTTTTTATTTTTTAATTTTTAATTTTTAATTTTTAATTTTTATTTTTTAATTTTTATTTTAAAGATTTGATAATAAAACTATCACTTATTGTATGAAAACTTTATTAACGGGACATTAAGAATGGTGTTTAAAATGAATAAGATAATTTTTAATTACTATTTCACTGGAAACAATCACAAATGGATTTAGAATGGTGTTTAAAAAAAATATTTAATTTTTTTTTATTATTTTTGCGAAACACAAAACAAAAAATTTTTTCAGAGCCAAGCAGCCCTCCACCCCCCCACCATTAGAAATTTAAAATGAATAAAAAAATTTTTTTTTTTTTTTATTTTTTTTAACAACACAAACACATATTTTTTTGTTTCCAAAGCCAAACCCCCCCCCCCCAAAAAAAAAAAAAAAAATATATATATAAATTATTTATTATATATATACCAAAATTTAAAAAAAAATTTTTTTTTTTTTAAATTAAATTTTTAATAATTAAAATGCCTTTTAAACAATGATTGTTCAACATTTATAATTATCTATAAAGGAACATGATAATTTGAAATTTATTTTGATTTTCAAAACTTTAAAATATCAACTTTCAAATTGAAAAAATTTTAAAAAAAATTATACACAAAAATATTTTTTTTTGGAAAAAATTGAAAAAGCTGAGTTATTTTTTGTGCAAAACTAAAAAATTTGTATCTCTAAAAGGGCATGATAATGGAACATCAATGTGCAAAATTGAAAAAATAAATAATTAAATAAATAACTTTAAAAATAAAAAACTGATAATGTTATCGGTTTTAAAACTGGAAAAAATTGATAATGTTATCGGTTTTATTGGATAGTTGAATCAAACCAATAAATAAAAAGCCAAAAACGTTTAATGCCATGCTCTGTTTTTTTTCATCAGTTAGTGAAACAATTGTCTAGAACATTACTATGCAAAATTGATAATGTTCTTAGTTTTAAAAATTGAAAAAAAATTGATAATATTCTCAGTTTTACTAAGGTGGTGTTTGGCAAGAAGGTTTGGGTGGGTTAGGGGCTAAAATAACCACAAAAAACAAAATAGACTATTTTAGCCACAAAAAATAAAACATCAAATCTAACCCATAATCATTACAATCATCTCTCACAAAAAAAGTCAAAAAAATCAAAAAGTCAAAAAGTCCTTCCCAAACCAGGCTAAAATAGCTCAGGCTAAAATAGCCAAAAAACCAAAAAGCCAACCCACTTCCCAAACGGAGGCTAAATAGAACCAATTGGTTCAAAAAAATTTAAATAAGACCTAAACTACCATAACATTTGTAAATAAAACTTTTAGATATTTAACTCAAAATAAAAAAAGAAAAGAAAAGAAAAGGCTTGGCACAAGGAAAGGACTAACTTATCATGTTTTGCTTTTAAGTTAATGGTTAAATTTGCTTAAGAAATCAACTTATTAGTTTAAAAAAAATATATTTTGTTAAAAAGTCTTAACTCACTTGACAAGCACATTTCGGTGACAAGGTTCTCTTTAGACATTCTAAAAAATATTAGAATAAATCTATAAGTTAGGAAAATTCTAAACAAACAAGTTTTTTTGATATTAACTTTTTTATACACTAGTTTTTTAAACAAATTCTAAAAAAGAAGAAAAAACCTAAAGTGGTCTAGTGAATTGTTTTCTTTGGGGACTAAATTGTTTCTTTTGTAGATATAATAATCACACAAGTGTAAATTTTGTCTGGTTGAATTTTTAAAATTTATGTTTTAACTTTTTAAAAAATAAAAATAAAATTAATTTGGTGAAAATTAACATAAAAAGATATTTTCTAATTATCAAATTTATTTTCACCTCATAAAATTAAAAAAAAAAAAAAGATGAAAATAATGAATATTTTTAAATTTTTTATCATATGAAAATGACTTTGTCAAATTTGAGCAAAATTTGGTATAAAATTTGACTTTTGTTATTATTTTATTTTTTTTCAATGAATTTGGTTCATCATTGGAGAGGACTTTTTGTGAGTTTTAGCTTCTTCTTTTTTTTTTCTTTTTTTTGGTGCTTTGACAAGTTGTTTGGCTTCACCATTGGAATTGTTCTAATCTAATGAATCAAATGAAAGGATCGAAAAAAATATTAAAAAAATAAAAAAAATTGACAGAAAGAAAGAAAAAAGAGGATATATTATGCTCAACGCCTTTAAAATTTAGGGAAAATATAGTTAATCCCACATTTTTTATATAATTATACTAACATCATTTTTACTAAGGCTAAATGACCAAAATTGATGCATATGATAGGTATACATTGAAATAAATATATATATTTTACTAAAGACATGGATGACAATTACTGTGTTTGGTTTTAATTTTTTGAATTTAATTTTTTAAAAATTAAGTTTTTTATTTTTTATATTTTTTTTGTTTTTAGTGAATATTTTTAAAATTTTAAACATTTTTTTTTACGTTTTTTAGATACGCCTTACTTAGATGTATCTAAAAAGTAAATTTTTTATAATTTTTTTAAATAAATCAATAAATACCAAGAATACGAAAAATATACTGAATTTTCATTTTTTTTTTGTATTTAGTGAATTTTGTAAATATTTTTTCATAAATATTATACTTTTTAATTGTATTTATGTTAGGTGTATTTAAAAAATAAAAAATTACTAAAAATATTTAAAAAAAACTGTGAAAATCAAAAAATACAAAAAATAAAAAGTTTCAATTTTTTAAAAAGTAAATTTAGAAAACTCGAATCAAACAAGCTGAATATTAATTTTTTTTTTATATTCATATGACTAACGAATTACTAATGAAAATTGAATCTAACTATTATACAAATTAAAATTTTAAAAAAAACTAATATAATTATATCAAAATTATGAGATTAACTATATTCTTTTAAAACTTCAAAGAAGAGTCTTACTTTTTCTGTAGGAACTCTATCTCGATTCATCACTATGTATTCCATCCAACGGGCACTCGAGAATCAATGGAGAGCAATTTTTGCATAAGGAGATAGTGTAACACTAACACAACATACTTTGAATTTTTAATTAAAATTTTGTTCAAATATTATCGTGTGATCTAAATTTATTATATAAATTTCACGATAAATGAATAAAATATCAATTATATATTTTTATTTTAGATATAAAAAAATTAAAATGTGATGTCAATTTTAATTATTTTTTTGGATGAGTATAGTTTTCCATAAAATATGAACAAAATAGTAAATTTTTCCTTTACGATTAACATAGTCATTGTATGAAAAATATCATACAAATAAATTTTTTTTTTTTGTTAATAAATTATTACTATAAATTGATTTAATAAAGCTTTTGGAATGTGAAATGGGATTCACTTTATTAAGATAATAGGTACCACATTAGTTTGTAAAAAAATATAAATGTATAAAATTACTCTTATTATATTTATATTAATAAACATACTCTTATTATATTTATATTAATAAACAATAAACATAAACAATGAATGATTTACCAATCAGACACTCCTATCCCATCGCTCCCTTTTTCTTCCTTTATCTTTCTTCCTTTTTTGCTCTCTTCCCCTCCATCTTTTTTTCGTTTGATCTGCTTTCAAAATGTTATTATTGAGTTTGGAAATAAGGGGAGAGAGAGAGAGAGAAATAAGGTGGCAGCGGTGGCGAGGAGGTGACGGCGAGATAAATGTGCCTGAGTGTGGGATGTAACTTGATTTTTTAACTGCTTTAATTTAGGGTTAAAAAATTTTATTTGAGATATAATTTTTTAATTTTTGTGAGAGAAAAAATGAAATAATTATGAATTTGATATGATATTTTATCCTATTTAATTAAAATAATTAATTTTATCTCATATGATTATTTTAATTCAAAATAATATCAAGTGGGTATAAAACAAGATATATATATATATATATATTTAAATTTTATAATTTTTTGGTGTAGTAATTGGCTAAGGGTGTGCAAAAAACCACACCACTTGTGCCGACCCACTTTGCTATATGCGATTCGAGAGTATTGTTGGATTAGATTAGTGGGTTTTACACTAACTTTATGCGAATTGAATTATGTGTAACTCATCAAAATAATTGACTAAACTTAACAATACTTGTATACAAATTAAATACCTCAACTTTAAGCCATTGTTTTGGAAAGTGGGTTTGGCTAGGTTTGGGATTAAAATAGTCATAAAAAATAAAATAAGTTTTTTAGCTTAATAAGACAAAATATCACATTCAACCCATAATCATTACATTATTTTTCTCATAAAAAAGTCAAAAACGTCAAAAACGCTTCACAAATTAGACTTTTTAGCCCCAAGTTAAAATAGCTAAAAAAATAAAAAAGTCAATTCACTTTTTCCTTAGATCTTCTCATTTTTTACCCTCTTTCCTCTTTCCTCTTTCCTCTTCATTGATCATGCCTCTCTAGTCGTCACTTTTTTATCACAAATAAATTATCATTATTTATTTTGATTTTGATTTTGTAATTCATAATCATAGTAGGAGGTTTTATGACTTTAAAATATATTCATATGATATGATATGTTAAAATTTACAAATTGTCACAATATTCAAACCAATTCAGTAATTTTGTGATTGTTCAAATTGATAGTGAGTTAAAAAATTATCAACCCACTAAAAACGATTTAGTTGAAATTATTTTTTCAACCATTGAGACTGACTCCGCAGACACCTCTATTAGTGGCTATGTGATTGAACATAGAGCTTGAATATGTGATAATTTCTTGAGACCTCATGTTTGACTATCCCATAATACGTTATGCATAACTAAAAATTATTTATAAAGGTTTGTATTAAATGACAATGTAAGCCAATTAAGTACTCTCACATAAAATATAATTGAGTTAATTAGAAAGGAAAATTTTATTATTAGTTATTTTAATTTGAGTGAAATTTTATTTTAATTTTTCTAATTTTAATTATGTGAATTTAAACTCACATTTTAATTACATTTTAACATGGTCTCACTATTACTTGTTAACATTTTGACGGAAAAAGTCACTAGCAATTCCCTTACCAGGTGTCTGTAACCTTTTTCTAACCAAAAAAAAAAAAGTCATTAGCAATTCCATCACCGGGTTTCTATGATCTTTTTCTGAATATTATTTTGATTTTCTTGAGTTTCGCAAGTGTTAATTTTCATTTAAAATAAAAGAATAACATTATAACGAAATTAAAATAATAAAAAATAAATAATACATTATTTAAATTAGGGCAAAAAATAGAAAAAGAGTGATAATACATTATTCAAATAATACAAAAGAGTGATAAAAATTATAAATATTAATAATTATAATTATAAATTTTTTGTGTAATAAATTTTAAACAATACCTCAAACTACTAGGTTTAATGGGGTTTTTTTTTATAAAAAAAAAAAAAGAAAAGAAAAGAAAAAGAAACATGTCTATTTAAATTTAAAAATTTTAAAAGAATTTTTTTATGGGTAAATTACATTGACACTTTTTGAGATTTATGTTTATTACTGTTACTCCCCTCACCTTTTGGAAATTACATCCTCCTCTCTGAGGTTTAAAGTTTCATTACAAATTGCTCCCTTTAGTAATTTAATTTTTTTAAATACCAATTTTACCCTCACTGGGTAAATTACATTGACACCCCTCACATTATAGAAATTACAATCCCCTTTCCAAGGTTTAAAGTAACATTACCAATTGCTCCCTCGGTTAGTATTAGTTGAAAAAAAAATTCATTGAAAAAAAAATTAATTGAAAAAAAAAATTTGTTAGTCAAAATTTTAAATTTCTGTTTAAAAACCAACGTAAGATAAAAATTATACTGACACCCCTTGAGGTTTATGTTATTACACTCGAAAGATAAAAATTATATAAAAATGATAATTATTTTTTATTTTTTATTTTTTATTTCTTAACCAAATTAATTTTTAATTTTTTTAAAAAAAATCTAAAAATCAAACAATACATAACCTAAGAATGTTTTGATAAGTCATTTCTTATGTTGGTAATTTATTTAATTATTTGTTAATTTTACGACATTTTTACCATTTGAGGCCTGTTTGGTAACCATTTCGTTTTCAATTTTCAATTTATATTTACAAAAATTTTAAAAACTGTCATAAAAACTTGCTTGATAATTTTTTGGTTTATAAATGGTTGTCTCAATTTGTAAATTTGAGGAAAAACGTAAATTTAAAAAATGAGTTTACGTTGGTTTTTAAACAGAAATTTTAAAATTTAACTAACAAATTTTTTTTTCAAATAATTTTTTTTTCAATGAATTTTTTTTTCAACTAATACTAACCGATGGGGTAGCTGGTAATGCTACTTTAAACTTTAGAGAGGGGATTATAATTTTTAAAATGTGAGGGGTGTTAATGTAATTTACCCTGTGAGGACAAAGTTGGTATTTAAAAAAATTAAATTGCTAGAGGGAGTAATCTGTAATGAAACTTTAAAACTCAAAGAGGGGGATGTAATTTCTAAAAGATGAGAGGGGAAACTATAATAAACCTAAACCTCATGGGGTGTCAATGCAATTTACCCTTTTTTTATTCTTTGGACATGCTGATATGATGTCACAACTCAGTTTTTAGAGTACTTACCAATCAATTTTATTAATTAAACTTTTTTATTTATAGGTCTTGATTGATAATTTTATCACTATAAATTTATTCATAAAAATAAAATAAACTGATAAATTTATCAATAAGACTTAAGTTTCGTTTGAGAAGAACTAATTTAGCAACTAAATTAGCTTTAGGAAGAACTTTTGATTTTTTTTAGTTTGAATGTGATGGTTGTGAGAGAAAAATTAAAATAATTATGGTTTGGATATAATATATTTTGTCTTATTAACTTATTTAGTCTATTTTATTTTTTTATACTTATTTAGGCAAAAAAGTAATTACCAAATGGTGAAAAGATAATAAATCCAAAAAATAAGACCTATTAATAATTTCAATAATTTTTATTGATTGAAATAGTGTGACTTATCAACTTTTTGTCAAGAGACAATTGGATAAGTGTCTCTCAATAAATGGGGAGGAGTAATACTTCAAGGCAATCTATTAACTTCTACAATATTAAATTTATTTTTCAAACTAAATTATGTGACACTTAATTAAAATATATAAAATAATATAGTCTCTAATTTTTTTGGACAAATTACAAAAAAAGCTCTAGAGTTTTGCGTGTTTTTCAAATTAAACCCCAATGTTTTAATTGTATCAATTTAAACCCTGAATTTTAAACTTTAATACGTTTTGAACCCTCCGTCTATATCAGTTAAACTATTCAACGGAATTTTTTTATATAATACACGTGACATGTTCTTGCTTGATGCTTTAAATTAATATTATTTCTAATTTTAAGTTTGACCAAATCATATCAAAATTCTACTTATCAACATATCAGAGCCATCCATTTTCAATATTATCATAGTATGAACCATACCATATCAATTCTCTTTATCTTTTCATCACTTCATCACTCTATCTCCATGGATGACCAACAATTCTCCAGCCACTCTTCAACATCACCCATCTTCGTCACATCAATTTTACAAAGCCGACTAGCCCAGTCCTCATCCCAACTCCTCTTTTCATCTCCAATATCGCTCATCTCTCTATCTTTCCCTTTCCTAACGTCATTGTCCATTCCCTTTGCCCCCTCCCCCAATGCTGCTCATCATCTTCATCTCTCTTTCGTACCACCATCAATATATGTTCTTTTGTTAATTCACGTTTATAGTAGCTTACACTCTCAATATATGTTCTTCTTCTTCTTCTCTCTCTCTTTCTTCATTTCACTATTGTTGGGAGGGGTTCTCTATTGTTAGGGCTAGAGGTAGTAGATCTGAAATAAGGGTGATAGATCTGAGATAATAGTTGCTGGAAAGAGCTGGTGATATCAGATTTGAAGGATGGCAAATTTGATGGAGGGATTGGTGGTGAAGGGTTGGTAGTGGATGATCTAAGGGAGGCAGTGGCGGAAAAGGGCTAGTGATGGTGGATTTGATGAAGATTGTAGCATGGAGTGACGAATTTGAAAGGAATGGTAGTAGTGGAGATTGGCAGTAGATGAGGGTTATCAATAGGGGATCTAAAGGAAATAGGTAGCGATGGAGAGTTAGGTGTAGTGGATCTCAGAGAGGGAGTGGCAAAGAGAGTTGATGATGGTGAAGTTGAGCAAAGAAGTGGCAGCGAAAGGCCGAGGGTGGTGACTATGCATCGGCACCAGTAGAAGACAAAGAAAAATGGGAAAGGTGAGAAACTACATGTGTTTTGATACAATGGATTGAAGTTCATGGTAAGTATATGATGAATGGCTCTGATGTAATAGATGATAAATATATGTTTGTATTGATATGATGTGATCATGTTCAAATATAAGATTAATATTAAGTAAAATGAGCGAATGAAAATGTGTCATATATGCATTATTTTTTTTTACTTGTCAAACAAATTAATAGAGATAAACAGATAGTTAATATTGATACGAAATAAGAAAGTGAAGATTTAAATTAATGCAATTGAAACATTAGAGTTTAATTTGAAAAACACTTGAAATCTTAAATTTTGTTTTATATATATATATAATTTATCTTATTTTTTTTAATCACTAATTAATTATTAAATTTATCATTGAATCTAAAAAATAACGTCGTGGGGTCAAAAATAAAATAAAATAAAAAAATAAATAAATAGCGTATGCGTACAGAAACGAACTCCCGCTTTTGTACACAGACAGATAGCGCACACAACATAAAACCCCCCTCCCCTCTCGCCTTCGTCCTCGTCTTCTTCTTCTCCTTCTTCTTTTTCTTCTCTCTCTAAAAACATCTCCGCCAACAGACCCAACACCACCCTATGCTTCCTCTCCCCATTGTTCTCTCTCTACTGTATTGTGTTAGGGTTTCTCTGTTTTCTCTCTCTCTCTCTAGAAGGGTACTGAGGTTAGTTTGTTCGTCGTCTTCTCTCCCTCTCTCTCTCTACAAATCTTCACTGTTTGGTTGAAGGAGTACTAAAGTCTCTCTCTAATGGCGACTGCTCCGGTGAAGTCTCAGCCTCTTCACAACTTCTCTCTTTCCTTCTTAAAATGGGGCCACAAGAACCAGATGAACTCCAACCACCGCTTCCGCCGCCCCTCCGACACGATGCTCTGGGACTCTCCTCCGCCGCAGGCGGTGGAGAACCACCGCTCGTCACCGTCGGAGCAGGAGTCGGACGGCGGTGGTGGTTCTGGTTTCAAGAATGAGTCGGAGAACCCGAAGCTTGGGGTCGGATCGCGGAGTGCGCAGAGGAACCGGTTTTCATTCGCGTCCTGTTCGTTGCAGAAGCAACAAGCGACGGTTTTTGAGAACGGGGAGGATGTTGATAGAGAGAAGGAGAAGGTATGGAACGACGTCGTTGAAGGCGATGAATCGGTGGCGAAGCCGTGGAATCTGAGGCCGAGGAAGGCTGTTTCGAAGGCTGCGGTTGAGATCGGAGGGGTTTCGAGGAATGGAGAATTTCAGGAATCGGCGCAGCAGCAGCAGACTGACAACTTGCCGAAATCGATGAGGTTGAGAGGTTTCGTTGAAGGTCAGGGATCGGAGAAGAGGAAGTTCTGGATCGCTCTGTCTCGCGAAGAGATTGAAGAAGATGTGTACGCGATGACTGGTTCCAGACCAGCTCGGAGGCCCAAGAAAAGGCCAAAAACTGTTCAAAAACAAGTCGATGTGAGAGAGATTGATCTTCTTCTTCTTCTTCTTGTGTTAATGTTTGATCGTTTATTTGTTTTTTGCTTAATGTTTGATTGGTCTTCACAGAATGTTTTTCCTGGCTTGTATTTGGCTGGCGTTTCTGCGGATTATTATCGGGTTCATGAAGCTCTGGTATGGGTTTCCTTTCTTTCTTTCTCTCTCTACGCGTATACATATATATGTAATTTTGTGAATTTGCTTTAACTTCATGGATGAGACTAACAATTGAATCCTTCTTTTCCCAGAGGTAGATAATGGGACCACTAGATGCTACCGAATTCTTGATCTCTCTTTCTCTCTCACCGGAAATGAGATAAAAACGAGGATACTCACAAACAATTGGAGGTTGGATGGGTTGTTTCTGCTACATTTAGGGCTCAATTAGAGGTAAAATGCACTGAATTATGTAAAGAGGAAAAGGGATTTACGGAAAATAGGAAGATATCTAATTTCTTTACTTCGCATTGGTACCGCACATTGCACATCATGTATTAGTTCAATATGTAAACATGAACAGTAATATGAATGAATTGAGGGAGAATTGTTGTTTTCGCGTTAATGCCAGTCATTAGCTGTGTTTTTTTGGGTCGTTCTGTTGTTAGTTTAGAGTAATTTGATTTGTTGACTCCATTCATAATGTTTGGCAGGCTTCCCGACTTTGTTTGGGGGCAGAGCTTATGCTTTTGCGAACCTGAAATGAATTCAGAAATATTATTGGAGGCGCTGCATGCTTCCTTGTTTTGGATGGACACGTCCACCAATTTAGCTTGGTCAAGGGGTGCTCGTATTATGGTTGAGAGATATATGTTGGCTTACATTCTTTGCTCCCTTTCTATGTCGTGGTTGTAATTGATTTATAATTGTGGCTATGTTTTTGCGTTATCTTCAGTAATTAGATTTAGCAACTTAGTAGTGTTCTTAACAATTGTAATGCTTCTTGTAGTATCATTCAAGCATATGGGCATGTATATGTTAAAAAAATTCAGATGATTTTACCTTTTTTGTCAGACCTGGAACAAACCCATTAGTCTAATTACTGGAACTCTGAGCGACCATGGGGAAGTTTTAATGATATTTTTCTTCATGCTGAGGTTACATCCACACTGGAAATGTACGTAGCTTATTGAATCTAGTAATCAGTTATTTTATGGATAGTCAATTTATGCTTTAAATGTTGGGGCCTCTTGATAATTGGAGTAAATGGTTGTTGTTCGCTGAAAGATAAATTATTTCATTTCTATTTAACTAAAAAGGCTTTAATAATAACTTGGGATGAATTCTTCCTGTTTATACTTGTTATTTTTGGTTACCTGATATCCATTGGTCTGTCTTCCCTTGTTCCTTTCCTATGTTTAAATGACATCCCTCTAATAATTTTTCTAAGAAATATTTCTGTATGGTTCCAGAGCATTACTGTTGATGAATTTTAGGAGATAACTTTATTGTTTCGGTCTTCTCAATGTGTGATAAGTTCTCATCAATATCATGAAAGAAGGTACATTCTATAGCTTTACTGAATATTTTCTAGGTCTTTCCACGTTGAGTGCTTCATCCTAACCGATTAACTTAATCTGCTGTTGATGTCCCGATAGCAGAAACACGTCTTTAGGAAAGTTATTAACAAACCTTGTATGTTAGGCCAGTGGCTTCACCCCCTTCATTTGCCTGGTGGCACTTAAATTTTGGTTATCAGAATATAGTAGACAACCTTGTAGTGAAGAATATTTATTACTTCCACCTTCAGTCAAAGATGCACCAATTGTTTTCTGCTTGTGATCCACCTACTTGGCTATATCCCCACTCTCTCACTGGATATAATATAACCGTTCTTTCTGTAGATAAAATTGATCCCCGTCTCTGAATCATGGTCAAAATGGCTTAAAATTGAGTTGCAGTGAGGATTCATTGTGTTTCCATGGCAGTGTAATGGAAAGTCATTTGAGAATATTCTTTCCTTTTTTATTTATTTTTGGGGGTAAAGTACCTTCTTTTTTTCTTTTCTTATTTCAAAGATATTCTTCATACACATCACAGTTTTGATGTGTCTGTATACTTTGTTATGGCTGAAGAATAATATTTTTACTTCTTCCACTTCTTGTAATACCCTATCTGCATGTTGGAATGGTATTTGTGGCTATAGCAGGGTTGAAGGTTAAGAGTGTTGCTTGGACTGTGGGATATTGTTTTGCGAATGGTGAAAGAAAGAAATGCGCATTCAAACACTACTTTTGCTTCTTGTAAGTATGTGGACCGTGATATTTAATGGGATGTGAGCTATGTTATTAACAAGGTCCCCAGACAGACATCAGGCACATTTGGTGGCTAAAGCAGTATCCCTACGTGCGCTGCTTCTCTTTTTTTATTTTTTTTGTTTTTTTTAAAACTTTTTTTCAGTAAAAATTTTCATTAAGGTAAGACGAACTACACTTAAAAAGAATCCATCTAACAAATAAAACTTACACCAAATAAGGAAAAATCAGTACTAGAAGTACAAAGGATAAAATTATGAAAATATTTAGACGCATAGCTTTTTTTTTTGAACTTTAGACGCATAGCTTGTTACGTGCTCTACGCTTCTTTAAGTCGTCTTTTTTTTTATATTTATGACTCTTATATATAATACGTACATATATATATTAGTGGTAATTTGTGTTATACATGGCATAAAAAAAACTTAATAATATATTTTTATGCAAAATAATATAAATAATTAAATTTTTGTGTGTAAATTATGAAAACAAAGAAGATTGAAATTTATAATTTAAGTCCTATAATTTTATCACAAGTTATTTATTACTTTTTAATTTGTTACAAATTTAACTATTAGCTTTCAACCTCCTTACTAGAATTGCAAACTTAGATAAGTTCAACCTAAGCAAATTTTAGTTAAGCTTAAATTTTTTTTAAGATTGAACAACATAATTTTTAGTTAAGTAAGAACTTATGTAGAAATTTAAAATTTTAAATTAAATTTAAGCGGACTTTGACAGAAACACTAAATAACCTGAGTAATCAAAACAAAATTATATATAACTAATTTATTTTTTAAAATAATAAATAAAATTAATTAAAAATTTAATATTAATCAACAAAATAAAAAGCAATATACTTAAGGTTTTCAATTGAATTTTTCTTGAAAATATTTTTAAAAATATAACTTTTAGAAAAGTATCATCGAATAAAGGGTTATTTGGAAAGTGCTATATTAGTTTATTTTTTTATCTTTTTATTTCTTTAGGTTATATCATATCTCTACTTTTCTACACATCTTTAATAAAAGTAAAAGAATATACTTATTTATCTTTTTTGAATCACATCAAATTTCTACTTTTTTGAACATATTTTCGTAAAAGTAAAAAAATATTCTTATTTAGCACTTCCCAAACAACCACTAAGTTGATATTAAAAAAATTTACTTCTTATAATGGCATAAATAATTTAAATATGATTTTTTAGAAATGCTTTTTAATTTACAATAAAATATTAAATACAATAAAAACAAATTTCTTACAAAATAAAAGTATTTGAATAATAATAAAAAAATGTAAGAAAAAAATTTAATATGGTATTTTCATTTAATCTGAAAATAATTCTAAATGAATAATAAATTATTACTTATAACCTTTTTTTTTAAAATAGAAAAAGTTTAACGGACTATCACTTTTAATAAAAAAAATAAATAACGTTTCTTTCAAATTTATTTTAGCAAAAGTTACTTTTTAACAACTTGAGGAGGAATTATTCAATATTTTCGGAGTACTACGTGTTAGAACTCCTTAACCAATGATCATTCAATATTTTTCCTCATATTTCTCAATCACCCAACACAGTATCTCACCTATCTATATTCTCCACCAATTATAATATTATGAAATACCACGTGTCCATACTCCCAAATTACTAAATAATTACCCCAATTTGATCCAAAGTTGTCGTTATTCTTTATTTTAATTTTCTTAATTGACAATTGAGATAAAAAAAAAATAATAAATAACAAAATCCACCATGTTTGGCAAGTGTTTAAAAAATTATGTTTTTTTCTTTTTTTAAAAAAATTATATTAAAAAATATTATTATTCAAGTCCTTATAGTTTAGAAGGATATAATTTTTTTTATAAAAGTTAAAACCAAAAAAAAAAAAGAAAAAAAAAATAGAGATAATAATTTGAATACATGTATTTAAAATAAATTATATTTAGACCAATAATATTATGACACATGTGAATATTGATCTCATTCTAACTATAGTAATATAATTTGAAGAAGAATTTAAATTTGGAATTTTATTTTATAATTTAATAAAGGAAGCAAAATTTAAGGAATGAATATTGATTTCATTCCAATTACAGTAACATAATTTAAGTAAGAATCCAATTTTTGAAATTTTATTTTAAGAATATAAAATTAATTTATAGACCAATCATATTGTAACACATATTAACAAAAAATTTTATAAAAAAAATGAGAAAAAAATTACAACTTTTGGCCTTAATGAAATGACAACGTTTTGCAATTATAATAATATATAGATATATAGATAAATTATGGAATAGATCATTATTTAAAACTTATAAATTATGGGATAAAGCATTATAATTTTAAATTTAAATTGATGGATTGCTTTCCATATTTAGTGCTCCTCAAATTTGAATTTTGAACTGGATTAGTATACTTTCTATTTTTTATTTTATATATTTAATATACTTTCCATTTGAAAGTTATAAATCAAGAGATATTATTATTTTTTATTTTTTATTTTGCTTGAATGAGAGCTATAGAGAATTTTTTTTTAATTATTTAAAATCAAAAAATTAAAAATTTTAGTTCGAGATATTGAAGCTCACACAAGGCTTGTGGTTAGAAATCTCCTTCTAGTTATATAATACATAGATATAGATGAGAAATGGTTGAGGGCTCTAAACTAAGCTCTAATGTGTGTGTGGGTCACACATGATGTGATATTTTGGGTTTTTTTTTTCCCTACTCACGAGAACTAGTCTAGAATTCAAAATTTAAGAGATGTATCATTGTTGATATCTATATACTAGCATAGATTAAAATAAATAAATAATTTTAAGAACAAAACTTTGTTTATAATAGAAAAGAAAAATGATTTAACATTAATTAGTTCCCACACAACAAATATATTTATGATAAAATATATGTTTTCTCTTGATGAATTTTGTAATTTTAGTTTCTCAATTTATCATTTCCCTCATATTTATTTTTAAAAATTGTTGTCACCTTGTCTATCTTATAAAATTCAAGCAATAAAAATTAAAGAATGAAATAAAAAAGACAAGAGTAAATTACAAATAAATCTCTCAAGATTTGTTAAAATATGATTTGCCCTCTATAATTTTAAAAATTACATCCCACCCTCTGAAGTTTTTAATTTCATAACAAGTGATCTTTTTTACTAATAAATAATCAAATTAATTAACAGTTTTTAATGATATCAGAAACTTATTTCAATTAATAATTCAAGTAATTTTATCATTGTGTATGAGAGTAGTTAGAAATTCTATTAAATAAAAAATTCTAATAAGAGGATATTTATAATTTTTCAAATTACATGAGACCAGTGGCAGAGTCAAGAAAATAAATCAGAGGGGGCACTTCTTAATTATAACATTGAAAATATTTACAAAAATATTTCACATAAATTTTTACGATTGACTTCAAGAAAGATAAAAATAAAAATAATAAAAATAAAAATTAGTTTGTTTGGTTTGAGGTTTTTGAATTAAGTTCTTTGAAAATTAAGTTTTTTATTTTTTATTTTTTATTTTTTTTGTTTTTAGTGAATATTTTTAAAATTTTAAGCATTTTTTTTTAAAACTTTTTTAGATGCATGATATATCTAAAAAAATAATATTTGTGAAAAAATATTTTAAAAAATTAATAAATACATAAAAATACAAAAAATGTACTATTTTTTATAATTATTTTTTATATTTTTGGTATTTAGTGAATTTTTTAAAGATTTTTTCTCAAAAATTATAATTTTTAAGTATATTTATGTTAGGCGTGTCTTAAAGTTAAAAAAATTATTTAAAATATTAAAAAATTCAATAAAAACAAAAACGTAGAATTTTTTAAAAAGTGCTTTTAGAAAATTCAAATCAAACAAAGTAAATATGTTATTTGTAATTAGTGTATCATGGACAACATTAAAAAAAGTCATGGATATAAAATTTTAAAATAAATTATATAATGGTAAAGTAATTTTTTTTTATATAAAATATGCGTAAATATTCAATATAATAGTCATACCACGCAATCATTGACATGTGATATTACTAACCAATAATAAAGAAACACGTAAAGGATGAACCATACATATTAAATATAACTAACAATTCAATAAATTTTATATTTTCATTGAGATTAATTATGTTTGCATATCAATAATGATAGAGATCACCATTATATTGAAATTTTTATAGATAATAATATCGTAGTCTCTTTATTTTCAATCAAAACAATCATTATTGTTCTTATAAATTTAAAAATATCATTCACGTTTCACTCTAAATAATATTTTTATAAATTTTTTATATAAAATATTTTCTTTATGTTTATAAAAAAAAAATATAATAATAATAATTCCAAAACGCACGTGACCCCCTAGGCCCTACTTCCTTCCGCCCTTGCATGAGACAATCTTTATTTTAAACAAATCTCTAAGAGTGTATTTACAATTTATCCAAAATATATATAAAAAAAAAAAAAAAAAGGGAATATCAGTTATTTCAATCTTCGCACCATTGCTCAAATAAGGCTTGATCCCATTAGGAATAACATCAAGAATAATCTCTTTATTAGCTAATCATATTTAGCCATCTTATAAAAGTTACTCATTTAACATTTTGCGTGCTCTAAAATTATTTTCTTAATTTGATGCCTATTATAGACTATTTTAATTTTTTGGTTTTTTATATTTTTAATTGTTTTATATCAAAAAAATTAAGAAATATATTAAACAAATAAAATAGACTGAATTTCATATTATGTATAAGTGAAACTCGGTTTGTACTACTCTTCTAAAATTTCAAATTAAATATAATTTAGATATAGTTGAAATTTTATATTTGACTTTCCATCTATAAATATTTAAATTTAAATTAAATATGGCTAGATAGGCCAATAATTTTATGCCATGTGTATTTTTTGCAACATGCAATTTTAATTTTCAAAAATAAAAAAGAAAGGTTTAGAATACTCAAAATTCCATTAAGAATTTCCTTTTACATTAAATATTATATATAATTTAGTTTTGGTTAAATAATACGATTAAAATTATATCTTTAACTTTTCATTAATAAAGTTTTAAATTTTAAAATTAGACATGGCTAAATAGGCTAATATTTTTATGCCATGTGCATTTTATTTATTTTTAAAACAAAATATAAATTTTGATTAATTTTATGAAATAAATATTTTCATATTATATAGGACTAAAATTCTATTTATACTTTATTTTTAAAGATTTTTAATTTGAAATTAGATGTGAATTAAGTATAGCTAAAAAATATGATTCAATTTTTTTTTTGACTTTCTATGTAAATTTTTTAATTATGAATATAGATAGCTAATAATTTTATGCCACGTATTTTATAACTTTTAAAATTAAAAAATTTATTAATAATTTAAAATCCTTAAAACCTTTTATCTGAAATATCACATTATTGCACTAATTTATGAATATAAGTAAATTCTTCAGAACAATTAAAGGAATAATTAATTATTGACAATTTTAATGTGTACTGTTGGATGTTATTTACACACAAATACTCCGTAAACATAGTTTTAAAGCAGGGCATGTGTCACTTACGTCATGTGTTTGTTTAGCTCCTTGCGAGGGGGTTGGACTAATAATTCATGAAAATTATCTAAAGTATTTGATTAGGGAATTAATTATCCCTTTGAATTAATAATCTCACTCGTTAGTAGAACTACTAATCCCATGGTGAAGTTGGGATTAGAAATTGATTGAGAGGATTATGAATTTTTAAATGATTTATAAGTAAAATTTATATTTTTTAGAAAAAAAAATTATAATATTAAAAAAATACTAAAAATTAAAAAATATTAATTTTATATATTAATACTATCTATAATATTACTGATTCGGTAGTGTATGAACAAATACTCTTTATCCTATACCTCCAATCTAATACAACCACAACAATAATTTACTTACTCAATCTCACTCTATTCTTAATCCCCTCCATCTTATGGAGCCAACACAAACGTGACCTTAAACTAGAAGTCTATTGGTCACATATAGAATATGGTTTTAAATTAGTTGTCTTTTTTCAATGTTAATTAACTCTTAATTACATCCATCTCAAAAAATTGGTTATTATGTTATTTTTGTGGGGTTTATTTTTTGTTTTACTTTGTGCCATTCTTTTAACACAATAAGCCTAAATATGCTACAAGTGCTAAGAGTATGAGATAATATGTTATTTCAGTGTTGGTATTATTTATCGTTCAAGGTTCACTTGGTAGTTTGAAGTAGTTCTCAACTTTAGAAAAATTCAGTAGAGATCCTTTTGTTATGAGAAATACACCCCTTTAAAAAAATGAACCATATGCACCCTTGATTATGCTATTTTATTATTTAATTATGACTAATTTTATTATTTAATTATGACTAATTAAAATTATGTTATTTTTTTTTGGGTGAATTATACTAACAGTCCTTATAGTTTGAGATTCGTGTCACTTTGGTCTCTGACTTTTCAATTGTGACACATTTGACCCTGCATTTTGAATTTTATTCTAAATAAGGACAATTGAAGATACCATTACTGAATTTCAATGGCAAAATTGTCAATTTGATAAAATATAAACTAATTTAACAAAAATAAATGTCAAAAAAATATTTTTAATTTTTTAAAAATTATTTCTACCCACCAAAGATAAAATTATATAAAATTAATAAATCTTTTAGACATTTTTTTTTTACGAAATTATTTTTTATTATATGTTTTGATGATGATCATGTAATGGGTAATTGTTAAGATTTTAATGTGTAATTGATATATTTATTATATGAAATGCTTTTAATTTTGGATTTCTTGATTTAATGGATTAGTTGAATAATGATATCAAAGTTGTCGCCATATTTGAATTTTAGAAAAATAAAAACTAATTTAATGAAAATAAAAACAACCACTCATTACATGATTATCATCCAAACACATAATAAAAATTAATTTGGTAAAATAAATAAATAAATAAATGTCTAAAATATTTATCAATTTTACATAATTTTATCTTTAGTGGATAAAATAATTTTTAAAAATATTTTTTTTAACATTTATTTTTGACATTTATTTTATCTTTACGAAATATTTTTTTTAACATTTATTTTTGCCAAATTAGTTTATATTTTATCAAATTGACGATTTTGCCCTTAAAATTAAGTAATGGTATCTTCAATTGTTTTTATTTAGAATAAAATTCAAAATTTAAGATCAAATGTATCATAATTGAAAAGTCAAAAACCAAAGTGATCCGAACCCCAAACTATAGGAATCATTAGTGTAATTCTTCTTTTTTCTTTTTAGTTATAAAGTGCATAGTGTTACCCTTTATTTTGTGATTTTATTTGACATTAAATTCAAGACCATATGAGATTTAATACACCCTATACGTGTTGTTGATTGACTCTCATTCTAAATTGGATAATTAATATTTTATTTTTGGTTAGTTATGATGATTACTCTTTTGTCTCAAAATATTCATTCATCTTTTCTTAAAGGTATTGAAATCTGGTAAAGCGAAAGAGTTACCAAGTTATGATACTAATTTAGTAACATTTTTTTATTGAATGTTGGCTATATATGTGTCATTTTGACATGCATTAAATTTTAAAATTTGTTATTTGGACTTAAATTTTAGAAAAAAAATTAGATTCTTTGTTTATGCTATACTGAAACATAAAATTTATTGTGAGGACATAATTTTTGAATGACAACACATGGCCGAAATGACACCGAAGTATCAACCGAGGTGTCACGTATCTTGGCCATGACACCGAGATGATCTCGGCTAGGCCGAGGTTATCTACGAAGAAACTGGAATCCAGGATAAGCGGATAAAGAACAAGAGTCCTAGAATGGGAGATGATTTTAGTTTGGATAAAGATAAGACTCTTAGAGAGTTTATTCTAATCCTACTTGGAGTCTAAGATTAGTAGTAATCCTAAGTCCATTGAAGCTAAACTTCTATTGGGATTAGGTAAGTGTTGACTATAAAAGAGAGGTACTCTCATGGGTCTAAGGTATGCTTTTTATGTTCTGAATAGTGAGTTAAGCATTTTTGCTATATTTGAGAGATAACTGATTTGATCATCGGAGTGCCCCTAGGTAGATAAACCACCGCCGGAATCTCTTCTTTTTGTGAAAGGTCGTTCGAACTTAATCTATTCTGCCAGTGTTCTCCAGCTGAGTGCTTGATTGGCAGTGTGGTCGAAAATTGACACACACAATTTGGCGTCGTCTGTGGGAAAGAAAGAAGAATAGATGGCCAACGACGGACAGAAAGAGAAGGTTAGAGACAACACCTCTACTGAGAGTGGGAAACATATTGACCTTGACGTCGAAAAAGACAACTGCAATGAAGAGACTCGTGATAAGAATCACGGAGGAAAGGACGTCAGCCAGAAGGGCGGCATACCGAAGAAATCGGATTGGAGCGGGTATTATAACGAGGATGACCTCTAGGTATGGAAAGATAGATGCCTGCGGAGGGACGACGAGATGAAGGGAATGACGGACAAATTGGCGGACCTGCAAACGGTCGTCAATTTCATGATACAAAACAACGTCATGCAGCCACCATTCCTGCTACAAGATACGCCAATTCCAACGGCCAAGAAAGGTGCCTAGAAAGGGGGACAGAAAACGGTTCCTGCAGTCCCTCAGCATGGCGGGACCAAGGGACATTCTCACCGGCCTTCGCGGGAGGTCGGGCATAGAGAATCCCAGAAGACACGTCGAACAAAAGAAACTTGCACCAAAGAACATTGGGATGTTCAGAGGAATGAACTTTATTTCAACATGACCAATAGAGGGAGGTTCAAAAGGACTCATAATGACACTGGAAGTAGTGCACCAAAGAGGCTGAAATCCGGAGATAGCCGAGCTCCTGGACGAACCAAGGAAGATCTGAGGGATTACCTCCAAAGAAAGTGACAAGATGCTGAGGTGACCTCTTCGGTCAAGCCGAGGACACCGTTCTCGGTAAAGTTGGACAAACTTGAGGCCCCAAAAAGGTTCCACATGCCGAGATTCCAGATATATGACGGTAAGTCAAACCCGAACTTTTACATCAGTTTGTACCTGAACTCGATGGCAGTATACACCAGGAACGAACCGTTGCTCTGCAAGGTGTTCCCCTCGTCCTTAGGGAAATTGCATCAGACTGGTTTCACAAGTTGCCGAAAGGAACTGTGAAAACCTGGGAAGGCCTAGTCGAGATGTTTGTGGCCAGGTTTGTGACAAACAAATTATAGCCATTAAGGGTAGACTCCCTGATGGCCCTAAGAATCAGTGAGGATGAAAGCCTTAGGGCTTATACCAAGAGGTATTACGAGGTGTTCAACCGAATACCAGGATGCAACCAAGAGGCGGCGGTTGTGTCCTTTTAAGAACGGCCTGAAAGATGACTGTCTGCTATGAAAATCACTAGCAAAGACACTGCCAAAGAGTATGGAGGAACTCATGGCCAGAATGGAGAAGTATGCAAGGGCCGAAGAAGACACGCCGGGGACAAAGGCGTCAACACAAGAAAAGAGAAACGGCTCACCGAAGCGAGGCTGGGGTAACACTGGATACAGCAAGCAAAAGACAGGATTAAGGGCCGCACAGACAGTCACAATTGATCCCTCTAACCTAAGTGAGCAGATCCCAGATTCCAGAAGACAAGATCTCGACCTAGATGATTAAGTCAGAGAAGAGAAAAGCTCAGCCTAAGTTAAAGACTTTTTATATAAGGTTTACAAAGGAGTAGGTGGAAGCCATGCAGGAGGCAGATCCCTTGCCCATACAGCAATATCACAGGGATTCTTTTGGCCTTACATGCAAAAGGAAGCTGAAGCCTATAATGGGGCATATCGGTTGAAGTAATAATAAAGTGCTAGTTTGATTTTTGTGAATTTGAAATCTGTGCGATAGGACCAACCAATCCTATGACGATGTTTCTGATTGAAACATGACGAATAACTTAGACTTGTTATATGGCAGAGTTCCTACTTGCATATAATAGAGTTGAACTGAGTTGGTGATGTTTCTGATTGAAACATGACGAATAACTTAGACCTATTATATGGCAGAGTTTCTACTTGCATATAATAGAGTTGAACTAAGTTGAATTAACCTGGACTTGCCATATCGACAGAGTCAAACACAGATTGAAACTAAGTGCACTTGGGGTAAGATTAATAGAAGAACCAAGGTTGAGAACATCGGCTAGTCTCTGTTTAAATATAGACTTTGGCAACCAGGTCAGAGCCACATGCTTAATGAGAACCCAAGTGGAACTTAAATTCACATTAGGGGGCAGAGGGCTGGAAAATGATGCTTGGGAGTTGGAATTTTCAAGCCAAGATCGGTTTAACACTTGTTGAAATTTTTAAGAAAAATTTACAAGTTGAAATTAAACTGAGGTCATGTTTAATACTTGTTGAAATTTAAGAAACATTTATAAGTTGAAGTTAAACTGAGGTCATGTTTAACACTTGTTGAAATTTAAGAAAAATTTACAAGTTCAAGTTAAACTGAGGTCATGTTTAACACTTGTTGAAATTTTATGAAAAATTTACAAGTTGAAGTGAATCTGAGGTTATGTTAAAGGAAGATTGATTTAAACACTTGTTGAAATTTTTAAGAAAAATTTACAAGTTAAGCCAATGTTGTATTGAAAAGAAGTACCTATGCACTTGCCGAAATAAACCGATAGTGGTTTAACCGAGGTATTCCACCCCGATGAGGTTGCACAGTTAAGGTGTACATTGAAGACATGCAAATTATTCTAAGTATAGAATCATGCAAGAGTAAAAAGAAGACAAACATTCAAAGCACTTGAAAGGGAAAAAAGTTGTATATGCATTCAGATAAGGAAAGAAGGAACCTCGGCCTGACATTGAAGAATGATTGTTTAGATTACAAAAATGGCACGTTGGCCAAATTAAAGCTTACATTATTTCAAAAAGTAAGAAAAGAGTATAAGGTACAAAGAAAAACACAGACTGATAAAGGAGGAAATAGTGACTCATCAAAGAAAAATAAAGCTGGTGTTGAGTACACCAGAGTCAGATGATGGTAGCAAACGGAAAGGATCAGCAAAAACCTCATCGGAGAAGGTAAACGACAGTGATTGCAGAGAGCTTTAGAGCTTAAAGCAATAGGAGGATTAGAGAAAGTTAGAGAGAGAAAGCTTAGACGAAGACGAAGATGCAAAAGTGAAAAGACGGAGAGAGAGAAGTGATTTTGATCAAACACATGAAATGACGGCAAAAACGCATTTAGTGTGCCTAGGACGACGTGTTTGTCAGACGGCGCACGCAAGTGCGATGCGACTTAATGGCGCGTGTCAGGCACGGCTCAGTAGAGGAAAGACGTGTGGCAAAAATGGTTGAGTTGTTGTGCGTGACAGCTTATACGCGTGATGAAACTCTTGGAGTTCTTAATTTAATGGAGCAGGACCTCAGCTAAGAGGACGATGTTGGTTGTGAAACTTGAACAAAACTTGGTTTTTTGGCTCTAAGGCACTGATGAAAACAAACTAAGTCTTGGTCATATTTGAGTTGACGAATGATGACCTCGGTAAGAAAAGATAAAGCGAACTTAGCCGATGTGCTAAATGAAATGAATGATATAGGTTCCATCATTTCAGGATGCCGATGTAATATAACCTAGAGGGCAGTTGTGAGGACATAATTTTTGAATCACAACACGTGGCCGAGGTGACACCGAAGTGTCAGCCAAGATGTCACGTGTCTTGGTCATGACACTGAGTTGATCTTGGCTAGGCCGAGATTATCTGCAAAGAAACCGAAATCCGGGATAAGCGGATAAGGAACAAGAGTCCTAGAATGGGAGAAGACTTCAGTTTGGATAAAGATAAGACTCTTAGAGAGTTTATCCCAATCTTACTGGGAGTCCAAGAGCAGCAGTAATCCTAAGTCCATTGAAGCTAGGCTTCTATTGGGATTAGGTAAGTGTTGGCTATAAAAGAGAGGCACCCCCATGGGTCTAAGGTATGTTTTTTATGCTTTGAATAGTAAGTTAAGCACTTTTGCTATCTTTGAGAGATAATTGACTTGATCGTCGGAATGTCCCTGGGTGGACAAACCACCGCTGGAATCTCTTCTTTTTGTGACAGGTCGTTCGGACTTAATCTATTCTGCCAATGTTCTCCAGCTGAGTGCTTAATTGGCAGTGTGGTCGGAAATTGACACACACATTTATTATTTGGACTTTAATTTTGAAATTTGCTATTTGAAATTTATAAATATTTTTGCTACTTCAATATGTACAAATAATTTTCAATTTCTTATTTGTGAAGTTATAAATTGAAGTGATATTATCATTTTAAATTAATTTATTACAATTAAGTTCCATAATAGATCTGACACTAAAAAAATTGTTGGCTAAGGCACTTATATCTAGTTTATTAATAATTTAAAGCTCCTAATACCTTTTATCCGAAATAGCACTAATTTATGAATATAAGTAAATTCTTCAGAATAAAAAGGAATAATTAATTATTGACAATTTCAATGTGTATTTTTAGATGTCATTCACACACAAAGTCTCGGTTAATACATCATAAATATCATAAAATTAAAATCATATTAATATAAAAGTTTTGTATGTATATATTTAAACTACATGTATGAATTGTCAAGAGTAAATTTTATTTGATAAATTATGTTTAGATGGAAATAATATAAATGGTATAAAAATTGAATATCTTATGATTTTGCATAAAGAGATGGAGAAAAAGTCTTGAATTTTTTATGTAACTCTTTTTCATGATCAAGATACAACAAATCAAGTGTGTAAATTTTTTAATACAAATCATAAATTTAAACTATATTAATTTATTTGTATAAAACTATAAATACATAAAGAGTCATGTAGTCCAACACAATACTTTAACTAATATTTATACTAATGTATCTAACCTCGAAATAGATGTGCATCTCAAAAAAAAAAAAAATTTGTGTTAATAATTTTTTTTTTCTTTTTTTTTTTTGTGTTGGAATTTTTTGTAAATCATTTGAGGTTCTTTTCAAATGATATAGATGAAAATCATAATACACCCCAAAAAACAAAATAGTAAAAAAATACGTGGCACGAAACAAATCGCATAACTAAAGTGCTTATTTCAAAATGGTATAAAAATTTAAAAGTACAATGTGAAAAATAAAAGAAAAGAAAATTTGTATAAATTATCATGAATTTAACAAAAAATAATTTTAAAAACACATGGTAGGAAACTTATCATAATTAAAATAATAATAATAATAAATTCGTCATCATGATTATGCAAACATATACATCTATCAATGCCATTTTTTGAGATTATTTTTGCAAATAACTTGATTATTTTGAAATAATTGGGGATCATCCACACCAGAACCAATGACATTATAAACATAATATAATAATATAATTGTAAACATAAATTATAATCATTAAAATAATTTCAATAATTCTAATAGATTAGGTGACACTCAAAATCTCACCAAAGAGATGTATCTTACCAACCATTAAGTCATGGCTATGGTTAATTTAAAGGCTGGGGCTTGCCTCCAATCCAGATGATGTGCACGTCCGGCCTATTAGGCCCACTTTTGGGCCACTTTTCGATAATTCGAGCCATTCATATTTTAGGATTTGTTAAGTACATTATCCCTATAAAAAAATCACGTCGATCGGATAACAGATACTATATATTCGGATCACTTTTTTATGAACCATTAATTTTCTGACCGTCCATTTTTTCTCAGACAAAAGTGATCCTAATACATAGTATCTGTTATCCAATCGACGTAGATTTTTATAAGAATAATATACTCAACAAATCCTAAAATGTGAACAGGTTTGATTATCGAAAATAGACCCAAGAGTGGATCAAATGGACCGAACTAGATCGAACTGTCCTAGATATGGATTGGAGACCGTCCAGACCCTAATTTAAAACTCCATTTGGTCAAATATTCAAGTGTTACCAACCGTAACTAACAAGGATATCCACGTCTAGAGTTACATATCCAAGTAGTGGCATCCATGGTCTACTTTAAGGAAACGGTTTGCCAGGGGTATGTAATTTCCATGCGTGCCACCTGCACATCTACCCTTATTCCAAAACTGAATATTGAAAAAGGTTAAAATAAGTCTCGTTCCATCTTAGGGTTTCGCAACACAATTTACGTAATAATTTTCAAAACCAAGGCTCACCCTGAACAACCAGTATTAACCGTTAACCATTAATTTCGTACACTAATTAAAACCATAACTCACCTTGAATTACCGATATTAACTGTCAACCGTTAATTTTGTACACTTCATTGATCATTTTAATTAATTTCCATAATAATAACTAAAAATTATATTACAGTCGATATTATACCAGTTTAATACCATTTTCAACAGAAAATATTAACACGTACATTTTACAATAACCCATCAATGTTTTCAAATTATTATAAACAGTTAAATCAAACCATAGTATGAAATAATAATTTTAAATACTAAAATAAATCACAACAACACACATGCATGAACTAGTAATTTACAAGATCTAATTAAATAGATTAAGCACAACACTTATTTTTCTTTGCTCTAATAAATAATTGAATTGTTAATCCTAATTCTTTAATATTTTGTCTAGAATTTTCAAAACACAATTGTTGTGGTTAAAATTACAATTAAATAATTTAGGCAATTCTAAAATTCGTGTAATGTTCTGGAATGTTCAACAAACATGTTATGATCATTTTCAGAAAAAAAATTTCCAAAAATAAGTTATAAATAATATAACAACCCCAATCCGCAATTAGCTACTAAACCGTAATTAAGGATGTTAATTAAGTAGATAAAATAAATTATATGTTTATTATGTATTTTGCATCATCTTTGATTTTCTATCTGTTACTTGTAGAAATATCTGTCTAGAATCCTGCTTTAATATGAAAATTGAAAACCTTATCGGCATCCGAAATCAGAATTGGTTACATGAATATGTTATTCGGAATTTTTAGAACCATATGGCAAATTTTATTAAAAATTGATTTATTCTGATTAACTAAGTTGCGTTTGGCAAGCCTTATGTTTTAATTAATGTGTTATGACATCATAACTATATAAATGAGCCCTTAAGCTCATTCTTGAGCTCAATTTGCTCCAAGTGAATGGAAAAATCTGAGAATTTATTTTAGAGAAAGAGAGTGCAATTCTAGAGAGAGAGGAGAAGAGATTGAAGAAGAATTGAAGATCTTGGCTAAGATCCATCAAAATTAAGCTAGAATAAGAGTAATTCAAGACTCTAGGTAAGCCTTTGACTACTAATTCATGTAGATTATGTATTGTAGAGATGAATTCATGGAGTTATTATGATCATTGGCATGTATTCTGCATATGTTTGTTAAGAAAATGGAGAATTTGATTATAATTCTTACATGCATGCATGAATATATAGAGTTTTATCATATTGAGTTTGATTTTGAGCAATTATGTAGAAATTATGGATAATTGACACATGCATGTTTGGGTTATCATGTTTTGAACTTTGGTTTCATGTTTTGGAAAATAATTTCTTACATGCATGGAGTTTATGAGCTCAAATTTGCTAACTTCATGAGTTTTGGAGAAAGGAGCTTGGAAGGTTTTACATGCATGAAAGTTGAACTCAATTTTGACTAAAATCATGAATTTTTGAGCAAAAGGGTTTATAAAGGATCATGTGTTCATGTTTTAGAAAAGTTTTCCAAGTGTTTTGAACAAGCCATGCACGAGTTTACCTTTGAAATTACTTTGGAAGCTCAAAACTCTGTTTTTGAAAATCTAGAATTTCGCAGTCCGCTCGAGCGAGGGAATCTGCGTTCGAGCGGAGAATGCGAGCTCTCAGTATTTTTACAGGCATGAGCGCTCCGCTCGAGCAACCAAAGTCGCGCTCGAGCGAACCATGTGTATATTCTTAATCCGCTCGAGCGTAGGAGTTGTGGCTCGAGCGTAGATTGAGACCAACCAGTACTTTTTCAGACAGACCGGTCCGCTCGAGCGACTAAAGTCGCGCTCGAGTGACCAGGCCATTTTCAGTGCATTTTGACAAGTTGTTCTGCATTTTATTCCCATCTATTTCTGAGCATTTGTAGACATGAATTATGAGATATTGAAGAGTCATGAGCTAAGAAACGATATATGTAAAGTGAATTAGAAAGATACGAGATAAATCCGAGATTGTGATTCACGTGTACTAATTATGAGAAATGAACTGTATAAGAACACTAAGCCATGATGGCCATGTGAACACGTGTAATGATAATATGTGTTTTTGTTTTGTGCATCTGTGTTTGTAGGTCAACGTTCGACAATTGTTTGACCGTTTACGCGAAGCCCACTGTGAATAACATTTCTGTAAAGATATGTTCATATGAATTATGTTCCAAATGTGATTTGATAAGTTATGATTTCTGAAGTAATGATTATTTACGTGAACGAATGTCCTATGTTTGAAATCTATTATGACATCCATAGATAGTCCCAAGTCATAGGGGACGATATGTAAATGCGGGTCCATGACATACATGTGATTACGAGATCTCGTTAGCTATTTCATTGTGGTGATATGTGTTTAATCGGTATCCGGAACTGATTACTCTAGTTTGAAGACGATATGTGATGTGTTCTATGGGATGTACCATTATTATGTTCAGATATGAGAATGATTATGTTATGGTCTGTTTTACGATTATGAAATGTTCGGAATTCGTTCACTAACCCCTTTACCTTAATGTTATTCAATGGGCTTTAGCTCACTGTGTGTATATATATGTATAGGTGCGCATTTTGGAGATCGAGCCTAAAGGCTTTTGTTTGGATCTGCGTTCTGTTGTCAGCCAACCATTGCGCTTCACGTGGAGGTTCCCGATGTGTCACATGTTATGAGTTTCGGTTACTTATGTATATATGACTTGTTTGTTTTGTTGGCTGTACTTAAGATACTTTAATGTGTGTGGATATAATGTAGGGCTGACTTTTGAATATGTATATAAAGTTTTAAATATTCTGTTTCATATAAGTCAGTACAGCTCATTGGACAATTACATTTATGTAATTGCTTCCGCTAGTCCCTTAATTCTGTTAATCAGTTTAGAGGCCTTCGGTAATCCAAGGATTACTAGCTGGTTACGATACTAAACCCATAGGGGCGGATTTGGGTCGTGACAAATAATTCTGTAAAATTACAAGAAATTACATAACACAGATTGATTACATTTTCTTAAAGTAATTCCACATTGAACTTTATAAGTTAAATCTATAATCTAAAAGTATGAAACTAGACTTCTCAAATTTTATTTTTAACTTAGAAAATACCAGATTTGGTCTAATATAAGATTTTTAATGATTTTTCAAAGATGAAGCAGAATCTGTCTAAAATTTCAAATTTAGTTAAAATTTTAAATTTAGTTAAAATTTTATATAAATTCGTACAATGCTAAAATAATTTATACAAAATTTTTTGGATGATCTAGACATCATTCTTGACAACTTTGTAGAAGAAACGATATCAAAATTTTGATTATAAATTTGTCCAAAAATTCGTACAAAATTTTGACTGATTTAAGAAATACATGATCAAATCAAATAAAATCTTTAATCATCTATTTAATGTCACAAATAACACATGCAAGCTTAAATCTGAGATTATATCATGATTTTAAGACTACTAATATTTAAATAATCTTCAAACATCTAATATACATATCACAAATTTATATATAACTACAACCAAAATTTTATCTAATATTTTTAGTCATTTTAGCATATGAATATAATATGAAAATTTAAACAAATAAAAAAAAAAGAGAAAGTTAAGAGGGTTTTCTTATTTTATAGTAAGATTGGAATGAGATGGTGAATGATAGAAAAAAAAAAAATTCTAACCTTCTTCTTTATAGATTTTTATTTATTTATTTATTTAATTTAATTTAATTTTTTTAAACTTTGCTCTCTCTCTGATCAATTAAGGAGAATTGCATGCATAAATATTTTGAGAAGTTGATTAAAAATTAATTTTTTAATTTTTTTCAAAAATATATATAAAAATAATATGACTTAAAAAAATTAAAAAATCAAAAAATTAATTTTAACCAACTTGTCAAAATCACCCATGGACTTGTATGTTCAGCCACCTATTCCCCTTCATTATGTTGTATCATCACAAATCTTCTCCAAATCCTTCATAATGTTGTATCATCACAAATTTTCTCCAAATCCAAGACTTTGATCATAGTAGTCTATGTGCCTGTTTGGTGTAGCTTAAAAGCTGCTTATTTCAGTTTTTAGCTTAATTTAAGTTATTTTGATGTGTTTGGTTTAGCTTATAGCTTATAACTTTTTGGAAGTCAGAAATCAGCTTATTCTTTGAGTGGGGCAGGAAATGCTTAATTTATAAGTCAGAAATCAGCTTATGTTCATAGTTATAAGTTATAAGCTGTTTAGGCATAAACTATAAGCACTTTCCTACAACTCTACCAAACAGGGCCTATATCTAGCCTACCATGCAAAGTGATAAGTGGTGGGGTGACTCACCTCACCAGCCATTTATTTAAATTGAATGATAAAATTATATAATTATATATTTATGTGGATTTTTTAAAAATCAATTAAATAAAATTTTTAACTAAGGTATATATATTATATTTAGTTGAAAGATTTAGGAAGAAATTTGAAAAAAGAAAGAAAAAAATATGTAAAATTAAGTGAAATATAGATATATTTTATTCATGTTTCATCTACTTTTTCTTTTTTCATTTTCAAATCCCTCCCTAAATTTTCCAACCAAACACATCATTAATAAGAGTAATTATTAAGTTGAATTCTTGAAAAAAATAATTACAAAGCAAACATTGAATACTCATAAAATTGTTATTCTCAATAATATTTTTGTTTGTGATTTAAATTGAAATAATTTTCACCTAATTTGCTCAATATTAATTTTATTAAATAGTTTAGATAAGAATAAATTTATTATTCATACCATATAGAGATGTTTTGGAAAGATGATTAAAAACTAACTTTTTGACTTTTTTGACTTATTTTGCTTTTTTATATAAGAAGTGATGTGATCCAAAATGAGTTAAAAATTGATTTCTAACTTTTTTGGCATGTTCGCAAATGGACCCATCATATATTTATTAGAATAATTAAATACAGGTTAAGGTTGCCTATATAAAAGGGAGGCCTTATTTGGCCAAATTAAAGATGGTCATTTCTCCCTACTCTGCTCTGCGACTATATTTTTGCCCTGGCTCTGCACCGATTTTTCTATTCCGATAAAGAAGTGTAGTGGGTTTGGTTTTCTTGTCCCGATTATATTTATTAAATATATATATATATATATTTATAATTTAAATAACATCAATAATAGCTGATTAACTGACCCACTAAAAAAATCTTAAAGAGATATATCAATTCCTTGTACTAGCCAAATTAAAGCGGGATCTATTTTCGTTCACTTCCCAAGTGTTTTGTGCCGGATCATGTGGATAATCTAGGGAATAGAGAGAAGTGCAAACAATAAGAGATTTAGCACATGTGCTACGCAAGGAAATTCAAGACAGTAGCTCAGTTTTGTATGATTTTAAGTTTTGGATTATTTTGAGAAGATGGTTATAATCAGTTTTTTAGTTGAGAGGGGAGATTTCCATCTCATAATGCGGTAGAAAGAATAACGTCGGCACCACAGAACTTCTGTGGCCGAGCTAATTAGGCAAGTGCAACGACCGAGCGATCTACCTTGCTCGGTTAAACGAGGTCAACCGGTTACCCCTGAGGGCCGAACTGGAGACCAGTTGGTCGGGCGAAGTCCATAGTGGAGGTTGCAACCGGCGGAGGACCAAGACTCTGGCGGAAGATGCGGCCTAGCCGGCATGCCGCTAGCCGCCCAGCCAAGGCGAAGCGGTTGCGCGTGACCGAGTTTGGAGATGAAACGGTTGGAGGCCGGCATGCCTCACAACAGGTCAGTCGAGATGAACCGGTCGAGGGTAGCTCGGCATTTGCAGTTAAGGTCTCGCCTGGTTCCAAGTCATGGCCGTGGTATGTAGCACGGTTGTGTGATGGCAATTTTCCACAGTGTTTGGCGGTCATGGTACCTCGGTCAAGGGTGCCACAGGCCAATGGTATGAAGTAGAGGTCGTCGCTCCTAACGCCTCAATACCGTTAAGCGATTCGCATGTCTTTGGAAGGAGGACAGAACCTTTACGTGTAAGGTGATGAGGCGAGCATTGCCACTGTCGAGGAAGGACAGAGGTAGTCTTGGCGTACAATCTTGGAGCTGCGTGGGCAGCCTAGATATGGAGAGGGAAGGCGAACGTTACTGGTATGCGAATTCACTCTCACAGATTCTCTCTCTCTTCCCATTGTCTTCTTGCTCACTGAACTGACTTGAGCGTCGGAGGGTTTTTCCGGCACACCACCGCCGGCCAGCTCACCATTCTTGTGTTGCAGAGACAGACGCCGTTACCAGAAGCTCGACGTTCAAGGTGTACGGAGAGTCGTGGATATTTCGCCCCCGTACATTAGTTAAAAATTGATTATAAACTGATTATAATCAATTTTTTGTGAGAGAGGGAAGTAGGTTATAATCTGAAAAAGTGAATTATAACCCACTTCCCAAAAGACCCCTATATATCTAATGGTCATTTATTCGATTATGCCTTTTCTTTATTGATAAGTTTTTTTTTATTACACTTTTTAGGGGTGTTTGTAATTTAGTTGCGGCCAGGAAATTTTTAATCTGTCATCCGTCCGCTGAATGAGCAGATTGGAAAAAATCAATCAACATTTGTCCGTCGAATTGACGGATGTGAATTGAGCGGACTAGCGAATAGATGCGAATCCGTTTGACGGTTAAAACTTTTACAAATTTTGAATATAATACAACTTGTTAACATTTTTTTTTATAACAATCTAACTTAACATAATTAAAAAATTATCAAGTAAATTGTTAAATATCAATAATAAATACATATAAGAAAACCAAGCAATATCAAAACTATTTCATTACTTTTTTTTTATTCAAAAACTATTTATTTTGATTTTTTTTTAAAATAACAAAATTAAGTCTTATATTTTCCACACAAAAACACCAAATATCAACTCTTGCCATTTGATAAAAGGATTTTCAAATTGAAAACACAACAGAATATCTAAATTCTTTTTCAATTAAAAACACAAACAAAATATTTAAACAAATTGAAAAACAAAATCTTACAAATTACTAGGGTGTTTGCGGTTTGGCGTTTTGGTTGCGGCCAAAAGAATCTCAAATTTGTCATCCGTCAAAAACTAGACAGATTGAAAAAAATAATCTGCAACCGTCTATTCGCCATCACACATACATCCAAAATACGACAAATCAATTCGATCGATTTAGACGAATTAAAATATCGACTCCTCACTCCTAATACTTCTTGCTTGTGAAAACATTGTCCGGGCAAAATGTGTACTTAGAGGTTTTTCCTCCAAGAAATTTGTGTAATTATTTGATTGTGAAGCTCTTAAAACCACCGCCATTTGGATTTTGTCCGAATGCTCAAGCTCCATTATTGTCTCAACGTTGTGTTTAAAGTGTCATTTAAGTCTTTGGTTTGTTTGCTGCCACTAGTTGAAGAATGGTTATGTTAATTGTCTAGCTTTCAACATTTTTGTGATACCTTTCACTTAAACTTGTGTATTATATTTATTCTAAGGATTTATTACATTAAACTTGTGTACTAGAAATGGAATACATAGGTTTTCTAAAAGTGCGATGGATGAACCCTCTAGTTTTTGTACATATGTTTTCCGAATGTGCGATGGGTGAACTCACTGGGAAAATGGCCAATGACTAGATACTGGGTTCAAATCTGCTACTGGTTGATGTATTAAATGTGCAAAATTTTGACACTTCTTACACTTTCTGACGTAGACTTCAATATCTTTCTGCATGTAGGGCCACCAGTACCCATGAGTAATAGCCCTATGAGCAAGTGATTTGCCCACAGCATGGCTCCCACATACCTCTTCATGTATTTCATACAAGAAGTCTTCAACTTGGGAGGGGTGCACACACCTCAAAAGGAGGTCAGTAAAAGACCTTTTGTAGAGATGCCCTTTTGCTGTTAGGCTAAATCTTGTCGACTTCAGTCTGGTCTTGTGCGCCTCTTTGTGATCATCCGGTAACTTGCCATCCCTAAGAAACATCACTATTGGATCTATCCAACTTGGACCCATCTCCACACACATTGCTTCATACTCTGTGATTAGTGGTTCCACACTAGGGCCTGACAAATAATCAACCATTATTGTCATTGCCTCTTCTGATTTCATTGTACTAACCAAGTTAACCAAGGCATCGGCATGGCTGTTGTCATCTCGACTGACCTACTGTAGTCAACAATCCTGAAACAAGGCTAGCAATTTAACAACTTCTTTGACATAGGCTATCATTCTTTCACCTCGGGCTGCATATTCGCCTGTTGCCTGGGTCACAATAAGTTGGGAGTCACAGAAGATTGCCACTTCGTCGGCTTTCATTGCTGCTGCTAACTTCAACCTTGCGATTAGTGCCTCATATTTTACTTCATTGTTTGCGGCCTTGAACCCCAAACAAATAGACTATTCTAACATTCGGCCATGTGGAGATACCAACACCACTCCTACCTCTGCTCCTTGACGGTTTGAACTTTTATCAACAAACAAGCGGAAGAAGTCGCCGATGTAAATATCGCAGGGTTTGGATTTTTCTTCTTTCTTCTGCTCTGTTGTGGGGGTTTTCATTCTCAGCTGGGTCTCTTCTTATTCCCCTCGACACCCTAAGTCGCGGCTCACTAGAGCCCGACATGAGATGGCACCAGGTGTGAACTCGACCATAAAGTCGGCCAGAACCTAGCATTTAATTGTCATTCTAGGTCTAAACTCTAAATCGTATTGGCCCAATATTACTGCCCATCTGGCTACCCTACATATCAGATCTCCTTGTTGCAGTAGAGACTTCAAGGGGTGCTTAGTCAACACCACAATCTTGTGGGCTTGGAAGTAATGATTCAGTTTTTTTGAAGCCATCATTAAGGCTAGTGTTAACTTTTCCAGGGGTAAGTATCTAGTCTCTGCACTTGGTAAGGTTTTACTCACATAGTACACTGTCCTTTGTTCTCCCTTCTCTTCTCTGACTATCACTGCATTTATTGCGTGCTTTGAAATCGCAAAGTATAAGAACAGCTCCTCTTCAGGTATCAGATTTGAGAGAACCTAGAGCTGTGGTCATGTATTTTAAAAGTCAGCCAAGGTGACTTCGCACTCCTCTGTCCACAAAAAATCTGTGGTCTTCTTCAATAAACTGAAAAATGGTTTACACTTATCTGAACTTCTACTTATAAACCTATTCAGGGCTGCAGCCCTTCCTGTCAGTATCTGCACTTGTTTTGTCGGTGTTGGGCTTTTCAAGTTAAGGACGACTTTGATTTGATCCGGGCTTGCCTTAATGCCCCTTCTAGTAACTAGGTATTCTAGAAACTTACCAGACCCAACTCTAAATGCACATTTCGAAGTATTGAGTCAGAGCCGATATGTTCTAAGGATATCAAAAATTGTCTTCAAGTCGACCAGGTGATTTTTAGGTTCTTTGGTCTTCATGACCGTGTCATCAATGTACACTTCCACTATTTTGCCAATCAGATGTTTGAACATCTTGGTTACTAACTTCTGGTAGGTTGCTCCTGCATTTTTCAACCCGAAAGGCATCACTTTGTAGCAATACAGCCCTTTTGGGGTGATAAATACAGTATTCTTCTCATCAGGGGGGTACATTACTATCTAATGATACCCCCTGTAAGCATCTAGAAAGCTCATTCTTCCATGCCCTAAAGTGGCATCCACTAATTGATCGATCTTGGGGAGTGACAAACTGTTTTTGGGACAAGCCTTATTCAGGCTAGTGAAATCTACGCAGACCCTCCACTTCTCATTCTTCTTTTTCACAACAACTGTGTTTGACAACCAAGTTGGGTAGTTTACCTCCCGAATGGCTTTGGCCTCCAACAATTTGTCAATTTCCTCTTCTACTGTCTCCACATAAACTAACGTCGGCCTCTTTGCTCGCTGAATGACAAGTTTAGCGGACTTGTCTGGATTTAGTTTATGGCAAGTGACCTCGGGATCAATGCCAGGCATCTCGTATGACGTCTAGGAAAATACCTCTATGTTTGCTCGCAAGAATGACTTTAACTCTTTCTCCTCCTCATTGACCAAGCCTGAGCCGAGAAAAAAAAAACGCTATTCATCCCCTTGTTGGACTAGGATCTTCTTTAAGGCTTCATCACTTTTGTCGGTCAGCTCTTTGCCGACGTCATCTAGGACCTCCATGTTCTCATCCTCAATCTCTACTGTTCTTACTTCTCGCATGTTGTAGGTGAATTTCATTGCTGCCATGGAGTAATTCTTTGCCTGCACCTGATCTCTTATAATCTCCTCAATTCCATGCTCTGTTGGGAACCACAACAACTAGTGTAGTGTTAAGGGAACAACCCTTACTGTGTGCAACCATGGCCTTCCCAAGATAACATTGTAAGGGGAGGGGGTGTTAATTACTGTGAACTCTGTGCTTACTTTCTTGGTGCCTGCTTGCACCTCCAAATTTATTGCTCTCAAGGGCCATGTCAGCGTTCTATTAAACTCGACCATCGGGCTGTTGGACTGCTCAAAATCATCTTGGTGAAGGTCGAGCTCCTTGTAACATTTGACATACATGATGTCACAAGAGCTTCTTTGGTCAATTAGAATGCGCCTTACCTGGCATTCTCCAATCTTGAGAGTCACTACTAGAGCATCGTTGTGTGGATGCTGCACCATGTTTAGGTCTGCTTCGGTAAAGGATACCATCGATCCCTGGTGTTTGTCTATTATAGGCCTCTTTTGCTGAATTTGATACACATGCTGTAAGTGTTTCACCTTCTAAGTCTCTCCATGCACCTCATTCTCATTGACCCTTGAGTGAATCACATTGATCACTTGAGGTCCGTCTACTTGCAGTTGTGGTGCTGGTGGAGGTGGTGCTGCTGGTGTTGGGGCAGCCTTGCCTGTTCTTCCCTCATTTTGGCCTCATTTACTAGGTCCCTTAAGTGACCTTGTCTTACCAAATCTTCCAAATGCGCTTTTAGGGCTCTACAACCCTGTGTCAGGTGTCCATTCTCATTGTGGTAAGCACAGTGCTTTCCCAAGCTTCTCCCCATAAATTTGCCAAGAATCCTCTCCGGCACTTTATAATACAGCTAGTTCTTGATCCTCTCTAGAACTTTATAAACCAGGATCCGGAACACAATGGTGACTGCTTGCGCAACCCTTAATCCTGTTTCTTGTCTATTAAATCCAGTATTACCTCGGTCTCCCTTTGGCGAGATGTTTCTCTTTTCCTGCTTTGGTGCCTTTGCTCTCGGTGTATCCTCCTCTGCTCTGGCATATTTTTCTATCCTTGCCATGAGCTCCTTCATACCATTTGGCAAAGTCTTTGCCAGTGACTTTCGCAGCATGCAGTTATCCTCCAAGTCGTTCTTAAAATACACGACCGTTAACTCCTGGTTGCATCTTGGTATTCGGTTGAGTACCTCGTAATACCTCTTGGCATAAGCCCTAAGAGTTTCACCCTTACCAATTTTAAGAGCCATTAGAAAGTCTATCCCCAACAGCTGCAATTTTTTTGTAACAAACTTGGCCATAAACATCTCGGCCAGGCCTTTCCAACTTTTCACAGTTTCTTTTGGCAACTTGTGAAACCAATCTAATGCAATTTCCCCAAATGATGAGGGGAACATCTTGCAGAGCAACAGTTCGTTCCCAGTATACAGTGCCATTGAATTCAAATATAAGCCAACGTGAAACTTCAGATCGGACTTATCGTCATATAACTGGAACCTTGGCATATGGAACTTTTTTGGGGCCTCGAACTTATCCAACTCCACTGAGAATGGTGTTATTGGCTTGATCGGAGATGTGACCTTGGCATTTTGTCGCTTCATCTGGAGGTAGTCTCTCAAATCCTTCTTAGTCCAACCAGGAGCTCGGCTGTTAACGGATTTCAGGCTTTTTGGTGCGTTGCTCCCAGCGTCGTTATGAGTCCTCTTGGACTTCTCCTTATTAGCCATGTCAAAACAAAGTTCCTTCCTCGGAACATATCGATGTTCTTTGACATAAGTCCTATTGGTCTGAGGTGTTCTCTAAAACTCTCCTTTTCTTCACTCTGCTCGCCTGGCATCCCGTGAAGGCCGATGTGAGTGTTCTTTCGCCTTGTCATGCTGAGAGATTGCTGGGATTGTTTTCTGCTTCCCTTTCTAGGCGTCGTTCTTGGTCGCTGGAATCGGCGTATTTTTTAATAAAAATGGTGGTTGCATGACATTGTTCTGTATCATGAAGTTGATAACTGATTGTAGGTTTGCCAACTTATTTGCCATTTCCTTCATCTTGCCGTCCCTCTTCAAGCATCTATCTTTCTTTCCATACTTGGGAGTCGTTTTCATTATAGTACTCGTCTCGGCTTGCTTTTTTTGGTGGGTTTCCCTCTTGGCCGACGTCCTTTTTCCTAGGATTTTGATCCCGAGGTTCTTCATTACAACTCTCCTCCTCCATGTTAGGATCGGAGTGCTTACTGCTCCCACTAGGGATATCGTCCACAATCTTCTCTTTTTGTCCGTCGTTGGCCATCTATTCTCCTTACGTTTCCCACAGACGATGCCAAATTGTAGGTGTTGATTTTTGACCACACAACCAAATAGAGAAACTTAGCAGGAGAGCACCGGCAGAATAGATTAAGCTCGAATAATCTGTTACAGAAAGATAAGAATCCGGTGGTGGTTCGTCCACCCGGGGGCACTCCTACGATCAAATTAGTAATTATCTCTCAAAGATAGCCAATAGTATTTAACTCACTAGATAGAGCATAAAAAACATACCTTAGACCTATGAGGATGCCTCACTTTTATAGCTAGCACTAACTTGATCCCTGTAGAAGCTTAGTTTCAATGGACTTTAGCTCAATACTTATCTTGGACTCCCAGTTAGATAGAGATAAACTCCCTAAGAGTTTTATCTTTATCCAGACTGAGATCTTCCCTTGTTCTAAGACTCTTGTCCCTTATCCGTTCATCTCGGATTCCAATATCTCCGCAGATAATCTCGGCCTAACCAAAATTACCTCGGCGTAAGAACTAGGCCACATGGCACCTCGGTTGACACTTCGGTGTCACCGTGGCCACATGCTGTTATTTACAAAATATGTCCCCACAGGTGAACCCTCTAGTTTTTGTTTTTGTTTTTATTTTTTATTTTTCTGGAAGAGATTTGAAAATTATAGTTTGTTTTTGGGATTAAGGACTATTTTGAGAAGATGATTATAATCAGTTTTTTAGTTAAAAGCGGATTATAATCAATTTTTTGTGACGGAGGGAAGTAGGTTATAATCTGAGAAGTGGATTATAACTCACTTCCCAAAAGACCCATAATTGAAGAAGATATTAATCTAAAGTAAAATTCTTTAATTGGTCAATGGGTCAGATTTGAATTGACTCATTCTAGATTCTTAAAGCCCAGACAAACTTGTGGGTGTCTGGGAAGTGGATTTTTATGTAGGTTTTTTTTAGTTGTAGGATATTATTGGAGAAATTTTTTTTGGTGTTTGGAAAGATAGTTAGGTTTTTTTATGATTAGATGTGATGTTTGTGAGAGAAAAAGTAAAATGATTATGAGATTAGACGTGATATTTAGTTTGGATTTATTTTTTTTAATTTTACAAAAACTTTGTCTTTTAATAGAAAAAATCAAAAAAAACCCACACAAATTTTTCCCCAAACACCGCACATTTGGGTTCCAAGCTCATTGGAAAAAAGAAAACAAAAAATGAGGAATTATTATAAAAATTTAAAGTACATCACAACAATTAGAATTGCGTATCGGATGATGAAAAATAAAGAAAATAAACTTAATTTATTAAAATACAAAATTACTTTCATTATGTTTTAAAATTATATATATTTATTTAATTTAATAAAAATAATTACTACTTTCATAATTGTTAACTATGATAAATTTATGTCTCAATTATTTATCACTTTGATACATTTATCAATATTATTACGATCTACAATTTATTATTACATAGACACAATATATTTAAATTTTTTAAAAATTTTGTCATTATCAAAATGAGAGACCGTACATCAAAAAAAAAAAAAATTCACTCAAAATTTATAAGTAAATAAGTTCACTCAATAAGACCATTCTAATAATTATTCCAATTTTTTATTTATTTTATTTTATTTTTAAGATTAGATTCATAAGAATTTGTTGGTGTTTGGAATCATAAGGTGTGTTTATTTGGACGGACTGAATAAGGGAGGATTGTAATTCATCGGACTGTTAGTCCCGGGATACATTGTCACCGAAATATTTGATTGGATTGGATTTGTATCTTATGTTTGTTTAGTCATGGGATTAGATGTCTGAATTAGACTATTTTTAGTGAATCCAATGTTTGGTTAGACGGACTGGATAAGGATAAATGTTCAGAAGACTATTTTACCCTTGTAATTTATAATTTATATTTAATATATAATTTTAAATTTGTAATCTACAATTTATAATTTAACAACACTAAAAAAATTTAATTTATAAGGTCATAATTTTTAATTTATTATTTTCAATTAAATTAAATTTATAATTTATAATTTATATTTTTTATTTAATATATAATTTTAAATTAACGACAATAAAAAAATAATTTTATTTAACATATAAATTAAATTTTCAACAACACTAAAAAAATTTAATTTATAAGGCCATAATTTATAATTTATTATTTTTGAATAAATTTAATTTATAATTTATATTTTTTTATTTAATATATAATTTTAAATTAACAACGTTAAAAAAATTTAATTTATAAGGCCATAATTTTTAATTTATTATTTTTAATTAAATTAAATTTATAATTTATAATTTAAATTTTTTATTTAATATATAGTTTTAAATTAAAAACACTAAAAAAATAATTTATAAATGTTCAAAAGACTATTTTACCATTTTCTAATTATTTACTAAGTAATAGCATGGAGGGTAAAATGGATATTTCACAAAATAATCCCATCGAATACCAATCTCATGGTTTCTATCCCACCCCCATGGGATGGGATAGGATAGTCCCATATTTGTGGGACTAATAGTTTGGAGCAAAATTTTTCAAACAAATAATGGGACTAATAGTCCAATCCCACATCCTTATCCTTCAAAACAAACATGCTCATAATACAACCAGGGTTTCCTCACAATGGTGTCTATTTTTTTTAAATTAAAAGCATATTCAAAAAGAAAAATGGTAAGAATTCACTCTTACTTTGTATTTGATTGGGAGATTTAAAAAATGATTTAGAAAGAAAAATAGAAAAAGAAGGTAAAATATAAATAAAATATACTTATATTTCACATAGTTTCACGCACTTTATTCTTTTGTTTTTTTTTTTTTCAAAATCCTTTCCGAAATCTTCCAACTAAACATATCATTAAGATTTTTGAATTTATTTGGAATATGTTTGTTTGGTGGAGATTGATTGATAAAATATAAAATTTACATATGAAATGAATTTGAGCTATTAATTTTTATTTTGAGTGCTCGTTTGGCATGTGGATTTGGATGAGGTTATGACTATTTTAGTCACAAAAATATAAAATAAATTTTTTAATCAAATAAAATAAAATGTCATATTTAAATCATAATGATTTTATTTTTTATCTTACAATAATAAAAAAATCCAAAAAAATCATTTGAAACAAATTTTTTTTTAACCCCATACTAAAATAATTAAAAACTATGTTTGGATTGAGTGATTTGGAAAGAAAAAAAAAATGGAGAGATATGTATTTATCTTACTTATTTGGATAACTTAAGTAGAGAGAAATGAGAAAAATGGAGAGAAATGGAGAAAAACTCATTGATCTTATAAGCCTCATTTTCAATCTTCCCAAAAGTGGAGAGATTGGGAGAGAAAAGAAATTATTATTTTCATAATACCAATTTTGTCCCTATAAAAATAAAAGAAATAAAATGATTGAAAATATAAAAAGGTTATTTTGATAATATAATATAAAATAATTTCTTTTATTTTCCCTTAATAAAATCTAACCAAACAAGAATGAGAGAAATCACAATCATATATTTTCTTTTACTCCTTCCTTATCGAAAACAAAATAAATAGAAATTACAATTATTTTTTTTCTTTTCTTTTTTCTTGTAACTTAAATAATTGTTTCTTTTTTTTTTTTTTCTCTCATAATTTGCCAACATAGTGTAAAAAATCAAAAAAACCAACCCCATCCAATGATAAATGTGTGTTTGTAGTATTGTTAATTCCAAAATCCCAAACACATTCTTACAAAAGCCCTCCTCCAAAACCCCTCTCCCCTGGCAACTTTCAGGCGAACTTTCGCACTCTCTCTCTCCAAATTCCAATCTGTTCGAGTGCGAGCGAGCAATCATCGAATAGTACAGTTCTCTGATTCCATTTCTCGTTCGGGTTTCAATACTGTTTCATTCTCTGCAACACACAAATCACTTTCTGGTTCAGAAAATGGGAAGAAGATTCGACGAAGCGATGCTCCCTTCAAATTTAACCCCCAATGGCGCCTCTACCGCCGCAGTTGGGGCTCCTCCTCCTTCTCGCCAACCGAACTACAACCTCACTCGTGTTCAGGTCTGCATGTTCGTCTTTATCTACATCACACCCAATTGTATGAACCCTAATTGCTGCATTGGTTTTTTTATTAGGGTTGCTATTAAGACTGTACTGCGTGGTATTCTTGATGTTTTCAAGTTTTGTTTTTAAATTTTACATTTGGTATTTGGATTCGTTTTGAGGAGGCTTGAGTATTGAGGTGTGTCATAATTATGTTTTGCAAGTGATTTACTGTTGTCAAGATGTTAGGCTATGGATAATAGCGCAGACATAGTTTTTGTTAGAAGGGAACACTTCAAAACAAGGAATACATAAAAGACTAGTTTTTGAGGAGTGGTGATATTAGCCTGTTTGGTTTCAATTTTCTAAGTTAATTTTCAAAATTTTGTTCTGGAAAATGTTTTTAGAAAATGGATCATTGTTTGGTTGTTCCAGTTTTTTTGAATTTTGGAACAACAATTCAAAATTTCCTCCAAAATACAATGACTAACTTTTTGTTTGGTTGGAGGATTTGGAAAGGTATTTGGAAAAGAAAAGGGAAAAAGTGTATGAAATTAGGTAAAATGTAAGTATATTTTATTTACATTTCAGCTATTTTTTCTCTTTTCCTTTCCAAATTCCTTTTTAAATCCTCTAACCAAACACAACACAGCATAAGTGGGATGCTTTGGATTTTCGGTCTAACGGTACAACAACCAACCATTGAGCAATAAAGAAGATAGAATATTTCTATTTCCAAGGCGCATTCAGTAAATTGAGTTTTGGAAATTTTTTATTTATATTTTTTTTGGATAGCAAAACAGAAAATCTAAATTTTTCTAAAAATTGAATTCCAAAATATGGAACCAACCAGGCTGATATTTTGAATTCGTTTTGTTTACATAGGTAAGGACTGTAAATGTAGACCTTATTCATTGTGGTGATTTATTTAGCACATAACAAAATCATTCCTGTATATAAGTCAACGAAGGCATTAAGTGAGGGCAGAATTGATATATCATGAGTATTACTTTTTTGTCATTGTGTTAGTGTTAACATGGTCCATGTCAAGGTTTAGACTCAAGTCATTTCTAAACTCTAGAAAGATTACATCCCATCTTTTTAGTTGGCTACTTTAGTTTCTTCTCTTTGTTTAACTTAATCTAGGGCCATTTTTTGTGCTATATCATAAACTTCTCTCTGCCTTGACCGACAATTTAGTCCTGTTTATCCTAACCGATGGTGTTGCAATAATGAGAGGAAGGCCTAAAGGGATATGTGCTAGGTAGAGAACTAACATACAAGCAAAGTTTTAAAAGGCTTTATTAAGGTTCGTTTTGAGGAAACGCCTCAAGGCTTTGATTTTTAGGCTTTACTCTCTAAAGGCTTGCGTACACAATCTGAGACATGCGCCTTAGGTGCGTCTTATATGCCTTTTAAATATAAGCATGTGAAGGGTACGCATATAAAGCGTTTGTCTTAGGTTCTTTTTAAACTTAGTCTAGTAGATGGTTTAAATATAAAAATGTAAAAAATAAAAAAGAACTCCTTTTGCAACTATATTTTATTGGAAAAATCAAGTAAATGACCAATCAAGAAAAAAAAGTTAATGCTCAATGAGAACCTCAGTCACTAAAGCTAAGAATACCAATTTCACTTTCAATAAAGCAAAGCTTCTTTCTTTCTCTGCTGTGAGCCTTGATCAGAAAGTATTTACACATTTATATTTAATTTTGATGTATTTATTTATTATTTTAAAAAATTTAAATTATTTACTAAATATAAAAATCAGAATTTATGCCTTGCTTCAGGAGGAGTAAAACGTCTCACGTTACGCATTCATCTTTAAAAACTTTGCATAAGGTATATTCTAAAAAATGTGGCTCAAGATGGAGCAAGGCAAAATGTGATTCATGTAGCTAACACCAGATAGAGGAATGAAAGCTTTGCTTCTTTATATTTGTCCTATTAATACCTTAAATAAAATAAATTCTTATACATGCCTTCTTTAATTGTCATTATAGGTGTCTAGCTGTCATAAATAATTAGTTCACTAGCAGTTTCGGGTGTTGCTGGAATTAAGGTGGATTAGTGTGTCTAGATGAGCAAGAAGCCAGGTAGGGTTCAGTAGAATTCAGAGTAGGAAGATAGAAGTAATTTTTTTCTTTGGGGTCTGAAAATTGAAATTGCGTGTAAGAATCAACCAATGATGATGGGAAACTAGTTTAACTGGAAGATGTATTCTGTGAGACAAATTATTGAAGATGCTTACATTTTGTAGAAGTTATACTTTGAAAACGGATGTGACTATTTCATTAGTAGTTTTTGAATTAGGAGTTTTTGGGGAGATTGGATGGCCTATTTCAGAGTACTGTGGGAATCAGTTTCTGACACTGTGCATTCACTAGATTTTTCAATTATTTTCTCTTGTCAGATCAGAGGTAAGCTAACTGCCACCTAAATTAGGTACAACCTATTTAGATAAGTGCATAAGACCGTTCATCATCTTTTTTGTCATGTTCCTGTCAGATACCATATGTTTGTTAGATTGTTGAGCTCTTGCCTATTGTACCAGAAATCATGTTTGGTTCTTCGTTTCAATTTCAGGAAGCATTGGAACACTTGGCATCGATTGATTTGATTGAATTGTGCAATGAAGCTAAAGTTGAGCGTTGCCGGGCAATCAGAGACTTGAGAAGTTGTGGACGCTATGTAGAAAGTGTACTGAACTCATGTGGGCATGCATCTTTATGTACAGAGTGTTGTCAGCGTTGTGATATTTGCCCAATTTGTAGAATTCCAATACCAAGGAATGGAAATAGACTTCGCCTTCGCCTTTACTATGAGTGCATAGAGGCTGGTCTAATCTCTAAAAAATGTGATGACAGATTTCAGGAAAAAGAAGATGGCGAGAGGCAGATAGCTGCTGATATTGAACGGCTTTATTCTTTGTTTGATGTTGCCCTGGAGAACAACTTGGTTTGTCTGATTTGCCACTGTATCCTTATTTTTAAAGTTAAATGGTGGGAGCTAATAGCTATGCTTGTTAAAATGCTCTTACAAACACGAACACTATGGGGATGGAGGGCATTGACTAGTTTTTGTAATAGTCTTTTTTTTAGTCTAGCCTAAGGTAGTCTATGTGTAGCTCAAGAAAATCAACTTAGGGAATATAAATATGCGAAATATAAATATACAAATACATATGATCTAGAGTAATAACAAAAAGGATTACGATATTAGAGAATTGTGAGGAAAAATAAAGGAAAGAGATCTAAAAGATATTTTTCCTAAAATTACTGTTTGGTCTACTTATATCACACGCCATAAACATATACCACAAGAATTATTATTCAAATTATGACTCCTAATGTTTAAGGATTTATTGAGCAATAGAAATAGAATATTCATCAAGAATATGGTGAATTGAAATGTGCTTGGTAAGAGGGATCCTCCATCTGTTTTCCCTATGCATTTGTTATAAGCCTAGTAGTTTTTTAGAATCTTCTGCTTTATTTGTTATTAAATTTTCTGTATATTGGGATTTCAGTTTTCTTTAACGGAAGGGCTAACAGATGTTACAGATGTTTGTATGGATGAAAATGCTGTCTCAAGTGATCCTGTCATTGCTTTCTTATTGGATGAAGTGGTTGTCAAGGATTGGTGCAAGCGGACATTCAAAAATATTCTTACAGAACTTCAAGGATTCTGTATCCTTACACATAGTAAACATGTTTATATTGTCTATTGCCTTCTATTTATTTGGGTGAATTACGGTGACATCCGTAGAGGTTTTTGACTAAATATTAGATTCCCCCATGGTTTTGGAAATTTGACCAAACACTGCTGTCAGATTTTGCTGACTAACAGCATTGAAAAAAGAAGAAAGTAAAGAAAAATACTTTGTTTCCCTTCACCTTGACCTTCACCTTGACCTTCACCTTCACCTTCACCTCAACTCTCCTCTGCAACTACTCCCTTTTCTCTCTTTTTCAAAACGATCACCATTTGCAACCATCACTATAAATACATCACCATTAAAACCCAAATCATCATCATCTCTCTCTCTCTCTCACAATCAGCGATGGATTCCCCCCAATATAGAAAACCTATATAATACTTAATAGGGCCGTCTCTGTTTGTCTCTCCCCTTTTTCGTCTATTTTCTCCTTCTCTAACCATGGCGATTAGAAAACCTAGAAACAGATCACGGAGACAAAGCCAACCTGTTTGAAGAAAGTCCCAAGTGTGGTTGGCTCATTTCCCTCTCTGTGATCTTCACCGTCACTGTCCTCACCTGCCACTGCATGATGCTCCTTATTTCCATTGGCAACATATTAACCAATCTCTTCAATTCATCAGTGATTGCCAATGGAGTTGCAATCATGTGTTGTGCGGCAACTGTGGTGGCAACGGCAAAAACTGTGTATACAAATGGCTCAAAAAAGAGGGAAAACACAAAAGTTGTGTGGTGGTGGAAGCTGGTAATGGATGAATGGTGGTATACCTGTACATATGTGTATGTATATACGAACCTAGATTGTCCTTTGAAAGCTACATTTGTTAATTAGAATGCCACAATGGTTATACCAATAGAGAGAGAAACTAGAGAATGAAAATGATGGCCGAGGCAATTGGGGTGTGCTGTGGTAAGAAACAGATAGTAACAGAGGGGAAAAAAATGGTAGTGGTGGCAGAAAGAATGTTATGGTGTTTAGAAGCTGGCATTGGCTTGGTCAGAGCTCCTGTGATGGAGAAGAAGGCAAAAAGAGATTGGTTTGACCTGGCATGGTTGGGTGGTCTTGACAGAGGTTGGGATAAAACCAGAGATAGATGTAGGGTTAAATTGGAATTTAGAAAAAAATAATTACTGACATCAACACAATCTGTCAGCTGGCCTAATGGTTGACTAATGGAGGCAGCTTTTTGTAATGTGACTATAAACCTCAGTAGGAGGGGGATGTAATTTTTAGAACCCAGGGGTATTAATGTATGTGCCATAAACCTTGGGAGAAGTCAATGTAATTTGTCTTATATATATATATTTCATATCTTCCTGCTTTTTCCCCTTATTTTGGTGATGGTTCTTAACACTTCTTATAGATAGTCATACAGTACAAGAGATGAAAATGCAATTGAGTTCACTTCTTAAGTTTTCAGTGAAGCTAGCTGGCATATCCAATGTTCTGGAAGTTTTGGAATCATCATTTAAGGGTGCTCTTTCTGCACAGCTTCATGATCTGCACCACCTTCAAGAAAGCATATTAAAGACAAAGCAGGTATGATTCTTCAAGTTCTGGATATTTAAACTTATACTATGTATATTCGAGAATGGGTGGGATTAGTACCGATAGAAGATAAGTTGAGAGATAATAGATTGAGATGGTTTGGTCATATACAACGGAGACCAACAGAGGCAGTAGTGAAGAGATACGATACAATGACGGTATATGGTAGCGTTAGGGGAAGGGGGAGACCTAGATTAACGTGGACTAGTGTAGTAAATAGATGAATCTCCTTAATTTGACTAATAAAATGGCATTGGATAGAGTTGAGTGGAGAAGAAGGATTTATGTTGCTGTCCCCATTTGATGGGACTTAAGGCTTGGCTTGGTTTGGTTTGGTTTGGTTATATGCTAAGATATTTAAATATCTTTGTTTTGTGAGGGAAATCTTCTTCGTAGTCACCTATGCATGGAAGTGGAACACCAATGACTTAAAATTTAAGATAATTTGTTGTTTCCTGAATACCTATGTTGAGTTTCTTGAAATTTTTGCTAATAGGGTTGCAACCTTTGTTTCATTGATGTGTGGCCACATTTTCTTGCACATGCTTTTCTCTGTGTGTTTTAGTTTGTTGTCATGTATTTGTTGGCATGGTTTTATTAGGATATTATTTCATTTTTGAATTTGGTTATTGTTCTGAGTTTACTTTGAAAATTTTCAGGTCTAAAGCTCTGTAGAAAATCACTTTGATTTGTTTACATTTTGTTAATTTTTTCTTTATTGTTTTGGGTTTCCAGCATATGGAGATGATGATATGGTGCATAAGGCATCACTTTCTGGAGAATGTCAAGCCTCGCTATACTAATATCACATCATGGCGTGCTGCTGTCCGTGAAAGGAAATCAGCTGCAATTATGCGTTCATGGCCTGATTCAGTAAATAACTCTGTAGGGTCTGGTAGAACCAACGGTTCCACACTTTTTATTGAAGATGCATTGTCGAATATTGATATAGATCAGGGATACACACATGAAATGGCAGGGGAATTAGAAATTGCATCCTTGCAGAAGGATGAAAGCTCATCATTTTTCAGGTCTAAGATAGAGGGGATGGCAGGATGCTACCCATTTGAAAATCTGCGAGCTGCTGCTGATGTACTCTTTTTGCATGGGAGTTCTGATTTGGTGCTTGCAAAGCAAGCAATAGTATCCTTCTCATTATTGTGTCTTGGTGCTTTTGCCGATGGAACATATTTTGTGATTAGTTGAGTATTTTCTTTTGTCTAGGGGTGTAAAATGAACCGAGTTGCTTGAGCAGCTTAATCAATTTTATGTTTGGCTTGGCTCATAAACTCTGTCAAGCTTAGTTTAAACTGAAATTGTGATCTCATTTATTTAATAAACTGAGCTCGATCAACCTTATGTTCAGCTTGAAAGAGCATGTAAGTCTGCCCTGGATAATAGTGGCTGGTGAGTCACTGATTGAAGAACAGATTCTGGAGAGATTCATCATTGATCTTTTGGTCAGTGAATCACTGATCAAAGAGTGAGCAGCCACAAGGTTTAATTATGTAATGGGATCAATTGATGTAGTGGTTGGTTAACTGCCAAGCGGTAAAAGGATGCAAGCCTCACAAGCCACAATCATTACATACACCCATGATTGAATAAAGAACAAATGATAATTTCACGTTCTTATAGGCTACCCACCAAAGAATCTATGCTTTTTTGGAATGAAAACAGAAGTCAAGCATTAAAGGACTCCTTGCCTACACATCACCTACATGAGCTTTATCATGTCCATGTCGAATCTGGCTAATGCTACTAGAACAACAGACATGGACTATTTTTAATTTTTCCTACATTAAATACATGTCACTTGTACCATAGTGTCCCCAAAGTTTTATGTTTATTGACCATCTTGCCATCAGCTTTATATCCAATAATTTTTTTGAATTGGTCTTTATCTACTGTTTCCATTTGAGCTGGGCTGAGCCAAAATCAAACTCATTACTGTGGGACAAGCCAAGCTTGATCAAGGCTGACAAAACTTCATCTGAACTCGATTCAAGGTCAATCATAACACCAGTACTGAGTTGATTTTGAATAGCGTAGTGTTTGGCTTGACTTGGCTCATTTCATTTCTACTTCAGTTTCCTTAATTTTATTTCAGTTTCTCTATTACCTGTTTGATCAGCACTGGACAAGGCCTGGAGGGGAATGGAGACACATTATAGATGACTTTGCAGCTACATTCAATATAACCAGGCATTCCTTACTGGAATCTTTTACCTTTTATCTTTTGGATGACTACACTGATGATGCTCTGCAGGTAACTTGTCATGTTTTCTCCAGAAATTTGTTGAGTATGAATACATAATTGTGCTTTTGGTTGAGGCCCTACGTGTAATATTAAGCCTATCCATCTTATGGTATTTCTCCATATCTTCTAGTGCTTAAAAATTCTTACTCTATTTCTTTCATACTGTTCATAATTGATTTTATAATTATAGTAACTAGTGCAATGCTCTAGTACACACTAAGTCGGTTAGAATGTAGTTTTAAAGTATCACTGAAGACTTAAATATGGTCCATTAATTGTTTAACGAAACAAATACTTACAAGTAACATGTTGAATCAGAAATAACAAGGTTGATTATTCTGGCTACGTCAAACTTTACCTGAGGAAATTGAATTAGCTACTTTTGGTCATATTTCTACTTAGTCTAGAAAGAGGATTTGTTATCTGTCTTATCAGAGCTATGGCCCTTCTTACAAATGAAATATTTTTGTGTTAGGCCCTATTTAGCTCACATTTAAAATGATATTTGCCTATTAGAGCCTGACTTCAGTCCTTGATTGCATGCTGGTGGGTACAAGGTAGACCTCTTTTTGGTCCTTGCAGAGTTATCTGATTCTTTACATTGTTGTGTATGCTAATTGTTCATATGCTGTCTGGTACAGGAAGCTTGTCACCTTCTCCCAGAAATCTCAGGCCCAACAACTCATCCGAAGGTTGCACAAGTTTTGTTGGAAAGACAAAATCCTGATGCTGCTCTTATGGTTCTAAGGTGGTGTGGGCTTGATGGTGGAGCACAGTTGGTTTCACTTGGTGAGGCTGTCACTGCAGTTCAAGTGAGAGTGGAGTGTGGACTTCTGACTGAAGCATTTATGTACCAGAGAACGCTCTGCATGAAAGTTAAGGAAAAGAAGCTGAAGCATGGGCACTTAGACGATCTAAAAGATGAGTGCAGGACCTGGGTGGACTGGATAGAGGCACTGGTTACTGAAATTTGTTGTCTTTGCATCCGGAGAAACTTGGTAGATCGAATGATAGAATTGCCATGGAATTCAGTCGAAGAGAAATATCTCCACAAGAGCCTCTTAGACTTTGCTCTTGATGATCCCTCAAAGACAGTTGGAAGTCTTCTTGTGGTTTTTTATCTGCAGGTAACTTCTAAATCTATTCCAAGTTGAAAACGATGTTCTTTCCTATGATTCATGTGATTTTGACGTTGTTTTGCCAACTGTCAGTAGCAGATAACACTGTTAACTCAGATATGATAGTCACATATGATTATTTTTTTAGGCGTTTTTCTTGTAAATTTGTGGTCTGTGTGGATTTATGACTTTAGAGAGAATTGAATCCATTTTGTAACAACAAATGTTTGTCACATATATTGCCTACTACTTTCACTGATTTGTCCTATCTTTTTTGACCCATTTCAGCGCTACCGGTATGTTGAGGCATACCAAGTTGACCGTAAACTTCAGAGTGTGGAGCAGGACTTCATTTCAAAGAATTCTGTTAGTGAAGAATTTTTATTCAGAATGAGATCAGCGAGTCACTGGAGAGCAGGATTGGTTGTAAGTATTTTGAATTGGTGAAAATTATATTATACCTACAATTCAGTTTTGAAAATTATATTATGCCTTACCCTCAAATGAACAGCTTTCTACTCACCCTTGATTTCCGATGGAAAAGAAACTACTTTCTTTACTCTGTTGTCTGTTTGGGGACTGTTGGTTTGTATTCCAAATAAGTTCTGTGTGGTGGTTGTGAATCACTTTATGCAGAATTGAGAATTCACGCATGATATGTTTTTGATGGACTTCAACTTTGTATGCTTGTTATTTCTATTTATGATCAAGGTCTAATTCAGCTAGTTATCCTTATGTAGCAAACTAAGTACAATCTTTGCTAAGTTCTCCCGTAATCAAAATATATTGAGATGGGCAGTAAATGTCTGGCAAACATGCTTTTCTGTGTGTTGGTTTTTTGGTGGGGTAGGGGGCTATATTCTATGGAATGTGTTTCTTGCAATCCTATACTTTCTGCATCTGTACATCAACATAATCGTTACTTTTTGATGAACTGAGACAAGCACAGAGACTAATGATTGAGTGAGAAATTCAGGAGTCACATTATAGAGGATTACGTGCCTATGTGGTGGTGCTTACTATTGATTATAACAAATACAATTTTTGAAGAAAAGTAAAGCTTATGCTTTTATTTTTGCCAATCAAAAAATAAAGTTTATTCTTGTGTTCTTTTTTAATAGGAAAAGAGCATAGAGTTGCTGCCAGAAGTTCAACAACAAGAAGCAAAGACTGGAAAATTGCCTGAAATTGCTGTTTCTCCTGTTAATGATACTGGAATTCCTGCAAGGTCTGATCCTGCGAGTTTCCAGGAACCAAATTCAACGAGTTTATTGGTTCCTGCCTCTATTGATTCTTCCCTTCTTTTTCGGATGGAGAAAGCAATCCCTTCCTCGAAACATTCAGTTCTTGAAACTCCATCAAAACTTGGTGAATTTTCCAACAATTCCCATTTTGAACTCGGGAACCATGGTACTCCCTCCATTCTGCAAGGGAGTTTCTTTACCAATGCAGAAAGAGTCCTGAAGCCTCAAGGCGGTGCTAGCAAGAAGTTCAAATTTGAAGACACCCGTACTCCTGGTATTCGTCACGTTAGTGCAATGATGGTAACCCCACTAAAAGAGTTCAACAGAAGTTCATCAAGACTGCCTCAGAATAGAACCTTCCAAGATCATCAATTTGATGAAGTGTCTCCAGAAAAAGAAGAAAATGGTTTCACACACAGACTTCAAAATACCAGGCCGTCTTCCCTTGCAGCATCTGGTAAACGGGTCCCATCAGATGGACCTCATAGACCTTTGAAGGCAGTCCCCTCAGATGATCCAATGGGCATGTCTTGGAGGTAAAATCTTTGTCCCCCTTTTCTTCCTGACCTTTGGAAATCGGTATTGTATCTGTTATTAGTAATTTAATTTTCACTTTTTTAATATTGCACTCGTAAATTTTTAGCCATGGAGAGAAGGGTTCTGTGGAGGATGGAGATGGAAATGGAAATGGTGGACCAAGATGGAGGTCTGATGACACCAGCGAAGATGAACTGCAGAGTCCAGATAGACTCACAGGACCGACTTCTTATTCTACAGCTATGAGGGGAGTAAGAAGAAGCAGGTTAGCCAGAAGATGATGAACTGTGTTCATGTTGTGACCTTAACAAAGATAGACTTGGCCTTCTGTGATACCTCCGATTGCATAATGTGGGAGATCAATGAGAATAGCGTGCTAGTTTCAGATTTTACCAGTTGGGGAGAAGTGAGAGGGGTGGCTCAAGGAGCTGAGTTTTACAGAGGATGAAGGCTAGGTTTAATTGGCCATTTCCTTGTTTTCTATTTGTGGTGTCGGTAAAAGTTTTACTGAAAATACTATCCTATGTAGAGTTGTAGAAATTTTTGTATTTTATTTTGAAGTAAAATTCATGGCTCTTGCCATTTTAAGTTTTAAAAAATTTCCATCCTTTTTTTCCCCCCCTTTTGGTATCTTATGAATCATGTTGTGCAAGTGCATGTGCATCTGATAGAGAAATTGAAAATGAAGATTATGTTAGTTCAAACTTTCAAAATAATTACTTAAAATGCCAGTTTGAGGTGCAATTGTAGTTGCCTTGGCTCATGGTTATGTTAATTGAGAAGTCACTGCTCACTTCTAATTTGGTTTCCATGGAAAGTAGTGAGAATAAGAAAACATATTGGAGGTATGTGAGATTTTTTTAGTCCTAGATATCATTTCTTCTTTTCACAATCATTTCATAATTTTTTTTTTGGATCTAATGTTTTTAAAATTAGAAGGGAAAACATGAAAGAAAACAAATTTTCTTTTCATTTTCCTTTATGAATACCAAGTTTTGTATATTGGAACCGGGATTTATTTTACATAGGAGAAAGAAAGAAAAGAAAATAAAGTAAAAGAAGAAAATGCAGACATTTTCAAAAAATTCATCATACCTAGAAAAATAAATGCCTAAATAATTTAGGATAAATTACAAATATATTAAAATACAGATTGTCTTCTGTGGTTTGAAAAATTACAAATATCTCCTTACTAGTATTTTTTATTTAACAGAATTAGCTAAAAAAATGAAATTCATAATTGCTTTCCTATACAATAATAAAATTACCAAAATTATTAATTGAAATATATTTCTAACATCATTAAAAACTGTTAATTGACTTGATGATTTATTAATAAAATGAGCAATTTTTTATGAAATTAGAAATCTCAGGAGGTGAAATGTAATTTTCAAAATCACAGGGGACGATTCATATTTTAATCAAATTTCAGGAAATGTATTTATAATTTACCCAATAATTTAATTTTTTTAAATGAATACATATGGATTAATAAGGTCTTTTGATCCCATTTATCTGGTTAAGCTTTTGAATTATATATTTTTCAATCTAGGGACAAAAACAAGCAATCGGGGACACTATCGTAATTTCAGTATATTTTGAATTTCAAGAGAGAAAAATACGAACGTGGTGTGATGGCCATTACCACTAACCGTTTTAACCGCCACTTTCAAATGAACACACACACACGCACAAGTCAAAATGAAAAAAAAAAAAAAAAAACTCAAAAATAATCAAACCTGAACACTACTCAAACCCATAACTTGAAAAGAACCAGAAGTCAAAAACCCAGAACCAATCTCATTCGGGTAATCTACAAAGAAATTGTTTTATGGAAAGACACAGAGACGAACAAGTGATCAAAAAAGGGCCATGGACCGCCGAAGAAGACGAAGTACTCATGAATTTTGTTAACAAGTATGGTCCCAAAGATTGGAGCTCCATTCGATCCATGGGTCTCTTGCCCCGAACTGGCAAATCTTGTCGCCTCCGATGGGTCAACAAGCTTAGACCCAATCTCAAAATGTAACATCTTCAACTTTTTCTTTCCCTTCCATTTTGAAATTAAAAAAAAAAAAGGCCCTTCAATTTTATGTTTTTTTTTTTGTTGTTGTAATATGTAGCTAATGGAATGTTAATTATATAAAAAAAAATAGTGGGTGCAAGTTTTCGGCAGAGGAGGAGAGGGTGGTGATAGACTTGCAAGCAAGATTTGGGAACAAATGGGCGACAATCGCGTCGTATTTGCCTGGAAGGACAGACAATGATGTCAAGAATTTTTGGAGTACTAGGCAGAAGAGGTTGGCAAGAATTCTGCAGTCACCGTCGTCGCCTCTAACGAGCAACTTGGAGAAAATTAAAGGAAAATCTCCTGCTCTTGTTCATGAGATGCCAACTCCAAAGGTAACAAAATCAACAATATCTAAATCATTTTTGGGTTTTTTGCTCGAAAAATTTGTTTGATTTAATCTTGTTGTCTTTAACTGCTTAAATTTTATGCATATATAATCTGGTTTGTTCACTGGTCATGATTTTTTTTTTTTTTTTGGTTCTTCAATTTGCAAATTATTAGTCATTTTTTCACTTTTTTTTTTGACAACTTAATCTATATAAGTGATCGTGGGTGGTTTATTTTGGCTTTTCGTGTGTGTGTGTGATTAAATGCATGTTATGGATTGATACTGACATTATCCTTAATTCTATGGGAAGTTTTTTCTTTATTTTGAGATACACTTCCATAAATTCTACTATGTAAAACAGAACTAAATTTTGCTTCACTTACCATGGACTACTGTTTTGAACAACTTGAAAGTTCATGTTCTTTTGTATAATAAGATTCTAAGCATCACTGAAAGCATGAAGTTAGTTGATAATATCATTGTTTTGAGATAGGTCGACATATGTTAGGCGATTTCATGTCCAATTTGTTTGATTGCGTTTTCATTTTTCGGTAAACAAAAAAAATTTGTTTAACGAACTTATTTTCAAAATTTTTTTTTCCAACATAACCGATTTTTGGAAACACCAAAATTTATTTTCAAATTTTAAAAACTATTTTTGCACAAAAAAGAAATTTTGAAAAGGATTGGTGTTTTTAAACTTCTCATTATTTTCTCTCTCAAAATATGAAAAATAAAAATAAAAACTAACCAAACAAGTTTCCCACAAATTTGGTGAACTTTGGAAGAATGAAAGCATTACGTAAATTTTTTTTTTTTTTTTTAAAAAAAAAGGAAAATTTGCTTGAGATGAGAACTATAATACGATGTGTTAAAATGATCAATTATTAATTAAAAGTTGGCATTTCATAGAGTAAGGAGATAGAAAAGATTCTGTATAATTATAATTACTAATTAAAAGAAGGACTCATAGTATGGAAAGTCTGAAAAGAACAAAATGTACAAGAGCCTCACTTGTTCTCATTTATTATCTTTTGAGTTTCCCTATTTTCAATTTGTAAAGCTACCATGTTCAATCATAGTTTTTCCCAATTATCCCCATGTTTTCTTATAGTAAGCATGTGTCTTATATATCAGGCACCAGAGTTCAATACCCCCCAAATGAAAGAAGCAGCATCATCATCTTCAAAATGTCAATCTTGCCCCTCTTCTTCCATGGGAAACTCTGAAATATTGCAGATAATGTCACTACCCAATTTCATGATGACCCCAAACTCGATCAATCTAGACTCAACAACCATGCCCTTACTTGACACCATAGAGACTGACCATCACAACAAGTCCTCAACTCAAACCTCTCTCCAACACTCCTTCACCCACCTCCCATTCTTGCCCGAAAGCCACAACTCCGTCTTGGGCCTCTGTGAATCCAACTTTCTTGATGTGTTCGCGAGCACTCGACAAGCTGTTGAACTTGAAAATGTGTCACAGATCAACTTTGGCTCACCATTCCTTGAATTGGATGGCACGGGGAGGAATGATGGAAGAGCTGATAGTTTCTTTGATGAATTGCCAGCTGACATGTTTGATTACCTCTAACCAATTCCAAGCTCATTGAAGCTTTGAATCGCTGTTAGGAGATGAGAAGTTTATGTGTTTGATTTGTGTATTGAACAAGGTAGTGACAATGTCTTCTGGATATTTTGTGTTGCATATGTATTACTATATGGTGCACTAGTTAGTGGTTTAATATTAGCTAGGCATGAATGCATTTTCATATTGTGGTATGACTGAGACTTCTTTGTAGTATATTATTTTGCAGGATGTTACTATTTCAGTTCTTCCACATGCACAAAATTTAATCATAGAATTAGACATTTTATACGTATACTTGTGTCTTATTTTGTGATCGGATTCTATTTACAAAGATTTTTTTTTATTACTATTTAGCTTATAGTACAACTACTTATGTGTTATCGAACATTAAAGGCGATTTTTTTGGAGTTAAAATAGCTATTTCAATTTGCTGAAAAGAATCGAAGAGATGCATCATTACAAACTTATTAAGGCTTGCATGTCCATTATACACAATGCATCAATGAGTCCAATGCAAATGAAATTGTAGTGTGAAAGTTTCTTTTAAATTGCCCCCATCATTATCTATCGTGAAGTCTCTCCAAAAACTACTACTAAATAAGTTTAACTAATTAAAAGGTAAATTTCTCCAACAAATTATAGAATATTCATACAAAAATGAAAACAAATATTAACAAGTGACTTGAGCCAATGATTAATTCAAGATTGGAATAAAAAGTAGGTTGGAAATAGAAAATAAAATAAAAAGATTTAAAAATTTTCAAAAAATAATGAAATAATCTATCCTTATTATTATTATTTTTATTTTTTCCTTGCGTTGAAACGAAATTTTATTAGCAACACTCAAAATAAATTACATATTCATATATTATTCACATTCATAATTCAAAAAATATTATAGCCTAATAGAATAATAATATTGTATTGTTTTAATTTTAGTTCCTATGGTTTTAAATCACATAATTTTAGTTTCTCATAATTTAATTTTAATTTTAGTTCCAATGGTTTTAAATCAAATAATTTGGTTCTTACACTCAAAATTCAATTTCAATTTGATTATTTTGTCTAAATTTTTATTAATTTTATTTATGTATATAACTTACAAAATTGACAACCATTTTAGTAATACTACACAAATAAAATGAAATTTGTATCAAATTATTTTGAGAAAAATTGTAATTAACTCAAAAATGAATTTTGAGAAAGCTCTGGTCTAGTCCTACGAAGTCAATATATGAGCTGGCTGGGTTTCTAAGAGGAAAATTTTAATATACACACTTTTATGTCTTTTAATTATATCATTTTTTTTCTTTAATTTTTTTTTTTTTTTTGTAATGACATTATTTTAGTTATAATCAATAAAATTTTTTAATTATTTTTAGTTATGACATTTTTTTAAATTATAATTTAAAAAAAATTAAAGTTATACCATATTTTTATTTTTAATTAAAACCTCCATAAGTGTTTCCTCTAAGAACATCTCCAATTCATTTTTTATTTTATTTTATTTTATCAATTTAAGTAAAAATTTGACTAAAAATTTCATTTAATACTAAGCATTCCAATGAAATTTTTATATATTTTATCAAATTATCGATCAGATGGATATCCGGCCAGTCGATTGGTTTTATATAAATTGACCAGAAAAATAATTTTGCAAGGAAAAGATTATCTGAAGAACAATAGACCAGTTGTACTGTGTACCTGCAACACTAGCCATATCCTCAATTTGTTGGAAATATTTCAATTTGATGAAAAGTCAAAAATAATCTTCAATTTGATATGGGTATAATGTCATGATTGGCAACTTGACTTATTTCATTGGAAAACAAGAATACATGTTGTAGATGGTCTAAGACAGAGACTGTATCAAATTCGATTTGAATACAAATTTGCAGAGGAAGAAATGGCGAAAGCTCTACAACTTCCCATCATAGACCTCGCTTCTCCTGATCGAATCTCCACCGCCAATTCCATCCGTCAGGTCTCTTCTTCTGTTCTTCTTCTTCTTCTCCTTCTTCACACCTTATCACTGCATATATATCTATATATATATACAAATCTGTATTTGCATATTTGCCCTATATATCAGCTTTATTTTATCATCAATAGAATATTTTCAAGAATTACGTTTTTCTTCATCAGGTGTGTGTTTTTGTTTTTAATTAATTAATTTTATTTTTTTTCAAATTTGGTATATTATATATGAAAATCAAGACAAAAGTACCCAGAAATTAAAATCAAGTTACATGTTTGTGCATTTAGGGCGTGTTTGGACATCCCATTGGATTTGAATGTTTACTTTCTTAGTTATATTTCAGCTTAGAAAAGCAGCAGTGTTATAGTGGACAAGTGATATAGTGTCATTTGGGAAGTCATTTGCTTAACTAGACGGTGTGTATTGAAAATCAACTAGTTACATACTGAGGTAATTGTATAAGGGCAGTTTGGGAATGGTAAAATGGGTGACAGTGTTCACACCAACTTGGGTGCTCGCATTATATAATAGAATAGATAAACTCATTAATTATGGAATGTTAGTTTATGATGTTAAAAGCTATGAATGGTGCAGTGATACTATTAAATTTCTTGGGTTATCCAAACAACTCCTTATTTTGTAACATGGGGAAAAGAAAAGGGAAGGGAAATTTGAATTAAGCTTCTTTTTTTATTTTTATTTTTCCCCTTCACATTTTCTTTCCTTTTTTATTTTTTCTCCACAAACACAGCCTAAAGAATTCTTTCTGATAAGCATATGGTTGTTAATTGTTAAGGTAAGCCAATTAACTGGAAAGCTTATAAACTGTTAGAAATGGGCCAGTAATGATAATATTAATTTGGTTTGTTTTTTAGAATGATTCATCATGTTGTTCCCAAATTCATTAGTATTCGGATGTGTGGTGTAGGCATGCATAGAATGTGGTTTCTTTTACCTCATAAACCATGGGGTAGAGCAAGAGTTGCTAAAGCAAGTGTTTGATGAGAGCAAAAGATTTTTCTCACTCCCCCTTGAAGAGAAGATGAAATTGGCTCGCAAAGAAAATAGAGGTTATACGCCACTGTATGCCGAGAATCTCAACCCTTCTTCAAGTTCTAAAGGTTTTACTGTTCTCTCACTTTTGACAAATTTTGTGATGCTTTCAAATTGAGGGTAAAAGGAGTAGTATATAATAGTTGTATTTGGAATTTTTTTTTTTTTTTTTTTTTACAAAAAAAAAAAAAACTAACACGATCATTTTTTTTCCATGATCATATTTATTGGATTTAAAATAAATATTAATCAATTTTAATGTTTTGAGTATGATCCAATATATATCATATTTTTAAATCATCTATAAAACCGTTTTTTTACATTTTATTTTAATAAAAAACCTTGTTTCAAATTGTATATAAAGTGGTAAATGTGCCGATGTAAGCTGAAATTTTTAGATTAAAAAAAAAATTTAGAAAAGTGTATCAGTTTAGTATTGAGATTGAATATGCTGAAAATTTGAATGAATGCTCTCAAATTTTGGTGGAAGCATAAATTGACAAATAATAGCAAGTTTGACAATGATTTTACAAAGATTTTGTGATTCAGTCTAAACAGGATGTGGTCCTAAAGATAACTTTTTTCCAATTCATGAATTTAAAGCCAGGGTTGAAACTCATTGATTGATGGTATGATTGATATTAGAGGGAGAAACTCTAATAGGTTCTTTTCTCATTAATGCATATTTCATTGGTGTAATGGAGAAAAGAACTTAGAGTTGACTGTCTTCTACTGATTGGAGTACAGGTGACTCAAAAGAGAGTTTCTATATTGGTCCTCTGGAAAGCATTTCAAGTCATAGTAATCTGAATCAATGGCCTTCAGAAGGTATTTTCATAATTTTGTGTGCTTTCACTTGTTTATGTTCTCTTAACGTGTTCTCATATAACAATTTCATTTCTCCTGCATTTTGTGATCTGTCATTTAGCATACATTTTGTACAATGGGCACGTGATTCCTGAGGTGAAAACATTATTTCTGGTGTTGTCTGGCTAGGAAATTCCAGAAGTTTTGCCATCTTGGAGACCTACTATTGAATCTTACTATGAAAGAGTCCTGTAAGTTTTCCCCATTGTTTATTCCTGTGTCACACTCTGAAAAGAGAGTAGAAAGTGATCAGAAATCATAGTAGATCTATTCACTTAAACTGTGTCTGCCTAGTAAGTTCATTTCCTTCAATCAACATTAATTTCTTCATACAAAATCAGAAGTTTTGCTCATGTTAATTCTATGACTTTCTTAAGCATTTACATGATTTTGAAAGTTGTCTTTTTAACTAATTTTTGGGGCCTGAGATGTGATACTTAATGCTTGGAATAGTTTAGATGGCTTTTATATGAAGATGCCTTGGTTAAAAGTGGTGCAGTAGTTTTGATTGATCAAATAGCTCATAATTCCTTATGTTGATAAGAACGAGGCTGTGTGTGACTTTTGGCTGGTGTTGATTTTTGCTGCCTCAGGACTGCTGGAAAAAAGTTGATCTCTTTAATTGCTCTGGCATTAAACTTGGATGAAGACTTCTTCGAGAAAGTTGGGGCTTTCAGTCCACCAATGCCATTTCTACGTCTTCTACACTATCCTGGTTGAATCAAAATTTGGCTTTATCTGCTTTGTCTGTATAGTCTTTCTTTTCATTATCTGGGTTCATACATGGACGGATTCAGGAATCTGTATGATGTGTGGTTTATAGAAGGAGCTTAGCATTCTGTTTGTATGTCTTACTGTCAGTAAAATTGCAACACTTTGCGATAGCAGGATGAAATCCAGAAAATTAAGGATGCATATGAAAATGTAATTGGAAATTGACTAGATAAAAAATACTATCTTCTCTGCGTGCACTTTATCTGAAACATTATGCTTTAATTTGACAGTTGTGGATTGGATTGAAGCTGTTTTTAAGGAAATGATTATTGATTTGTAGGAACTAAAAAGAATGGCTATTTAACCAAAGCTCTTTTGCCTCTCTATTTTGATTTCAGGTGAATTGGGGCTTTCTGATGAAGAAATTTTTGGTGCTTCTGCTCATTCAGACTATGGAATGATAACCCTTCTAGCAACAGATGGTGTTGGTGGACTTCAGGCATGTTTGGTCGATATTAATTGTGATCTTCAGCTGTAAATTCATTGAATATAATATCTTCAGTCATTTTAGTTAGCTAGCTTTTATGTGTTAACAGGTTTGCAGGGACAAATCTAAGCAACCACTGGTCTGGGAAGATGTGCATCATATCAATGGGTGAGTTCATGATTTAACAAAATTAACTCAATGAAATAGTCATTTGGTTTGTGTCTATATATCCAACAAATTTCTATTTTGTTAATTATGACCTGAATTGAAAATTTATGTTTTCTTCACTCCAACTTTGAATATCTTTTACCATTCCCAAACTTCAAGGCCTTAAATACATTCGTTGCTTAAGAGGCACGTTTGTGGGCTTCAAGTGCTCGAGTCTCCTGCTGTAGGGAATACCTTTTCCAACTTGGAATTTTTCTTTTCTATACACTACAATTCGTATAAAATTGATCTAATATTATATCTAAGCAATAGATATGATGCAAAATGTCTGATATCTAAAAAGGCTGAAGCATGAGTTTTTCATTTACATTCACAGTGGAGATTGTAGAGTTCTACACAACTACATTTATGGTTAACCAGAGAATTTATTTCTTGTTCTTCCCATTGTGTATGTTTTAGCTCAGAATTTGAAGTTTTGTGGGGCAAATTAAATCTGCAGGGCCCTTATTGTTAACATCGGGGACATGACAGAGAGGTGGACTAATTGTTTGTTTCGGTAATGTTCCATTTCTAGTAACTTAAACATCTCATTTCATCTTTTTTCTCAGAGAATTCATTCATCTATTTAGGATGAAATGTTTTGTTTTTGGTTTTTTTTCCAGTTGTTCTTTCAAGTACACGAATAATCTCTCTCTCTCCATATTTCAATGTTTAAATTCTTTTGTAGGTCCACATTGCACAGAGTGATGTCAACAGGACAAGAACGCTATTCGGTACTAAAAATTTTGTCCACAATTTACTTTCTTGTCCAATTTTTGTCATTACGCTCTACTTTTTCCTCTTTTCATTTGGTCAAGGAAGAGGTTCATGTTTATGATGTAGTACCAAAATTATGTGTTCTTAATCAGCTAGGTAAAACTAAAGGGTAGACTGAGTAGATCAATCTGTAGGGAAAAAAACATAATAAGGCTTTATAACTGGATAGACTAGAGGATAGATTACTCTGATAAATAAGCTGGTGAAAAAGAAGAAAATCAGAAGTTTCGCCGCTGACCATTGCTTAATTGCAATTCCTCAGATGGCTTTTTTCCTAGATCCCAGCGCAGACTGTGTGGTGGAATGCTTGGAGAGTTGCTGCAGTGAGTTGACTCCTCCTAGGTATGGATATCCCGTTGGCCTAACTTTTGTTATTATACGTCGCTGCTCACTATGCTTGAAATTAGAAGTTAGTGGTTTTGGTATTGCCTTTTGCTAGCATCCTGTAATAGCGGATCAAATGAGATTTCATGCCTATTTCTCTAATGCTTGTGTCACAAATGGATTGTCAATGGTATCAACCACTTCAGTGTTTTTGGGACCAATTTTGAGAAAATTGCTTAGACGGTCTGTCCAAATGATTTTGTGGCATATTTTAAAGTCCTAGTGCGAGATATTTGTTTGGGCAAACATTATATGCACTTCTGATATCTCACCGGCAGATAAATCATCTGATAAACCATGTCTGTCCTCGGTACTCATTTGTTTTGCATTCATTAATTTCTGAAGCAAGTGATTTTTGTTCTTAAAAAATATTTTATATTATTTTATTTCTATAATTATTATTATCTTTCAAATGGGTATGTTTTGTTCATTAAGGGAGTTAAAAAGATTGATAGGTCATGATGTCATGCAGATTTCCACCGGTCCGCAGTGGAGACTACCTGGGAGAGAGGTTCAGGCTTACATATGGTTCATAGGTTTGAGTTTGAAGGCATCATGCCTTGAAAAAGCTGAATATTTGGTACTTCTGCTCTGCAATTAATTTATTTTTATAATTGTTTTTTGTGGTTTAATTTTTAAAAAAAACATATTTCCTATACTACTGTCAGAACCTGATAGCTCGAAGAGGGAAAAGTTATAAAAATTTAGCTCATATTTCATTTATTAGTTTATATCTATAAACTTTTTAAAAAAAAATTTAGATCCAAACACAGCTTTGGTGATTGGAACCTTGATACAGGATATGTGGCTGTGTTTTGATGCCTGCATTTCTTGGAAATCTTGCATCACTCGCAGCGAATTCTCAAACCTAAGGTTGACATGAACCACATAAAACTTTCGATTTTAATTATTATTATTTTTAAGATAGGAGAAACATACTATTTTAGTAATTTTTTGGTTTTTTAATTAAAATGTGAAGTAAAAAAAATTAATATGTTTGAGATGATTTTTGACTTTTTACGAAACGATATATAAAATGTAGAGAGAAAAAGAAAATTTTGACCTCTTGATACAAGTTGTTAATTTTTTGATTTTTTAATTACTTTTTGACTTTTAAACTAAAAGATTAAGTTGCCAAATAAGACCTAATAATATGAACAAGTTTAGTTTCATAAGTAGAATCACATTTTGTGGTAAGATTTTTAATATATGCAACATTACTCTTAAACTTATGCCTCATGTTTAGATATTTAGAAGGATTGTACATCTTATATGAAAGGAAGTACAATAGACAAGGTACAATTATTTTAAACTATGAGCATGTGTCATAACAACGTTAACCAAACTTGTAACGTTTGTTATAGTTATAAGATAAATTATTAATATGTCTTAATAGTTGTACTTAATTTTTTTTAAATCTTATTAAAAATAAGTCTTAATAAAATTGTTGCTAAAAATAATTTTTTGTGACAATTTTTTGCATGTCGCTAAAAATTAACAATCAGTGATTTTTTTGTCACAATTTTTATAAATTATTGTTAAAACTTATAATTAGTGATAATTTTTTGTGACAAATTTTTTAAAATGTCGTTAAATGTTGAAAATTAGTAACGATTTTTTTAGATTTTCGCTAAAACTTATAATTAGTGACATTTTTTGTGATAAATTTTTTAAATTGTCGCTGAAAATTAATAATTAGTGACGTTTTTAAATAATATTTCATAAAAAATACCATTAATTATCATAGGACTTATTAGATAATAAATTAATCTATTAAGAAGTACACATAAGTCTTCTTTAAGTTATAAGTAGAAGGTAAATTAAATAATTTAACACAAGTTTTTAAGAATATTTAAGATGCATAAAGCAGTCTCATTGTAAAATCATTATGAAAAATCATTTTGGTTCCTTTTGGTTTAGTTTTTGAAAAAAAAAATTTGAGTTTTAAGTTGTACTTTAAAAGATAGTTTGACAAAAAAATTGATTGATTGATGTATAAAATGTAAAGAATGAGAGAGAAGAGAAAAAAAACGGATTGATTAATTTATTAATAAAATAAATAATAAAAAAAAAAGGGAAGAAAAGAGGAGATTGATTTTTTTTTTTTTTTAAATTGATAAATCAAACTTTTTTTTAAAATTTTTTTGATCTAAATATTAATTTTAAAACTAAATCAAATAGTACCTTTGATTTTTTTTTTTTTTATATTAGATTTCCTCTATGGGCTAGTAGTATTTTTTAGTATTGTGGGATTATTTAAAATGATTTAAATAAATATATTTTTTTGACTTTATATAAATGTGAAATATAATTAAAATTTATGTAACTTAAATAAGATAAAATAATATACTAAAATAGTACATCCCAAATAAGCCCTGTATTTAAATATTTATTTATTTTTTGATATAAAAGAAAATTCCGAAACTTACGTTAAATTGGAGGACACGTTTAAAATATTCTTTAATGGGTCAAACAAGTAAGAAGGTGAAGAACGACATGTGGAATAATCTCCACCTGTAGAATCACGTGGGCCCAACACGATTTTCCACCGTCCATCCAACTTTAGGGGGTAGACAAGATTGGATACATGCTACCGTACGGTGCTCTCCACCTAGAAAATCTCAGCCGTCAAATATTAAGCCCAGCTCACAACCATCCTGATCTTTGTTTATTCTGAGTGGGACCCATAATCGAAAATTCATCGGATAGACATTAAAAGTGTTCGGATAAGATGGTGATAAGGTTTTATAATGTGCTTTGTACGATAAGAAATCTTGTGTTGGATTATACCCAAGAATATACGCCTTTGTGCCACGTTGACCTCCCTACCATTTGCTATTCATACGCTTCCATGTGGTCTATTTTAATTTAATTTTACATTATCCATTATTTGACAATAATTTCTATCTGTATATTATAAAAAATCTCAATTTACATTATTTTTTATTTAAGGGGCTGCTTAGGATTTGCTTATTTAGTGTATTTTTTTTATTTTTATGAAAAAATATATAAAAAAATAAAAATATGATGTGACGTAAATAAATACACTTATCAATTATTAAACTAAATTAGCAATTTAGATATCAATTATAGAATAAAAATATAATTGGTACTTGATGTTAGAATAATTATTTTTGTTCAATAATTAATATATGAATAAGTAATTTTTATTAATAGTTGATTTACGAGTATACAAAATGGCAAGGACAATCTTTAAATGAGCCCTCATTTGGAATGTGACTACTAAACTAAAATAGTTATAAAATGATAAAATAAATTAAAAAATTAATAAGATAAAATGTCATATCTAAACTATAATTATTTTATTTTTTCTCTCGCGAAAGTTAAAAAAATCAAAAAATCTAACGAGATTTCGGGAGTAAGTATTTTAGCCAAAAAGTCACTACAAGTGGTCATATCATTCTTTTTTTTTTTGAGAAGTTGGTGGGAACTCGTTACTTGGGATTGTTGTGGCTTTCAATCTATTGATGAAAAATAATATTTGTTGACAGATATATATATATATATATTATCTGTTTATTTCATTTTCTATATATTTACGCAATATATGTTAGATTCAGTTTAATTAATTAAAAAATGATGGAATTCATTTGAAAGCTTTGTAAATCTATGTCCATATATAATGACCTCAAAAGTGATTGATACTTACATATAAAAGCTTTAAAATGATAGCTTTTATTGGGGGGAGGAAATGACTTGTGTGTCCTTTTCTTTATAATTTGTTCCACCAACCCAAAAAAGGAGCCACTGAGATATGAGGCCACATAATGGTAAAGAAAAATGAGTGAGAGTACTAATTAATGCTATTATTAATAATGTAACAGTAGACTCCATCATGAATGATTTGATATTTTAGTCTTGATGTTGTATTTTTTTTTTTTTTATTGAGTACCATGTTATTAATGATCTTTTTAGAGTTTCAAAATTAGTGATCTTTATCATTGTTGAATAGTAAAATATATACTTATCTTGTTAGAAAAATAGAGGATAAGCCAGTTAGATGCCCTTACTCGCTTTAAGCTGATCAATGAACTTAGTTATTTGGAGGTGCTCAAATGGTATTCACAGCACAGAATTTTTATCAGTTAATATTCTCACAGATTTTCGAGTGTTACTATGGAGAATCAAAACAAAGAAGGTGGTGGAATGGAAATTGTACTCTATTTGGAATGATATTAGTTATCTTTGTAGTAGTTTGGATCATGTATGTATTACTAAGGTAAATAGAAAGGATGTTCAGCCTGCCCATGAAGTTGGCCGTAGTTCAGGTCTAAACTACGTTTTGTATGTGCATGAAATTGTATGTTGCTTTTATTATTAGAATGAGTGATCTCATTTTCTTCAAATAAATAAATAAAATAAACTTAGTTATCCTGGAGATATGTCGAATGATTCATAAAATCAATAATCGAATGGTTGAGTCATTTTGTGTGTACATCAATTAATCTCGAAAGTAAAATAATTAAATATCTTTACTATTAAAGTGTAACAACTCTCACACTGTTTACCGATTAATGATTGATTAACTACTGATTACTGCTAAACTGGGACTGAATCTGATTGATAATGGAATTATTGGAATACTGAACTGTCTGACTAAGATCTGAACTTGATTGACTGACTGTATCTGTCTAAATGCATTTTCTATCTGTTAAGTGTGTGATTATCTGTTAATGTTTATATGTTTGAACTGTAAATTGAAGGTCTTATCGGCTGCCGAACCAGAAATTGATTAGTGAGTTATAATCATGAGAATTTTTGTGATTTTATGGTGTACTTGTCTGAAATGTGATTTAGGATGATTAAATTAGATTAAAATAAGCCAACCACATGAGTTGCATTAATTACAATTTTGCTACTTAGTGGCCCACTATCTCACACATACTTTTGAGCCTTACACTTGATCACCAAAGCACATTTCATCAGCCATTTGTTGCCTACAACCGACTATAGAGAGAGAGTGAGAGAATTGAGGGAGATTTTGGCTTCAACCTTGTGCATTGTTTGGAAACTTGAAGGAAATTGAAGTGTAGTTGCCAATTGAGCTCCTAAAGCTTGAATACAAGACTTAAGGTAGAAATCCATCTCCTTGATTGTGCATTTATGTTGATTCTTGCATGGCTTAGAGCTAAGTTGAAGTCTAGAGCCAAGTTATGGCTTGTAATGTTGTATTAGAGCTTAAGTGTTGCATGCATGTTGTTATTATTGAGTTTTGAGGTTGTAATTTACGATTTCCTCACATGCATGTTCATGTTTTGAGAATAGACCATGATTTCATCTTGACTTTGTAAGAATGAGTTCATTTGAGCAAGCATTGAAGCTTTAGTTTGGGTTAGAACTCATACATGTTCATTTGAATTGTTGTCATGAAAAATGGGTTTGAAAATGAGTTTAATTGAAACACCCTTAGGCCTTGATTTCTCAAATTAACCTTTGAAACATGTTATTCTATGTGTTTACAAGAGTTTTCCAGAAAATGGGCCCAAGAGTGTCGAATTTGGTATGGCAAATTGGAGTTTTGAACTTAGAACACAAACATAGATTTTTCCAGATTTTTGCATCCCGCTCGAGCGGAAGAAGTAGCGCTTAAGCGGGGAAATCAAGCTCCCAGTACTTTGACTTGTTTTACAGTCTGCTCGAGCGGAATGATGCACGCTCGAGCGGAGAAATCGAGCATCCAGTACTTTGCACTGCTCATCAGTCTGCTCGAGCGGAGGAATGTACGCTCGAGCGGAGTAGTGGGTGACACGCTCGAGCGGGGAAGTTGACGCTTGAGCGGGTCCCTTTGTTTGCATGTCCTCTCGAGCGGGGAAACCTACGCTCGAGCGGAACCCTGTTTCACTGAAAATTCTAAAAATGTTTTCAGTGTACATCTTTGCATCCTCATTCCATCCTAGGCATTCTTAGGCCTATTTTAGACATCTTAATGAGGATATAGATGTAGAACACACCGAGGCATAATAGGGAGTTAATAATTATCTTTCCCAACTGTGAAACTTAGAGTGTGTTCAATATGTTAACTGTATAAGGTTGGCATTCCGAGGAGACGCTCTAGCCTACTGTAGCCCAGAACTCTGTGAGTAACAACTGTGTAAAGATATGTTCAAAATGATTATCTTCGATTCTTCGAATCAATTGTTCTTGAATCGATATTAGTTCTTGAATGAATGTATGTCCTATATTACGACTGTCTTGTGACATCCTTAGCATCTATTTCTTTATTCTTTATTACAGAAATCTCTGTCGGTCCCTCGTGGAACCACTAATTTATTGATTGATGGCCATCATTCTTTATTCGGTCTTTAAGACCTCACTTCTTGTATTGTTATGCTAATGGATGTACCACATATGACTGATTGTACTGAATCACTGAAATACTGTTTAATGAACTGTTTTCATTACTGTAAGGACATTCATTCTAAACCCCTTTACGCATTATATTATTCACTGGACTTTAGCTCACTGCTCATATATATATGTAGGTGTATAGGCACCGGATCAAAGTTAAAGGCGTCGGGGTTAGCTCCAGTTTTGTCAAGCCAACCAATGTGCCTCACTACGAGGTTCCGAGCCTACCAAGCTAAGGCTTATGGGTGTTTTAGTAATTCCCCTTCCGCACTGTTTTGTAATATTGTATAGACTGTATATTGCACCGTACTGTACTGTAATAGGGATCAAATCCCTGTTTCACTGAATGACATGTATGTATATGTCTTGCTTATAAATATGTATGAAAAATCTTTTGGCATACTGATTCATTAGACATTGTTTAATTCATCTTGGCTTCCGCCAAGCCTGTACATCAGTATTCTTGTATTCTTGTTAGCGGGCCTTGGTAATCTCGGATTCTTGGCGATTCTGATGCTAAACCCATAGGGGCGGGTTTGGATCGTGACATAAAGGGTCCTTGAAAGTGTTTAATAAACCTAGCTATTATACAAACATACCAAGTGTTCTATACAGTCAATAATCGAGGATCTGAATTAATTTGTGTGTATCTTAACTAATTTTGAGATCTTAAAATTGAAGACCAGATGACTTATTAGAATAACTCAAACTTACACTTCACATCAAATCTTTACACCATTCCTTAGTGTTTCTATAGACTCAATCTTTTAAGTAATTTGTCATTAACAACTCAAACCCCTCTCTCTCTCTCTCTTTCTCTCTCTGTTTTATTTAATTTTTTATTTTATCAAATCAACTCAAAAATATTTGTAAAATACAAAAAGTTATCCACTTGATCCAAGTTATAACACAAACGATATGTCCTTTCGACAATAAAAAATACATTTTAAAAAAAAATCTAAATATTACTAAATAAACAATTATGTAATATACTAGATATTAGACAATTCTCTTATGCCCATAAGACCATCTCCAACACTTCATCAAACTTGACATCAGATTTGAATTTTGGTGAAAAAATTACTTTCTAGTGCTCCAATAGTTTTAGCAAACAAGTATCAAAATGAGAATTCATCAAAGTGAGAACAAGTTTCTCCTTTCACCAATACACTGTGCATAGCCGTTAAAGTAGAAATTTGTCAAAATTTTACACATGGTGGTCGACCACTTGGTTGTCCACCTAGTCACCCGGTTGACCAACTAGTCGACCAACTTCAACAAATGGTTCAAAAACTGATAGGTTCAGACAGTTCAAAAAGGTTAAAAAAAAAAAAAATTGCCTTACTGGTCGACCGACCGGTTGACCCACAGGATGATTCTTCTTTTTGATGCACCGTTGGAGCAACTGATATCAAATTGAAAAAATGAGCAATTTTTTACTCAAATTTGATGAAAAAAATACTGAACCGTTGAAAATGTTCTAAACCATCATATTTTGTGTGCAACTTTATTACATTGGAGATTTTTTGAACTGTAATTAGTTTTAATAATATAAATATATATACAAAACCTTTGTTTAGCTATCTTAATTAGGATTAAAAAAACACAAAAGACAAAATAGGCTAAATAAATTAATAAGACAAAATGTCACATTCAAAACATAATCATTTTACTTTTTCTTTCACAGAAGTTAAAAAAATCAAAAAACTTTGTCAAATGAAAACTCCAAAAAGCCAACTAATTTTTTTTTTATTGCCAAACAACAGCGCAAAAACATCATAATATTTTAGAAAATTCTATATTTTATGACTTAATTATACATATATGGTATTAGTCATAATTCATTATGATATTAGTAATGATATTATTTTAAATATACTTTATATTATATTTTAGTATAATTTTTTTTTTTTTTTGTAGTTTTAACTTTTATATTATTATCCTAATATCTTTTTATGAAAGGCGTTCGTTTCTGTCCAGTCCGTGCTGTTGGGTCCGTAGGGGCCCACCACAGGTCCCGTTTTGATAAGCTGAACTGTTCAATGTGTAGAACTCGTCGAGTACTGTAAGCCTGTAAAAAATCACGTTAATCAGATATCGGTAGCTATGTAATCAAATCAGATTTTTGTCAACCGTTAATTTATTCACCGTCTATTTTTTTTTATACAAAACTGATTTGATCACATAGTTACCGATATTCGATTAACGTGATTTTTTACAGGCTTATAGTACTCGACAAGTTCTACACATTGCACGGTTCAAATTATTAAAACGGGACCCGTGGTGGGCCTCCACAGGTCCAACAATACGGTCCAGTCTGTCTGATTAAGGACTGAACAGAAGCCAAGTCCTTTATGAAAATAATTTATTCCTACAAAAAAAAAAAGTATTTTTTTATAAATTCTGACAGATAAAAATTTAACAGTATAGAATAAGTGCATATAGGCTCTTATCAATCAAAATTTCTCAAAAAAAATGTTTTTATAAGAAATTTTTGTAGAAATGTAACACGGTTGATCATTCTGTTGCAAGGATAGGAATGGTTGTTAGGCAGTTTGTTAGAAACTACGAGGAAGCCCTAGAAAGCCCCAACAATGGGGGTAGACCAATTCCCCACTCCAATGATTTCACACTGGACAACACAAATCCCACTTGGCTTACCTCTAAGCTCGACACGTGTCAAATCAAACACAAATCTCGCATAAAGTGAACAATGAATTCAATTTACAAAACGGACGGTCCATATCAAACGAACCACCTTTCTTATCATCGTCCGTGCACCACTTTATAATTCCCCACTCTATCTATAACCTAACAAGTTATAAAAATATGTAGTTATGGTATTGTGATCCATATTTGTCCACCGCGTCTCTCTCTCGTCTTTCACTCATTTTCTCTCTCTATATCTATATATCTATATATATATATATCGCATCTCCGAATTTCGAGAGAGAAAAAGAAATAGAAAATCTTTGAATCAAAATCTATTCAACCAAACAAACACTAACTCGAACTCCACCACAACCAATTTTCTCAAAACCCTAATCGCCTCGGATCATGTAATTAATCCGAATTCGAATCTGGGTTTTGGTGGATTCGATTTGGAGACCCGAGAGAGAGAGAGAGAGGGATCATGACTCGGCGGTGTTCGTATTGCAGCCACAATGGCCACAACTCTCGGACCTGCCCGAACCGTGGAGTTAAGCTATTCGGAGTCCGGTTGACTGATGGATCGATCCGGAAGAGTGCCAGTATGGGTAACTTGACCCATTACACCGGATCCAGTAGCGGTAACCTTCAAAATGGTCTCGCCGGAAACAACCACGACTCTCCCGGAGACACGCCAGACCACGGCGCCGCCGCCGGAGATGGGTATGCGTCGGAGGATTTTGTTCCCGGGTCGTCGTCCAGTCGGGAAAGAAAGAAAGGTTCGAACTTTCTTTGTGTTAATTTATGGGTTCGGTGGTTTTAATTTTGAAGCTCTTCATCTACAAAGTTCTATTTTGTTTATCTTTATTTGGTGATATTGTGAAGAATCGAATTCGAAATTGAATGAATGAGTCAATACTTTTTATTTTTTAGTTGTTTGCTAAGAATGAAGAGTTTAAGCAGAGAAATGATGAGTTTATTTGATTTGGGTTGATGGTTTTCTACGTGGATTTCAGTGATTTGATGACATATAATAAAAATTATGAAAAAGAGCTCATATTTGGTTTACAAATTGAATAAGAAATTATGAGAAATGGAAATAAAGAGAATTTGCTTGTTCAAGCATTATGATTTGTGAGAAAAAACCGTCATTTCTTATCTCTTTTTTACTCAAATGAGAGATCACAATGTTTTCTTTTCTTTTTTCACATAGCTCAAACTAATAATGAATATAAGAGTCAGAACTTAGAATTATTTTTTTCATCAATAATTCCTTAGGAACCAACCTTGGATTAGTTACTCGGTTTTGCTCGGATGCATGCTGTGAAGCATAGACAAGGACACGAGACACAGGACACAGATATGACACGGATACGTCACCACAAAAAATTTCAAAAAAGTAGGACACGGGTGCGGCTTAGACACGCCAAAAATAATTATATTTTGATATAATATTATTTAAGAATATATTATCTTATATAGTTATATATGTGCATAATATTACTTTATACTAAGTAAATCTTATATCTAATTCGCTTACATGAATTTTTAGACTACTTGATTGAACTATAGTAGTTAGAAACTAGACAAAATATAGGAAACATATATAATTGCAACATTTCCCTCATCCTCTTAAGCCATCTATTTATATATATATATTTTTTTAAAGAATTACACATTCCATTATTATTAAGAGTCCTACATTGTTTTTAAGAATATAAAATATGTATGTCAAATTCTCAAATTTTGAAAATCATGCGTTAGCAAATGTCAAAGTGTTGGTCTCATGTTTATATTTTTAGTGATAGACATTGGCCAAGAAGTGACGGACACGTTGTAAAATGAGTGTCGGACACGTGTCCGAAATTAATATTTTTAATTTTAATTAAGGACACGTAAAAAAGAGTATCAAAGATGTGTCTGAGAGTGTCGGTGTCTGACATGGACGTATCGCTTTCTTAGAAGTGGCCTGTGCTTCTTAGGATGCATGGGAAGGAGAATCTAGGATTAGTTATTATTATTAAAGCTTCTTTGCATTTTATGACCAAAAACTAAAATGTTTGGTCTTTATTTGTTATATCTTTGCAGATGAATTTTTAACTAGACTGCTTTAACTTTTGTGTGGTTCAAGTGGATTTTTATGCATAGATTGTCAATGATTGATTGTAATAAATGCTCCGAGTCACTCTGATAGCTCAACGACGACTTTTTGCAGAACAAACACCCATTGTCCCCCTAATGCCAAGTAGTACTATTCATGCATAATAGTGAGTTTTATTTCCAATATTGTTTCAAAAGTTTTTATGGGTGAGTTCTGATTTTGATTGTTGTAGTGTAAAGGACAAAATGAAAATTTTAATTTTTAAGCATATAATGAAGCATCGTACTTTCGTGTTTTGAAGTCAAGAAGTTTATTTTTGTATGGACTATTGCTAATAATGTCATTAGAACTATAAAATTGGGGTTTAATGTGAATCTCCGATTCTTGAGGACTTTGACCTATGAGGAGTTTGAAGATTTAGAGTAATGATATACAAATAGAAAAATCATGTATAAAATCTATACATAATAATGTGGCTGATTTGTATCTATATTTCCAAAGTACCATTGCCATATCATTTTGGTAGGATTTTCTGTATAAAATTTATGTTTGCAAATTATTTTCTGAAGATTTAACATTGAGGTTGGGACACACTTTAATACTTCAGTAATACTACAAACCCAATCTTAACTACCCAGAAATTACTCATAATTGTCATCTTGTGGTTCAAATTTATTCTACACATGGACCCCACACCATACAAGTTCAATCTCAACCACACAACTCCCATTCAGGGTAGATTCGGGGTATTTAAGTGGGGTTCATAGCATTTTTCTTAATACTTTTGTGGGTTAGCTGAAGCACTTCCCAATGCAACTGCAGACCACTTTAATGTTTTCCATAGGTTGACATGCTTTACATTGATTCATAAATGTCAATAACTGAGGTTTATTTTATTTTATTTTTACTGGACTGAATGTACATTTTTTGGTACTCTACCATAATCTATGTGCAGTTTCTTGTACATTGGACTGAATATCCATCATTTGTTCATCTATCATGTAGTTTACTAGTTTTTGATGTCACATGCTCTGTTTTCCTTTGAAACAATGCATAATTTGATTTGCAGGTGTTCCATGGACTGAAGAGGAACATCGGATGTTTCTACTTGGTTTACAAAAGCTTGGCAAAGGTGATTGGCGTGGAATATCACGCAATTATGTAATATCAAGAACGCCCACACAGGTTGCTAGCCATGCCCAGAAATATTTCATCAGGCAATGCAATGCTTCTAGGAGAAAAAGACGTTCCAGCCTATTTGACATTGTAGCCGATGAAGTCAGTATCTTTCTTTCTTCATCTCTCTATTTTCTTGCTTTTTCCTTTAAGCAGCTAGTGTTTCCATCCATCCACTTGTGTAACTCATATTATCTTCCACATATCTCTACTGAAGATTCTTATGCCTATGGATAAATTAGTGGCACGGTCATCAACATGGCATGTGACATAAATGCATGGGAACAGGACCATCTCTTGTGGTTATTGTGGGTGTAATGGTGCATACCCTTTTGGATACTTTGGTTTTGTATATTCGTTGGTTGTTCTGAATCATTAATTAATCCCGTATTCTGAGTGTGATATACAATGTTCTGAAACCTGGATAATTTTGCATTAATATCGAACAGTGATGTTATAATTGCATCATAAATATGTTGATAATTACACATTAATAAACTATAGCTATTAAATTACAAAAATATATACTTATATTATCAATTTATTTTTAATTTAAGATTTTGAATAATATGCATTGTTATTTTGTAGAAAGTTGTAATGATTTTTAGTAAAGTTGGAACAATAATAAATAATATATATCTTTATAGATATAGTAAGTGCTGTGTGTAGTTCAGTGGTCTTGGCCTAAGCCTTTCCCAACAGAAATGCAAATTCAAGTCTCCAACACGACAAAAATTTTAAGTGAATGCATTGTGAACAGCCACTGGTTAGTATGGTTAACTGGTTTAATTGCAGGTTCAAACAGTTTATCTGAGAAACACCGGTTCTTGAAAGTGTCCATTTCTAATGGTCTATCTGAACTGGAACCTAGACTGGTCGACGGTTTAACCAGCTGGTACAGTCCAATCCGGTTTCAAAGAAATTAGTGATATGTATATTTTCCCAAGACTTTTCAAAATATCTTCTGCTTCCTGTGTCTTGAATGTGCATTTATAAATGATAATTGTATTATTCCACTTTTAAAGTCCTTAAGGAGGGGGCATTTTTGTGCAAATTTCTTTGCCAAAAGTCCATATTGGGATCCGTATGGTTAGGTTTTTGTTTTCAGATCCATGCAAAATTTGGTGTTTGCTTTTATCTTTTTAAGTACTCGTCATTTATACACCTCTTTTCTTGCATTTCTCCTTTATGCAGTCAGTTGAAACAACCATGGAATCACATGATTTCTTCACGGTCAACCCTCAAACCGAGACACAAACAAACAACCCATTGCCAGACCCTCCTGCTTTGGACGAAGAGTGTGAATCAATGGATTCTACAAACTCCAACGATGGAGAACAACCTGTCCTGCAAAAGCCTGATAGTTCTCAGCACTGTTACCCTGTCATGTTTCCTGCTTATATCACTCAATTCTTACCATTTTCAGTTCCATTTTGGCCCGGAGGGCACAGTACAGAGGCAGCTAAAATGGAGGAGACACACGAAGTGCTTAAGCCCACAGCAGTACATTCAAAGAGCCCAATTAATGTTGATGAGCTGGTTGGAATGTCGAACCTCAGCATCGGGGAATCCCTTGGGGATGCGGGCCCCTCCCCTCTCTCACTCAAACTGCTTGAAGGTTCGTCTAGTAGGCAGTCGGCTTTCCAGGCTAATCCTGGCTCGGGGAGCTCACGTGTTAACTCAATCATCAATCCAATCCATGCAGTTTAGAACTCTGTCTCGAGATTACAGGGTGCTACATGCTGATGGGATCTAGAGAGACTTGTTAATACAAGACAATAATGTGCTGTCTGGTTTGGATTCAGTTATAGTTGTCTTTGTTGGATAACCTTTAATAAGTTTTTTATTTCTAGGAATTGTTAATTTAAAAGTCGGTCTGACCCTGTAGGGTTTATATCAACTTGTGTCACAATTTCTTGAACTTTTAGCAATTTTGTGTCAAGTTCTTTTGATCTTCCTAAGTTTATTTTCTGTGGTATATTAACTTAGAAATGTCCTCTAATGTTCTGTTGTCAGTATAACTAGAAAATGAGATACAGTATGGAATTGGGTATTTGTTACAATTGCTTGAACTTTTTAGGGAGTCCTTTTGATCTTCCTAAACCTAGAAATGTCCTATAATGTTCTGTTGTCATTTTAACTAGAAAAGTGAGGTACAGTCTGGAATTGGGTATTGGTTATAATGAAAACCAGGCTCCTGTAAGCTTTTGCAATTGTGCTGTTAGTTGGAAAATTGTTATTAGTGTGTTTGGGTACTGGGAAAATTTGAAAGAAATGTTGATCCTTTTCTAATGGGCTTCTTTTTGTATGTTGGTTTCATGTGTTTGAAAGGCAGGAATGAAGAATCCGTTTCAACTGTTTGCAGTTGCTATTTTACATTCATAGACTTTGGAACACGAGTAACTATTTTGTGTTTTGTGCTCATTTAATAATAGGGGTTGTGTCTAAATGATCCGAAACCTATGATTAACAGTGGGCACAAAACAATAAGAGAACATGTGTATCATTCTGTGTCTTAAATTGTCATATTTTTAGTTGGGAAAAATCATCAATCAAACTTGTGAATGTCATTCAAAGCTTGTTCTGATCGACTGATGAGTGTCACCATCAGAATCATCATCATCAGATTATTCAATAAGATTTGAAGAGTTTCTTAGGTTGCTAAATGATTTTTTTTTATTTTTTTGAGCACAAGTTGCTAAATGACTTGAGACACTATGACACCTATAGAAAAAATTTATTTTATCACTTCAAGCTATCATTTTTATACTACTTGAATCTTTTGAATTCTCAGTTTGAATAGCTAAATTATTGAAATTAGCCTATCTAGGTCAAACCCAGTTGATAAAGAGAACTAGAGGTTAAGGTTTTAGTTTGCAGAGTACCTTAACTCCTCAGAAAAAGCTTGTTGGGCTTTTTGTTTTTGATAAGCGGGAACCATGTCTTAGTTGGGGACTTTGGAGGGCAATTGAGAGAGGCTGATAATAGTGAACTTGAATTAGGCATGTTAGGAAAAATTCATTGACCAACTAGGCTACCTGTTAGGTGTAAAAGCTCGTTGAGCTTAGCTCGCAAGTAAACACGGACACCTTTTAGACGGCCCGTCTAGGCCAAGCTTGTTGGAAAGGACTTGGACCTAAGGTTTCAGCTTGCGGCTTTGCTTGATCTGTCAAAAAAATTGCCGGGCTTAATCTGGAAGCAAGTTTGGACATCATTTTTGTAGCTCAGCCCGTCCTGACCCAAGCCGATACTAAACCTTAATAAGGCGTTCAATACTTCTCGATAAGCTTGAATCCAAATCTAACTCCACAAATCCATAATTACACCGCTCAAATTCATATTCACTATTTCAATAGGGTTCAAGGGGACCAAAGAGCTGATTTACACGTTTGTTCTCTAAGCAGTATCCGATATTGACATTTAGGACATTACTCCATAACTTTTTAGGATGTTTACACATTTAGAAACTTTGAAAAAAGGACATGGATCCGTGTGTGTTTATTTAATTTATTTTAGAAAGTTTTTACAAGAAAATGGGTTTGTAGAAACCTTATTATGCCAATCCCAATTAGCATTACATCACATAAAGTAACTCAAACAATTCAACAGCATCTTCACTTGACAAAACGGGGGAGAAAAAAAACAGAGCATTACAGAAACAGAGACACTTATATAGACTCACAAACAACACTCAATCCACCATAGCTTTCATTTCTTACACATACCGTGGAAGCAGGTCTCTCCTGTTCCCGACACGACCTATTTGCTGCCGCCATTCTCGCAGAAGATAACCGATGATTCTCTGATAAACCCAGTTCCATACCATTTGGAATCGGTGGCGAATCACTGCCGATTCGCTTGCCAAAAACAGAGCATACAACAGATAGAACACATGTTTGCCATTACCTGGGAAAAGAATTGAAGTCAGAGACACTGAAGAAACCGAACCAAGCACCACCATTCCACTGCGAATTACGCGGGAATAGGCCGGTAACCGGAGTTCAGCTTCGTAGGCCAAGCAATACAAGATCAGACTAGCAATGGCAACCCAGATGGCCTTTTGGTGCGTTTCGAATGAAGAATAATTTTTTCCTTGAAATTTCAGTTCGATGAAGTCGAGGAGCACCGGAGCGAGGAAGGCGAGGATGGCGTGGCGGGAAGTGGGCGGGGGTCGAAGGTGGTGGTGGGAGAGGTAGAAGGTCCTCCAGCTGATAAATAAGACATTGATGTTGTTGTTGTTGTTGTTGTTGTTCATGCCTTCGATTTAAGGCCTTGTTTGGCTGATTATGATCTGAAAAAGATAGATAAGAATGAGTTAGAACACAATGAGAAATATGAAAAATCAAATGTATAGAATATAAGATTAAGAAAGAAGAGAAGCTATTAGTATTTTTACCAAGTTTATGGTTTTCAATGTATGAGGTGTTTGTGTGTTTTTTTTTATAGAGAGTTTGGTGGCACTAAGAGCTAGAAACAGCGTAAATTTACTTTTGGGATTCCATTGACTACATAGAGAAGGGAATTTTTTTTGCATGGATTGGATGATGAAGAAGAGTATAAAAGAGTTCAGAGAGGGCATAGAGACTAAAATATATATGGGTGAGGAAACTTTTCCATGTGTGGGACATGGGAGGGTTGAGAGGCTTTTGGTTAATCACTTTCACAATGGAATATGATGTCAATAGGTTCATTGAGTTCAATGAGTTGGACCATGCTGGATGTCCAACATTTTTGTATGCGCATATGTTGAAAGTCTTTTGAGACAAAGACAGATTTTAGTTATGTGGAGGGGTGACAATGAAGAAAGGAAAAATGAAAGAAACTATCTAAAAAACTTGGTTAATTAACTGCCCCAATAACATTAAACATTTAAAAAATTTACTTTACAAAATCAATGGTGTAATTGAGATTTATTTTAAGTACAATGTTCACAATATAAAAGTACAATTCATAGCACACGTCAGCTGTTTGGGTAAGATTCTAATTCAATATGTTGAGTTAGTAGGTTTTCTATTCGTTGACCTCCAATACCATATTGGGGAGCAAGATTGTATCTCACATGTTTTATTGGTTTACTAGAAATGATCATTTTTACGTAATATTCATTCTCATTTGATTCACTAATAAAATAATAAAAAAGTGTATTACAAATGAAACAATTTACAATTGTAAAAACATACACTCTGCTTGGTTTTGGGTTTTACAATTCACTTTTCAAATTTTTTTTTTTTTTATTTTCCATATATTTTTTTTGGGCAAATTACACAAATAGTCCCTATAGTTTGGGGCTTGTGTCATTTTGGTCCCTGACTTTTTAATTGTGACATATTTGACCTTGAATTTTGAATCTTGTTCCAAATAAGGACAATTGAATATATAATTACATTTTTCAAGGGTAAAATTGTCAATTTGATAAAATATAAACTAATTTGACAAAAATAAATGTCAAACAAATATTTTTGAATTTTTAAAAATTATTTCTACCTACTAAAAATAAAATTATGTAAAATTGATAAATCTTTTAGACATTTATTTATTTTTTTTACCAAATTAATTTTTATTATGTATTTGGATGATGATCATGTAAAATTAATTTTAAAAAATTAATCATGTAATTTTTATTAATTTTACATAATTTTATCATTGGTGGATAAAAATAATTTTAAAAAAATTAAAAATATTTTTTTGACATTTATTTTTGTCAAATTAGTTTATATTTTATCAAATTGACGATTTTACCCTTGAAAATTCTAATAATATTTTCAATTGTCCTTATTTGGAACAAGATTCAAAATTCAAGGTCAAATATGTCACAATTGAAAAGTCAGGGACCAAAATGACACAAGTCCCAAACTATAGGGACTACTAGTGTAATTAACCCATTTTTTTTCTTTTTAGTGAATTTTTAAAAATATTTTAAGCAAATTTTTTTTTAATTTTTAGGCACACTTAACATAAATACACTTAAAAAGTATAATTTTTGTGAAAAAAACTGGCCGATCGACCGGCTGGACATTTGCCCAATCGATCAGTGATTTGATAGTCTTAAATACCTCCGTTAGAGGATTTGATATTAAATGAAACTTTTATTTAAATTTTTACTTAAATTTAATGAAAAAAAAAGATACACCGTTAGAGATGTCTATATATAAACATAATAGATAGAAAAAACAACTCAATGATAAAACAATAATAATCAAGCTCACTTAGGTCAATTTTGGAAGGAGACTTTTTTTTTTTTTTTAAATGTATAAAAAAAAAATAAGTGACCCAAATAAATCAATAAATTAATTCTTTTATTACCTTTCCAAAAGAGGTCTTAATTTGAAACATTTATTTTTGGGTAATTTTTTTTCCTTTTTGTCAAGACATTCTAATGGGCATTTTTCAATATCAATAAAATGAGAGTAGTTTCCCGAGTAGTTCCGTTTGGTATCAAATTCACTTTCGTGGTTTTCTTTTTAAGAAAAGTAAAAATAATACTAAAACATTTGATGCTTTCATATTAAAGTTTTGGATAAATTACAAATATACTTCTGGAAATTTTTTTAAAATACAAATTGTCTTATGTGATTTGAAAAATTATAAATACTTCATTGCTAGAATTTTTCATTTAACAAAATTAACTAAAAAAATAAAATTCATAATTGCTCTCTTATACAATAATAAAATTATCTAAACGATTAATTGAAATATATTTCTAATATTATTAAAAACTATTAATTGACTTAATGATTTATTAATAAAAGGTGCAATTTGTTATGAAATTAGAAACATCAGGTGATGGAATATAATTTTCAAAACCACAGAGAGGATTTATATTTTAATCAAATTTCAGGAGATATATTTATAAAGTAATGCTAGAGATTCAAATATTTTACTAAATGTTGTACCAAATGTCTCATATGTGGGTCCCATACTCATGTGACACATTTGCTAAAACATTTAGAATTTCTAATATTTCTCATATTTGTAATTTACCCTAGAGTTTTTTACTTTTTGCATTTTCAATCTTTAGTAAAATTATTTACTACCATAAGTCAAATTTTGTTTTTGTTTTTTAACTTTTTAAATAGATATAATCTAAATATTAAAACTAAAACATTTATAAAATCTAAAAATATGTTTTCAAAAAATTAAAACAAAGAAAAAAAGAAAGAAGAAAGAAGAAAAAAGAAAAGGGAATGGTAAAATCACACCAGAGCCAAACATAGACGAAATATACCTCATATTTTTTAATCATAACTTAAAAAAATCTTTAAAAAAATTTGGTCATAATTAAAAAAAATAATAATAATATGATATGGTGATGTATAATAGAATTCTCCCCCAAACAAAATTATTCTTTTTTTCCATTTTCTTGCATATTCTCTCGACAACCAATCAGTACTGTTAAATCATGGAACCATTTTTAGACCACCACCATCAATTGAAATCAAAACTAGTAATTTTTATCACACAAGAAGAGAGAGTGTGTGATGGAATCTCTCAACTTCAACAACAGAACAAACATCAGATGGAAGAAGAAGCCCCCTCTCAAATCATGCTCCTCTCTCCTCCCAATCTTTTTCCTCTTTCTCTTCATCTCTCGCCTTATCTTCCTCTCCTACAAGCATGAGAGGGCAATTTATACGCAAATTGGGCCGAGCTGGGTATTGGGCCGTTATGGGCCATAGTGAAAGTTACTCCGGTTTGGGGTAGAATGACCCAGTGAGTTACTTCGGTTTGGAGAAGTAGCCTTGAAAGTTACTCCAATTCGGTTCGCCAGGGTCTTAAGTTTACTTCGGTTGGTAAAGCGTGTTGGTAGTTCGGTCTTCGTTGAATAAGACCAGTCGTGCATTGACACCGGTTTGTCCGTGTTAGTCCGGTTTGGGCACGCTGTAGTTCGGCTCGATTCTCTTATGGTTAGCTCGGTCGTAGCATGGAAAAGCCGAGGTAAGAGATAGGAAGGTCATGGTCGAACTATAGGTTACTCCGGTTGTATAGGAGTTCGGCCATAGTTGAACTATCTCACTTGGTTTATACAATGAGGGGGGTGTTGGAGGATAAGCATTGTCTTTCAGGAGTATGAATCCTAGGAGGACTCTACGCAAGGAGGAGTAATCCTAGAAGGACTCTACACTTAGAGGAGTAAGAGTCCTACCAGGATTGTGCCACGCGAAACCTATATAAGCTCACCAATATCACCTTTGGAGAGGTAATGCAACTTTTGCTCCCTGAATACATTGAGCTTTTGCCTTCTTGTCTTGCTTATTGACTTAAGCATCGGAGAGGTTTCCCAAGACACACCCGCCGCCACCACGCTTGTGTTTTCGTGGTGGAACGACGACGATAGAGAAAGCGACTTGATCAACAGGATCATACGAGAAGGTGTATTTCTTTCCGCATAATTGGCGCCGTCAGGGAATAGCAGACAAGAACAACCTCTTGATCAAGTTTTTCTCGAACATCAATGTCAAACAACGAAGAATCGCCTCACCCGCCATTGACGGACAAACCTGTATGAGGTGCAAGCAAGGCCTACCTTTGGTCCTCCCATGGCGAACCCGAACCACAAAGGCGTAATTCCGGTGAGGGATGCGAGGACGAAGGAGGAATAAAGCCTTCATCCTCTCGCTCGCAAGCCCAGAAGACAAAGGTGTAGAGTTGATCCTCAATTCGGAGGATCGCACAGAGAGCAAGACGAATCGATCCAAAGATGGCGGCGGACATGGAGTCTCAAGCGCCAGATGAAGGGAAAGGAAGTGGCGACCGGAGGGGGGCGCAACAAGAAGACGCCCCCTCGCCACTCAGAGGGTCGTGGTAGGAATTCTACACCCTCTCAACCAGAGGACAAAAGCCTCAGACAAAGCGACACGCGACCAGATATCTTCCAGACTCCGCCACCAGTGTCCGAGAGGACGAGGCGAGAGGTCGACATCGAGGGAGTACCTATTGGCCCTCACATACGATCATACGAGGTCCAGACAGACGGAATTACCTAGGTCGTCCGACCTAAGGTCTATGTTGGAAGAAAAGGCACGATGGAGGAGGACGCCAGGCGCGCGATCCCCACAGGTTCCCGCTTTGCGGCGATTGGCTCTAACGCATGGAAGCGCCGAGGTTGGAATGCCGAGGCCGACTTGGCATACGAACAATGGATAAGGCATTGGCGAGGCCGCAGACCTCACCATTCGCCCCAGAGATTGAGAACGCCTCTTCCGTCAGCTTCCTACAACCCAAATTCACGACATATGAAGGAAAGACGAACCCTTACACCCACTTGAGCCACTTTCGCCAGTTATGGTCAGATACCGCGTGAATGAGGCGTTGATGTGTATCCTATTCCCTTCAAGCCTCGGCGACCTAGGTTTGACTTGGTTTGAGAAGCTTCCAGAGGGCAGCATAGCCTCCTGGGCGCAGTTGGCAGAGGCGTTTGTAACGCGGTTCAGAACGAACACAAAGACACCGGTGGAGATCGACCAGCTACTCTCCATCGATATGGGCGATAAGGAGACTCTGAGGTCATACAACAGTCGCTAGTGGGAGACATTCAACCAGATTGGGATCGCCTAACCAACCTCGCCATCGCAATACAAAAGAGGTCTTCCAATGGGAACAGATCGAGGACTCTATCACCATGGCGCCACCTCTCACCATGGAGGCCCTGATGGAGAGAGTGCATCAGCACATCAGGGTAGAAGAGGATGGCGCTCGTGCCAAGGCAAAAATGGGCACAACCTCGACACCAGAGAAGAAGACCTCAGCAAAGGTCAATACTGTAGATCGCCAAAACCGAAACGGACGAGGCAGGCGAGACAATGGCGAGGACCAAGATAAGAGATGGCTAAGAGTCCGCACCGCCATAACCACGGTATTCAAGAAGCCGATCTACCGTATACTTAGCGAGATTCGAGACGAGCCTTTTGTCAAGTGGCCTGCCAAGTTAGGTGAGGCCCAGAAGGACTATGATGACAGATCCAGATGCACCTACCACAAGGAAAAGGGGCACCGAACTGAGAACTGCACGCCATTGAGGCAGCATCTGGAAGAATTGGTGGCGGCGGGCCACCTGGATAAATACATAGAGGGAGGCGCAAACCCTCAGGATCACAACACACCTAACGGGATGCCAATGGACGCCCCGCCACAAGGCGTCATCAACGTAATTCATGGAGTCTTTGAACCAGAGCGCGTATGCGAACTCAGAGGTTCAATCAAAAAAGCAGAGCACTTAAGAGAAGTACTAAGTGCCCAACCACCGCCAAAAGTGGAGGATGTGGTTACAAACGTCATGACTTTTTCGATAAAGACTTGGATAGAATATATTGCCTACAATGATGCCTTGGTCGTCACTCTCCGAGTCAAGGATTTTGACGCCAAGCGATTCTCGATTGACCAAGGCGCTTCAGGTGAAATCATGTACTATGAAACTTTCAAGCAACTCAAGCCGCAAGACAAGGACTTAGCCCCCGCCAGATCCCCTTTGATTGATTCAATTCTATGCCGGAGTGGCTAATCGGAAAATCATCCTTCCATCGGTATGGAAGTGTGACGAAGCAAGTGGAGTTCGGTGTCAAGGTCCCTCCACCTACAACATCATCTTAGGCGTAACGTGGTCAAGACGCCATGCGCCGGTGGCATCCTCCTACCACCAAGTGATGAGGTTCCCCAACGATACCGGAGTAATAGAGGAGGTTTATGGGGATCAGATCATGTCGAAACAATGCTTTGTGACAAGAACTAAGTACCGCTAAGGGGTATGTTCATTCGGTGGAAGAACCGAGAGTAACGAACTATTCGCAGACGCCGCAAAGCAAAGAAGCCGTAAAGCTGGAAGACTTGGTGGAAGTCGATAGATGAAAAGAACCCGGACAAGTTCTTCGCTTGGTTCATCGTTGTCCAAATACGAGAGGCTAGAGGTCTTGGAATTTTTGACCTCTAACATCGAAGTGTTTGCTTGGACCCCATACGACATGCCAGGCATTGATCCCCACTTCATCTGCCACCAACTCAACGTCTACCCATCTGCCAAAGTTACTATTCAACAAGACTCGCAGATCGGCACTCCACCACGCCGAGATAGTGGCGTAAGAAGTTGGAAACTTGTTGGAAGCAGGGCAATCGAGAGGTGCATTACCCAAAGTGGATCTCCAACACAACAGTAGTCAAAGAAGAATGGGAAGTGGCGGCGTCGTTTACTATAAACCTGTCAACAAAGCATGCCCCAAGAATAGCTTCCCTACCAAGGATAGATCAATTGGTGGACCTAATACCGTCACAAAGAAAGTTTAGCTTCCTTGACGACACAGAGGCTACCACGATCGCAATGCATGAACTGCATCAGAGGTTACATCCTTCACCACTCCAAGAGGACTATACTGTTACAAGGTCATGCCCTTTGGCCTAAAGAACGCAGGGGCGACATTCCAGAGGATGGTCACCAAGATGTTCGAGCCATTGTTAGGCAAAACAATGGAGGCTTACATCGATGATATGGGGGTCAAGAGCAAGGATGAGAGTGACCATCTCAAGGACCTGAGTGAGATGTTCGAGATCTTGAAAAAGCATAAGTTACGACTCAACGCGTCGAAGTGTGCTTTCGGAGTAGGATCAGGCAAATTTTTAGGCTTCTTGGTGACCAACCGAGGTATAGAAGCAGATCCTTCTCAGATCAAAGCAATTCAGGAGTTAGAAAGGCCTAACTCAGTGAAAGAAGTGCAAAGACTCACCCAAGATGGCAAAAAGACTTAACCGATTCATCAGCCGGTCTTCAGACAGATTGCGTCCATTCTTTCAGTCATTAAAAGCTAAGTTTGAGTGGGACGAAGAATACGACCAAGCTTTGGAAAGTTTGAAGGAATGCATGTCTTCTCCACCACTACTTGTCACCCCCGTACCCGGAGAAGAACTCTTCCTCTACTTGGCAAAGATCTCAAAGACGTAGTAAGTGCAAAGGTTGGTTCGAATGTATGACTCCAACATCTACCCATCTTCTATGTCAGCAAGACATTACTGGGAGCCGAAATGAGGTACTTGCCTCTAGAGAAGCTAGCACTGGCCTTAATGATGGCATCCAGGAAATTGGCGACTACTTTCACGCCCACACCATTGTCGCCCTCACGCCTTTTCCACTAAAAGCCTGGTTGAGAGGGCCAACTTTTCCTAATTTTGAAGTGGGCAAGGAGTTAGGACAATATGATGTGAAGTTCCAACCCAAAACCGCAAAGAAAGGCCCAATCTTTGGCACTTTCCGCAGAGTTCACTCCTGGAAGCCACCAAGTCTGCCCAATCGACCTGACTGACATAACCAAACTAGAGATGCAGATTGACGCCGGAATAGCGCAACCCCTAGTACAAGCTGCTCAGTCAGAACCCAAGGCAGACCAAAGTAGAGAGGGCGAGGAGGAAGCCGACCTTACTACACCAAGTCAAAATTCACTAGCGACTAATGACTTGGGCCCATCAGAAGACAAGGGCATCGCAATTATGGACTCAAGAAGACACTAGCATGGAAGACCCCAAGGCACCGTCCGACCCCTCCACTTGTTGGAAGTTGTTCGTTGGGGAGATGTGGAAGCTCTTTGTGGATGGGGCATCCAACCGACATGGAGCAAGACTTGGCATAGTCCTCATCTCACCAGACGGCCTAGTAGTGGAACAGCGATCAACCTTGGCTTCCCAAAGATCAAACAATGAAGCGAGTATGAAGCGCTTCTTGCAGACTCAAGAAGGCCTACATGAAGGCCACCGAACTCATGGTCTACAAATGACTCACAGCTTGGTGAATCAAATTTCTGGCGACTACGGCTAAAGGACGGCGTAATGGCTAAGTACCAAGAGCTAGTCGAACCGAGATCAAGAAGTTCAAGTGGTGAGGATAGAACAGATTAAGGGAGGAGAATAGTAGAGCGAACTAGCGAAGCTAGCCTCAATGGCAGATACCTCCATCCCACATCCTCTATTGATCGACTATCCGCCTGCACCAAGTATTGAAGACCCGTGTCAAGAGGTATGTTGTGCGGAGTTAGGTCCTTCTTGGATGGATCCCATCATACTGCTTCTGAAAGACGGACTCTACCGTAAGATAAGAAAGAAGCCAATGTAATAAGAGCCAAGTCACAACGATTTTGGCTCTCCATCCTTGGCATTATACAAGAAGTCGTTCTCGGACCTTACTTAAAATGTGTCCAAAGAAGGTAGAAGCATTCTTGTTTGAAATACACGAAGGGGTTTGTGGCAGCCATCAAGGAGGAAGATCATTGGCATACCGAGCTATTTCACAAGGGTATTGGTGGCCATACATGCAAGCGGATTCGGAGAAGTATGTCAAAAAATGCGAAAAGTGTCAGAAGTTTGCACATCAAATACATCAACCTGCCAGAGAACTCCTACCTCTCACTAGCCCATGGCCTTTCGCAATGTGGGGCTTAGACATAGTGGGACCACTCCCAACAGCACCAGGCAACAGGAAGTTCTTTCTTGCGGCAACAGACTACTTCACAAAGTGGGTGAAAGCAGAAGCCTTGGCGTCTATCAAGGAAAAAGATGTGAAGAAATTTGTCTGGCAGAACATCATTACTCGTTTTGGCATACCAAAAGCACTAATTTCAGACAATGGCACTCAGTTTGACGGCAGAATTTTTAGAAGCTTTTGCGAAGAATACAAGATAGAATTCTACAATTCTACACCGGCGTATCCCCAAGCAAACGGTCAAGCCGAGGCATCAAACAAGGTAGTGTTGGACGGATTGAAGAAAAGGTTGGAAAAAGCCAAAGGCAAGTGGGCAGAAGAGCTCCCTCATGTTTTATGGGCTTATCGCACCACACCATGACGGTCAACAGGAGAAACTCCATTCTCCTTAGCCTATGGCATGGAAGCAGTTATCCCATTAGAAGTCGGACTCCCCACAATTCGGAGCGAAAATTTTGATCCAGACTTAAACAAATGGGTTATAGCATTGAACTTGACCTGCGGAAGAAAGACGAGACAGAGCATTGGTTCACATTGCCTCCTACCAACAAGAACTTTCTAGGAAGTACAACAAACCGGCATCCAAGGCAATTCAAGATCGGCGATTGGGTACTTCGCAGTTATGGGCAACACATTGGTCCTGTGGAGACGGCAAGTTAGGTCCTAATCGAAGGTCCTTACAAAGTGGCGGATTAGCGTGAAAAGGGCATACCACTTGGAAGATAAGGACTAAAGCAATCCCTAGGCCATGGAACACCGCCAATCATAGATTATTTTACTTTTTTCTTTTTTTTTTTTACCCTTAAGTATATGTAAGTTTTTCCTTCAACAAATTAAACAAATCGATTCTTTTTCAGCATATTTGTTTTTAGTAGAAAGTAACTTTTGTAAGTTAGTAGCATTGTAAACATAGTTGGCCGGATTAAACCAACTATAACCCCTCCTAAGCCCAGGATAAGGATCCAGGCTGCAGGACGTTTGGTCGGAATAACCAAACACTATATTCTAGGTTGGCTGGAAAAACCAACCTAAAGGTTGGCTGGATTAAACCAACTCTTTGTACTCTTCAGCCGAAGTAAGTGTATGGCTGAAGAGTGGTTGGCTGGATTAAACCAATTCTTTGTACTCTTCAGCCGAAGTAAGTGTATGGCTAAAGAGTGGTTGGCTGGATTAAACCAACTCTTTGTACTCTTCAGCCGAAGTAAGCTATATCGGCCGAAGAGTAGTTGGTTGGATTAAACCAACCCTCTGTACTCTTCAGCCGAAGTAAGTGTATGGCTGAAGAGTGGTTGGCTGGATTAAACTAACTCTTTGTACTCTTCAGCTGAAGTAAGCTATATCGGCCGAAGAGTAGTTGGCTGGATTAAACCAACCCTCTGCACTCTTCAGCCGAAGTAAGTGTATGACTGAAGAGTTGTTGGCTGGATTAAACCAACTCTTTTTACTCTTCAAATTAAGTAAGCTATATCTACCAAGAGTGGTTATCGATTAAACCATCTTAGTACTCTTCAAATTAAATAAGCTATATCGGTCAAGAGTGGTTGGTCGATTAAACCTCAGACTTTTAGCCAAGTAAGTTATATCGGCTAAATAGTAGGTCGGCTAGTAAGTTAGAGATCTAACCGAGATCACAGTTGTACAAAAAAGTTCAAAATTCATTACAAGTATTGGCATACATACACAAAATCGGAATAAGAGTTGAGGAAATTTTTCATTGAACCACAAAACAGAGAAGATACATGGAGGGCAGAGTCTTGCTAAAAAAAAAAAAAAAAAAAAATTTCAACCGAGAAGCGCGTCCAGCTCGGCATCAAACTCATCGTCAACATTGGCTTGGAGGGGGGTGCTGGGTGGGAGGTCGGCTTGAGGAGGTGGGTCATTTTTGTCCATGGGATCAATCCAATTTCGGTGTTAGCCGTGGCTCATTGGTCAAGTCTTCAACCACCGGCTCTAACCGACCGCTCGATTGTTGTTGGTTGGCCGCCGAAGTAGGAGTTTGTTCATCCTCACTGGAATCTTCATCATCATCTTCATCAGAGCCTTGGCCTTCCAAAAATTGCTTCGCAGTCGGCAAGATATCGGTAGCAAGGCCTAATAGCATAATCCGGAGCATTGTACACCTCGGTCGCCTACCACTGAAGCTTTCCACAAGACTCCTCCAACCGCACTTGAAGAATAGGTCCTTCGCAGCTGTCGCATTGAGGGTGTATCGCTCCGCTTTTTTGAAGCCTTGTTTTTGGCGTTTTGACGTCTTTCTTCGCTTGCTCTATCTCGGCGTCTTTTTGGTCTCATCGCCCCATCTCCCGTGAGGTATTGGTCTTTCACCTCAGAATGGCGCATTTGTTACGTCACCGAAGCAACCATCCGGCCAGACGAGTTACCTCGCCTGTGTCGGCCGACCATCGCTTTGATCGTGTTAGCTCGGCGGTTTGGTTTCGCCTCATTGCTTGCCTGGATGTTTTGCGAAGCTCCAATATTTGCCTATGAGCTATGGTGTTTTTCTGAATGGCTCGCAAAGAGTATAGTGAGCCCCATCTTAGCCGAAATGAGTTAGAAAAATTCAAAGATTAAAAGAGGATGGTGTCACATTAATATCATCGACTTCGCCGATGACCGAATGGACTTCACTTTCGGTGTTGAGTTGTTTGTTTGTGGTGCTCCATGTCTTTGGGAAGACATACACCCTCGCCGTTGAAGGCGAGGGTGATCCTTCTCAAAGAATAACCGAAATGCTATCGCGATATCCCGTTGTTGAAGATGCGAGGAGCCCATTTGTTGGAATCATCTCGGCCCGATGGCTCGGGGCCCTACCGAGGCTTGGTTGGGGGCTCGGAAGGACAAGGTCATCTTCGTCAACTAAACGCTGTTCGGTCTCTAGAGTCCGGCGCGCTTAGCTCACGGAGGAGGATGGTTGTTGAGACGGAGGGCAACGATAGCCTCGCTGTTCGACCGGCTTATGTACCTCTACCGTTGTTGCGTGAGCATTGCTTTTAGTCTGCTTTTCTTCGCCATTTCGCTCTACCGTAAGTGGCACTAAGTTTATCTTGGGCAAAGTGGGATCCGGTTCTGGTGCCTCTTCGAGTAGAAAGTCGGTTACCTTCGCTTTTCAACGACCGCTGTAGCGATAGGTCGGCTGGAAGTCCAGAAGTTTAGCCTAACTCCTTTCTTTGACCCGGAGTGCGGCGCGGAGTATTGCAAGGTTAGGATGGTTGTAGTTGGAGATGAGATGAGCCTTATCTGCAAAACAAGACGAGTATGAGTCCGGTTCACTGTGAAAAACCGAAATAAAAGGAAAGACACAACCGAAGTATGTATACCGGGCTCTCCCATTTTCCAGTTTATCCTTCGGCCAGGTATTTGGGCTTGAAGGTCTTCAAAGTTTCCAGAGACCCAAAAAAAGTCGTCATCGTTCAGGTCTTTGTCCGGAGTATGTTTTATTATTTTTTCTCGTCACAGCATTCTCAAGTAGTAACACCAGCCTTCATTCTTTGATCCTATGGAGTATTGGTGTAGTATCTCGGCCAAACCTAGATTTAGACCGGTTTGTTGGTTCAGTGCGGCTATACCCATGATTATTCGGTATGTGTTGGTAGATAGCTGGGTGGGGCATAGTCTGGTTTGTCTTAAAAATTCACATATTAGAGGTTGGACTGGGAACCTGAGTCCGGTTTCTATAATGGATTGAAGGGTGAAGGGGACAAAGCCTTTATTGCCCCATGGGTCTACGTCTGGTTCGGCTAATATAAGATTTACATCGGCTGGAATATTATAATCCTTCCTAAATTCGGCTAGGCCGCCTGGGGTTTCTACTAGGAATCTGTACTTCCCCATTTATTGAATAAATAAGAAATAAACTACTTCGGCTGGAGAAGTTGTGCTCGTGCTGAGCGCTACCAAGTTTCTGGGCAACCTAAGTGTGCAAAGTGGAAAATCAGGGTGTTAAGCACAGATCATTCCCCGTGCTACAAAAAACAGAGGGAGAAAAGACGAGTCCTACTTCGGCTACACAGGGTGCTACGTGATCTATTTCGGTTTTTCTTGAGATGCTTGTTATCTCGGTTTGCTAAGATGCTTGGTTATCTTGGTTCTACCTATGGTTTCACATTACTGCTAAGCATCAAGGGCTTTTTCGAGTCCCATGAACTGAGAAAGCTGGCTTGGCCTCAAGGCTTAGCTCGGTTGAGGTTTTAGGGACTGCTAGTTCGGTGGGTTTCCATTTCGGCTAGTGTGAATCAGGTGAACTATTGAAACTAATGTTGTGGATTAGTGCTAGTTCGGTTCCAGTTTGCCTAAATCTCTACATACGTAAAAACAGCTTCCTAGTTCGGTTGGATGCGTTTTAAAGATCAAAATGGTGTTCTAATGGCTATTCCTTGAAATTCATAAGGTTCTTATGAATTTTTCCAGAAAAGCAATAAAAAGCTAAGCATAAGGCATGTTTTTCAGAAACAGAGGAAATAAAGAACAGATTCGTGTGCTTACCTGGAAAGGAAGGGACTGAGGATGGAAGTGGAAGCAACGGCAACAATAGCACGAGCTTAGAAGTTGGAAGAAGTTGAAGAGAGTCAAAGCACAGAGAGGAGAGTGAGAGAATAGTTGGTGAATGGTTTGGAGAATGGAGAGTTTTTTTTGTTGTGGTGAGAAGGCCAAAAAGAGCGGGAACTGTTCAAAAATTACGAAATACGAAGACGGCGCTACAGCTGTGAAAGGCCAATCGAGGCCTGCCACGTGTCATGGGAAGGACAATCGATTCAGTTTCTGCAACTGAAGAGACGTTTGAGCCGGACAGATATAGCCCGGTGTGGATGCAACTCGGTTGGAAAAGCTAAAAGGCCTTAGCTCGGCTGGAAAAGCTAAAGGTTTTAGCTCGGCTGGAAAAGCTAAAGGGTATCACTTACCGAAAATGTGTAATCCCAATCATGCTGTGCAGTTGGAATTAAGGGGCAATTGATAGGGCAATTTATACGCAAATTGGGCCGAGCTAGGTATTGGGCCGTTATGGGCCATAGTGAAAGTTACTCCGGTTTGGGGTAGAATGACCCAGTGAGTTACTTCGGTTTGGAGAAGTAGCCTTGAAAGTTACTCCAGTTCGGTTTGCCAGGGTCTTAAGTTTACTTCGGTTGGTAAAGCGTGTTGGTAGTTCGGTCTTCGTTGAATAAGACCAGTCGTGCATTGACACCGGTTTGTCCGTGTTAGTCCGGTTTGGGCACGCTGTAGTTCGGCTCGATTCTCTTATGGTTAGCTCGGTCGTAGCATGGAAAAGCCGAGGTAAGAGATAGAAAGGTCATGGTCGAACTATAGGTTACTCCGGTTGTATAGGAGTTCGGCCATAGTTGAACTATCTCACTTGGTTTATACAATGAGGGGGGTGTTGGAGGATAAGCATTGTCTTTCAGGAGTATGAATCCTAGGAGGACTCTACGCAAGGAGGAGTAATCCTAGAAGGACTCTACACTTAGAGGAGTAAGAGTCCTACCAGGATTGTGCCACGCGAAACCTATATAAGCTCACCAATATCACCTTTGGAGAGGTAATGCAACTTTTGCTCCCTGAATACATTGAGCTTTTGCCTTCTTGTCTTGCTTATTGACTTAGGCATCGGAGAGGTTTCCGGCACACACCCGCCGGCCAGTTCACGTTTGTGTTTTCAGGTGGTGGAACGACGACGTATAGAGAAAAGCAGACTTGATCAACAGGATCAGACGAGAAGGTGTATTTCTTTCCCGTACAAAGCACATTTCCAATTCTCTCCTCTCTACCCTAAGAAATTCCCCCCAATCCCAGTCCCTCCTCCTCTGCACCTCACAGAAAACCCTAGCTGGAGAGAAATTCCTCCGGTACGCACCCCACAGTGGGTTCAACAACCAGTTGTCTGAGCTCAAGAACGCTATTTTGATGGCCGCAATACTCAATCGAACCCTAATTGCAGAAAATAAATTCACCAATAAGTGCAGAAAATAAATTCAAAGCCTTTTATTTTGGTACTTGCTTTATGCTTTCATTTGTTCGAGATTCACTTGTTTGTAGGTTTCTACCAACAAAGACAAACAGGAAGATAAAAACAAACTGTGAAGACATACCTAGGCCCCTTTTGGGAAGTGGGTTATAATCCACTTCTCAGATTATAACCCACTTCTCCTCTCACAAAAAAGCTGCTTATAAGCAGTTTTTTACTAAAAAGATGATTATAACCATCTTCTCAAAATAGCCCCTACACCCCTAAACATCTAATGAGGCTGGTGCCATAAGTATGATTTCTAAGTTGGCAACAACTACAACAACCACTAACCATCACTGAAACAAGAGCTAGTTTGTTCCGAAATGACCATTGGCTACGCTCACAACCATCCAAAACTTCCACTATCTAGTTTCTCTAAAATCTGTCCTCTCAGAAACCTATCCCAAAAGCCAAGCATTTCACATTTGAAAGATGTTTTTTTTTCATTATCATTATCAGACACTAAAAAGTACCAAGAAAAATAGTGTGCTTTAAATTCAACTCTAATATGGTGAGGTCCACATTTAAAATGAATATAAATCACATATTATTTTTTCTTTTTTGTCTGAATTCTTGATTTCTAACATTATTGTAAAATTTAATATGCTTCTAGGCTTTTGGAATTCAATGCAAAGCTATATGTATAACATTTATATTGAATGGACTTACATCTAGGGGGTTTCTTCTTCCATCTGATGTTTGTTTTGCTATTGAAGTTAAGAGATTCCATCACACACACTCTTTTTCTTCTTGGGTGATGAAAATTACTGGTTTTGATTTCAATTGGTGGTGGTGGTGGTGGTGGTGGTGTACAAATGGTTCCTTGATTTAACAGTAGTGACTGGTTGTTGAGAAAATATGCAAGAAAAAGGAAAGAAATAATAATTTCTTTTGGAGGAGGCCCTTAACGTGTTGAGCCAACTCCTAGCAAAGTAGTAAAACCGTGTAGAGAACCATAACGCGTTAAGCTAACTCCTAGCAAAGTAGTATAAAAGCCACAAACGCCTTAGTATTGAAAATCAAAGTCTGGTAGCCTCGTAACTATTTTATTCCCTTATTTCTTATCTCAATACTCTATACATTCGATTTGACTTATTTCTCACTGTATTCTAACTCATTCTTATTCATCGTTTACAGATTATAATTAGCCCAACAGGGCCTTAAATCCAAAACATGAACAATGACAATATCAACGTCTTATTTGTGAACTCAAGGAGCTTCTATCTCTCTCACCCCTAGCTCCGGCCGCCACCCACTTCCTACCACGCTGTCCTCGTCCTCCTCACTCAGATGCTACTTGCCTTCATCCAACTGAAATTTCAAGGACAAAATGTTTCTTCATTTGAAACGTACCAAAAGGCCATTTGGGTTGCCACTCTTAGTTTGATCTTGTATTGCTTTGCCTACAAAGCTGAACTCTGATTACCAGCCTATTCCCGTATAATTCGCTGTGGAATAATAGTGCTTGGTTCGGTTTCTTCAGTGTCTCTGACTTCCATCATTTTCCCAGGTAATGGGAAACATACATTCTATCTGTTGTATCCTCTGTTTTTGGCAAGCTAGTCGGCAGTGATTCGCCACCGTTCCAAATGGTATGAAATTGAGTTTATCAGAGACTCATCAGTTATCTTCCACAAGAATGGAGGAGACGAATGGGACGTGTTGAAAACAGGAGAGACCTGCATTTGGAATCGGTGTAAGCAGGTATCTCCTGTTCCCGGCACGTTCCATTCGCCGCCTCCATTCTCGCGAAAGATAACCGATGATTCTCTAATAAACCCAGTTCCACACCATTTGGATTGGTGGTGAAGCACTGCCGACTAGCTTGCCAAAAACAGGGCATACAACAGATAGAACACATGTCTCCCATTACCTGGGAAAATGATGGAAGTCAAAGACACCGAAGAAACTGAACCAAACACTATCATTCTACGGCAAATTACACAGGAATAGGCCAGTAATCAAAGTTCAGCTTTGTAGGGGAAACAATACAAGATCAGACTAACAGTGGCGACCCAGATGGCCTTTTGGTACGTTTCGAATGAAGAAACATTTTGTCTTTGAAATTTCAGTTGGATGAAGGCGAGGAGTATCTGAGGGAGGACGGCGAGGACGGCGTGGTGGGAAGTAGGTGGCGGCCGGAGGTGGGGGTGGGAGGGGTAGAAGCTTGTCAAGTTCATAAATAAGACGTTGATGTTGTTGTTGTTGTTCATGTCTTGGATTTAAGGCCCTGTTAGGCTGATTATGATCTGCAAAAGATGGATAAGAATGAGTTAGAATACAGTGAGAAATAGGCAAAATCGAATGCATTGAATGTTGAGATAAGAAAGAAAGGAATGGAATAGTTACGAGGCTTCCAAGCTTTGATAGAAGTTGGCTCAATGCATTAATGTACTCTACACGTTTTTTGCTTTTTTTTGAATTTTTGAATTTTTTTTTTGGTAATCAAGCCCAAAAGAAATTATTCTTTCCTTCCTTTTTCTTGCGTATTTTCTCAACAATCAATCAGTACTGTTAAATCAAGGAACCATTTTTAGACCACCACCACCACCACCAATCGAAATCAAAACCAGTAATTTTCATGAGAAAAGATAGGAATCATGAAAAAATTTTCATGAAAATGATCATTAAAGATTTATAACTCTTAGATTACCTTGATTAGTGTGTAGTATTTTATTTTAAGTATAATCCAAAGGTCATAAATATTTCATGATCATTTTCATGAAAGTTTTTTCATGATAGCATTGCTCAATTTTCATCACCCAAGAAGAGAGTAAGTGTGTGATGGAATCTCTTAACTTCAACAACAGAATAAACATAAGATGGAAGAAGAAACCCCCTCTCGGATCATCCTCCTCTCTCCTCCCAATCTATTTCCTCCTCTTCCCCTCCTACAAGCACATTTCCAATTCTCTCCTCTCCACCCTAAAAAATCCCCCTCAACCCCAGTCCCACCACCTCTGCACCTCATAGCATACCCTAGCCGAGAGAAATTCTCCTGCACGCACCCCACAGTGGGTTCAGCAACTAGTTGTCTGAGTTCAAGTACGCCATTTTGATGGCCGCGATACTCAATCGAACCCTAATTGTCCCTCGAGGCTTTTCCCAAACTAAGCCTCTTTTACATCTGGAGAATTTCCCAACGCTATTTGAAATAGCGCTTTTTATTATGCTTTCACTATGCATTTAATTTATTTATTTTTTTTTTTTTTAAAAACGCGATTTCAAATCGCGTTTCTACTGTTCACCACACCCACAACTCTCACACACACACACACACACACACACACACAACACGTTCACACCCACAACACTCAAACAAAATAATATAATTTATATATACAATAATAATTTATAATAATCAATTATATAATTTTTATAATTTTCATAAATATAAATTATTTTTAAGTTATGGATGGTTTGATTTATAATACGTATGTAAGGGTAAAAATTTTTATAATCAAAAATAATTTTTGCAATTTTTATAATCAAAAGTAATTTATAAATTATTTAAATTATACGTATGTATAATAAATTTTTTTATAATAATTTATAATACGTATGTGTTATTTAAATTTTTACATTTTTTACATAAAATTTTTTATAGTAAACCCATCTTCACATTTTATAAAAATTTATAAAAATTATTGCCATACGTATGTAAAAATCGATTACAAAAATTGATTATAAATTATTTAAAAATTAGTATCAAAAATTATTTATAAATTGCAATTATTTAAAAATTATTATTTAAATTATTATCAAAATTATTATTTAAAAATTATTATCAAAAATTGCAATTTATAAATAATTTTTGATAATAAATTTTAAATAATTTATAATCAATTTTTGTAATTTTTATAATCGATTTTTACATACGTATGACAATAATTTTTATAAATTATTTAAACCGTAAGGGTAAAAAATTTTAGGTTATGAATGATTTGATTTATCATTTAAGTTATTTATCAAAAAATTTACTCTTAAACCATACGTATGGTTTAAGAGTAAATAATATTGATTATAAATTATCAAAAATAATTTATAATACGTATGTATTATTTAAGAGTAATACATACGTATGGTTTAAATAATTTATAAAAATTATTGCCATACGTATGTAAAAATCGATTATAAAAATTACAAAAATTGATTATAAATTATTTAAAATTTATTATCAAAAATTATTTATAAATTGCAATTTTTGATAATAATTTTTAAATAATAATTTAAATAATAATTTTTAAATAATTGCAATTTATAAATAATTTTTTATACTAATTTTTAAATAATTTATAATCAATTTTTGCAATTTTTATAATCGATTTTTACATACGTATGGCAATAATTTTTATAAATTTTTATAAAATGTGAAGATGGGTTTACTGTAAAAAATTTTATGTAAAAAATGTAAAGATTTAAAAAACACTTACGTATTATAAATTATTATAAAAAAATTTATAATACATACGTATACTTTAAATAATTTATAAATTACTTTTGATTATAAAAATTGCAAAAATTATTTTTGATTATAAAAATTTTTACCCTTACATACGTATTATAAATCAAACCATCCATAACTTAAAAATAATTTATATTTATGAAAATTATAAAAATTATATAATTGATTATTATAAATTATTATTATATATATAAATTATATTATTTTGTTTGAGTGTTGTGGGTGTGAACGTGTTGTGTGTGTGTGTGTGAGTTGTCGGTGGGGTGAACAGTAGAAACGCGATTTGAAATCGCGTTTTTTAAAAAAAAAAAAAAATTAAATTAAATGCATAGTGAAAGCGCTATTGTAAATAGCGTTTTCTTCAGAAAATTTTTTTATGTTAAAAACGCGATTTGGAACAGCGTTTTCTTAATTAAAATCGCTATTTCAAATAGCGATTTCACTATTCATCAACTTTTGGCCTCCAAACAGTAAAAGCGCTATTTGTAATAGCACTTTAGCTTAGTTTGGGAAATTCTCCAAAAATAGGCCTAGTTTGGAAAATAAGATGTAAAAGAGGCTTAGTTTGGGAAAAGCCTCTTGTCCCTCCGGTGCTGGATCACCACGCCATTGTTCTCGGTAGTTGCCCTAAATTTAGGGTTTTGAGTCCCAACCAGTTTCGTTTTGCTGTCTGGAACCACAAGATTGAGCTCATTCAGAGTCGCAGGCAAGTAATATGAGCTCGTATATATGTATATATGTACACGTTCTTTATATATAAAACTTTGTAACTTCACATCTAAATTTTTTGGCAATTTGACGAATGAGGAAAATGGGTTGAATTTGGAAACATTTATTCTGGGAGCAGTTAACAATATGGGTTTCTTGAAGAAGAAAAAAAAGTGTGACAAAGGCGTTTGCAATGTTACATCTAAATTTTTTGGCAAATTAATGAATGAGAAAAATGGGTTGAATTTGAAAACTATTTGGTGTATTTACTGGACCAGTTGACAGTATAGGCATACCTGGGGGGAAAAAGGCGTGACAAAGCTTCAAAATTGTTTTGAGTTGTGCGCTTTATATAACAAAATAGATATACACACAAATGCTTTTATGCACTTGGATCTCAAGATTATGTTCTGGCTGTAATTGGGTTATTCTTCTATTTTTCGCACGTACTCTATTGTGGAGATATTGCTGAATTTCGTAATAATAATGAACTTTTTGTTTGCTTGGCTTGCCTTTAGTTATCATAGTTGTATGACCATGTTTGGTTTTTGATTGAATAGAAGATTAATTTAGAGTTATTTTCTAATATTTTACTTAATTTACTAGTTGCAGATACGTATCCATGGCTGATGTAACTGATATTTCAAAATTAGTAACTGCTTCAGATGTTTGAGTAATAGATTTCATTGTTTTTATATCTATCTGGTGTGGTGTAAATATAGACTTGGTTTGCTCTAAAGAGTCAAACAAACAGTCGTCTTTGTTGGACACCCTGAGGCAATGTAGGTCTTTATTATCTGGGTACAATGGTAATGTAAATAATTGTTTATGAGCATGTTTGATTAGATGGATTAAAATATGGGATTGAAATTATTAACCTATGGGCCCAATTATCCTATGCTTGTTTTAACATTTTGGTTTAAGATTATTAATCCAATGGATAATTAATCCAACAAGTTTGTAGGATTATTAGTAATGGGGTAGGGGTGGGATTATTAATCTAATAGATAATTTATCCTATTAATCTAATTGGATAATGAATACGACACTAATTTGATAGGATTATTAATACCTCCCTATTAATCTTGTGAATCAAACATGACTTATATGTTCTAGATGAAGATTGCAGGACAACCGTTTGGACTTGTGGGAAAGATGGTGAAGATGGGACATTAGATTCATTCCAAGCTGATGAACAACTTAAGAAGAAAAAGAAAATTTCATATGTCAGGAAGCGTCGAGATGTATATCAAACGCTTAGACCGGGTTCCAGAGCTGAATTGGCCACTGTTTTGGCATTTGAGAGTCTTTTCACTGCACCATATAAAGGTTCTGAGCTATACATTGATATTCATGAATCTCCAAGAGATCAAACAATGCAATCGTTGATTGAGAAGATAACCTTCCTTCCATTTGTCCCTGAGATCATGAGTGCAGGGAAGGAATTTGCTTCCAAGACAATCAAATCTCCTTTTATGTTCTGCTATAAGTTCAAAGATAAGTAGTTGATTACTGATAGTCGTATGAATAGGATCAGTTTTAGTGATAGGCATTAACAAACATAAAAAAGGTGTTCCCAAGATAATAATTGGGGACATATTTCTCATCTGGACAAAGATGTAGATAAACAAATTCTCTGGTTACAGATAAGAGCTTCAGGTACTTTATACTTGATTTGCATAGAATTACTACTAGCACTAGTATGTGACTGGGTAGTTTTCTGAAAATATCTGGTTGGAATTAATCCTTTCTGTATGCAATTCATGTCAGCACCACTATTAACAAGGGCAATTGCATCTTTGATAATAAAATCAGGTTGGATAACAAAAGTAATGCGAATGTAGCATTTTTGAAATGTAACCTGATTCACAAGTAACAAATACTAATTATCTTCCTGTTCAGAAGTTGCTAGAGCAATATTTGTGGTTTTCTGTTTGGCAGCTTTAAGCTGACGAATATCGGCTTGAATAGCTTGGTTAGCAGTTTGAAGATGCTTAATTTCTATTTTTAAGACATTAAATTCCATTTTTATGTCTTGGATAGTGATGGGTTTTTCACTAATAGGTGAAGAATGTATTCTATTTAAAACATCCTTCATACTGTAAGATTGAAGAGGAATTGAAGTACTGGTTTTCTGTTGTTGATAACAAATATCTAAAAAAATTTGTTCAGCTAAGCATGGATTTCTGATCATTAGTTAAAACATGAATACTAGAATCCCCAAGATCCAAACCATTCATTTCAACAATAGATTTCCAATAATTTATTTCAGAAATTTGATTCAGATTTGTAGAACAAGAACAATTAGGTTTGGTGTTCCTAGCTCATCACTAGAGGTAGATGAAGAGTATAGCTCAGCGAGTATCTAATTCAAAGCTAGTATCTGTTTCATCTTCAGATAAAGTCTGTAATAGCTGTTGAGCTATAGTAGGATCTAAGGACATTTCCTGAATTTTCTGTTTAAATTTCGATCTACATCTATTAGCAGAATGACTGGTTGTTCCACAATTACAACATTTAACATTTTTTTTTGGATGTTGCCTTTTTAGTAGTGGGTTTTCTGGTTGGAGGAGAAAATTTTTTCTGGTGTGAGGCTGAAGAAATACCTTTGGATTTTTTATAGTATTTTCGGTGTTGTTTAGAAGACTTTTTGTGATTAGATTTTCTGGTTTTTGAAGGATAATGTATTTTGGTATGATAAGCAAATTAATCACAAAATTCTCCTCATTCTTTTTTCCCCGTAAGATTTTGTTTTTTCATTTGGTATTGAAGTTTAAGGTCATTACACAAAGAAAGACCTTCTAGAATTATGACAATAAGTTGACCATAAGTGTATTGATTATAAGGAATAAAAATATAAATACATGAGATTAAGTGGGTTATAAATTTCTTTCATGGACTTCTTAAATTAAAACACTCTTAAATAGAATTTATCAATAAAAAATCCAATTAAAAACACGAGAATTAAATGGGAGGCCATAGGAAAGTTTACTGGCATAGTATCTTGTGCAAAGTTAGGGGCAGCCCCTGTAAGTCTGCACACACTTTCGTCCGGTATATTGGTTGAAGTGCTCAAGTATTACTCGGCCTGAGTTATCATGTAAAGCTCAAAATTTTAGGGTTTGTTTGGAAATTGGCGTTTTTAAGGGCTTATATATATATATATATATATTATAAAACGATGTGTAAAAGTATTGAGAATTGATTGACTTTTTGTATATGAGTTTTTTGGCTAAAATTCATAGTTTCCAAACGACCCCACATGATCAATTTGCTTCTGAATTCATTTTCTCATTGTGAATTTTAATTTTTAATTTTTTGCAATTGATAAAAGGGGAGTAGGTAAAATTCACAGGTCTATATTACGATTCTAAAGTTGTCTCACATAGGTTAACAATCAGCCCATGTGAATATAAGCTCTTGGGCACCCTTCCTTGTTTTCAAGGGGGTTTTAACCAAGTGTTAGCCATCAAGTAATCGGATGCAATCTATGTGAGTATGTGATACAAAACTTAACCATTGAAAACCGGCTTGCAAGGAGAAGGTGTCCACAAGGCTTATATGCACATGGGCAAGTTTTTTTTAACTGATGTGGATCATATCCTACCACTACACTCTATGGCCATGTTTGTTCGGATGGACATGAGCTTGGAATTAGACTAATAGTCCAATAAAATTATTAATCCGATGTTTGGTTAAACAATTAAAGTACGGACTAATTATTTTAAACTTGACTATTAGTTAAGATAGGATACATAATCCAACGGATTCGTAATCCTAGGACTATTAGTCATGGGAATGCTAATCCAATCCGTCCAAACAAATATGGCTTATATATATTACAGTGGAGTGGGACAAGTATGTCATAATTACTGATCAACCCTCTAGTGTATTTTAAAGCACAATCAAAATTATGTCAATGAGGGGTAAGCAAACAAAAACTTATCACATAAAAAATAATGAATACATAATGATGACTTGCTGACATTTAAGGGACCGAAGGCAAGAAACGAAAATAAAATAAAATTAATAAGAAAGGTTAAATTAATGAGAAAGAAAGGTGCTATGCTTCTTAAAAGGGGTAAATTTTCAGTGAACTGTCACTCAGATTTAGATGTTATAGACTGAGGTCAATAAGTGCTATACTCAGATTTGGATATATGCTAAAATATACTGGTCCATGTGAGAGACTAGTCTCTATGGTGCCCATGAGTGAAACTTTCCAATCTAAGCATCTCCCATCTCTGAGTGTACACTGAATACTAGTATTTTGCCCAAGCAAAGTCAGGGGTTTAAATGCCATCTGAACCAGGCCTATATGGACATATTTATACTTCTGTAAAAATGGGTATAAATCCTGTAGGTGAAAGAGATACATAATCTCATCATTGTTCTATATAGGTACGGCATGTTCAAAAGTTTTGATTATTTTTCTACTGATAAAGTCAAAGGTTCCTATATTATGATAGCTTTATTGCAACATTTTTCCCATTGTTTTGTTCATTGCTTGCTCGTTGTCACCTCCAATGATGGCATGCCTTCGCGTTCTTTGGCCGATTTTCTACTTTTTATCCCAACATTTGTGTGCTTCGAATCTGAGGATGTTTTCTTCAAGAACACATTTCCATTGTGATTTATAGGGATGTAAGCAAAAATAAAAATAAAAAAATGACTAAATCGATTGAAGCGGACTAAACCGGCTGTATTTGATTTGTTTTTTAATAACAATCGATTTGTGCAATTTTTAAATTTAATTTTTTCGATTTTTGGTTTGGTATCAATTTAAATACCTTGTGCACCAAACTAAACCGAAACTGATCGCTTTAATATATATTGTATTTATAATATATATATATATATATATAATGATATTAATAAGTATAATAAATTATTAACTTTAATTAATTAACATTATTATCTTTATAACCTAAGTTTATAAATTCTTTTTATATATAATCTTAACTCTAACTTATTATTCTTGAAACCTTAATATTTTTTAACTTTTTATTTTTATTTTTGTTAATTTAAGAATTGGAAAGTATTTATTAAATTAATGGATTAAATACATTTGAAATGGTAAGCAAATAACTAATTTAATATTTTTATACAAGTAAGTTATCATATCTAAAAGTGACTCAAGTTTGAAAGGTTCTAGACCAATTAAACCGTTCCGAATCAAACTGTTTAAATCAATTCGGTTCGGTACGTTTTGATGAAAAAAACAGTATGTATCAGTATTCAAAATAATAAAACCGACATTATCAATTTAGTAAAATTTTTTATCTAAATATCGACCATACTGAACTAATTACATAACTCGAGATTTTGGATTGGTTTAGGAGAGGTAGCGCAACTGACGCTTTCATCAAACACTTGGAAATAAGAAAAATGCCTCAGACCCCCAGTGGGGATCACTGGGGGTCCTCTGCCTAGCCCTCCCATTGGTCCAAAAAAAAAAACTGTGTTTTTTTTTTAATTTCGCCAACCCCAAGGCGCCACGTCTTTGGGGTTGACTAACTGGTCTGAAGCAAAACCGTGGAAATAAATCCCACTAAAGAATAAAGATTCTTACAATTACCTTGTTCGCTTTAGAAAATAATAATTCACAATTGAGACCAACCATAAAACAGCATACTTTCATTGAAAAATGTATTAGTTCAACAAGTTGAATAGTGACATAATAAGACCGACCAAAAAAAATGAAATTAAATGCAAATTTCATATACCTAAACTACATTGTTCACAACTCAATGACGACAAATTCCAACGAGCAGCAGCAAAAACAAATTTGATCATTTTTATGTAACCATATAAGAGAAACAGTGTACCACTGCTGCCTCAACATTCTTGTTCCTCCTTCGGCACTTTTGGCGGGCATATAAAATTGGATGGTAACTGCAAACATAACCAACTAGGAACAATCAATTTCAAATTCAAGATTTTGTCACAAATGCATGTTATCACCCAACAACAAGACGAGAGTCCTTGTCCTGCTCCATAAAATATACAAATGCAAACTTCACTCAACAGATCACAAATGATCTTAACAAACAGAAATGGACCATCAATTATAAAGCAAATCCAACAGTGACAAAAAGAACAAATAAAGTAACAGAAAAGACAAAAACTTCTTCGACTCTTGGGAGATCATTCCCAAAAAAATAAAAATAAAAAGCAGTGAGATTTTTTCTATCATCAACTTGTATTTTGTCAACTACCTATGTCAAGCAATTCTTCCCACTCACCACTGACCTTACAGCATTCAATTGTACAATAAATTGTCCGCATTGCCCAGGCAATTAAGGCATGTTTTCCAGCGACATATAAAGCATATTAAAACTTGTTTAACAGCTTTTTGTAGACTCATTCTTGAGCCCAAAACATTGGGGTGATTGCATAGCAAAATTGTGCATCATACAAAACTGGAAAAAATGAACTTCTGAGGGTGCATTGATCAAAGCTGCCCATATTTGTTGACTTGAATCGCACCCAAATCAATTACCAGTGCATAATCCTCATTATGTCTGCTGATGCATCCCACTATCTGCCATAGCAGGAGCTGTTGACTTGGACTATGTTACATAGACTCAGGTGCAAACATCAAATGCAGGTGTGTCCAAGTGTCATACTCCAAAAAGGGATAAATCCATTTGGGGGTTCTGGATTACATACTTTCAGGACGACGGATTGAAAGAAAAAGGGCAGATATTTCCAAACCTAAATATTAAGATAATGGAATGTGTCCAAAAGTTAAGTATTGCAATTGGGACGCATCTTAAATACTTATATACATTGTATAATATTGGTCTTGCTAACAAGTGCCCTTTAGGCACAAAAGAAAGACAAAAAAAAATTAAAAACACAAGACACTTTTCACTGAATTCAATACACTTTTTAACTATTTCATCTATTTTCAAGACGCTTCTTATATCAATTCCATTGTTAAACAATACCCACGGTGTACTTGTTAGCATTTCACTATTCTTGAATAAGATGTGATAAATTATTTTAAAATGCACTTCAAATTAAAAAAGATCTAAGAAAAATATGGAATTTATATCCCCCCATTCATGTAAGAAGTTAGAAATGTTTCTTTACTAGCAAATGTGAGCATCTTCTTAAATAATGGCAACTCTCTCCTCACCAGAATCCCCAGCCTCTCAACACACACAGATATATACATGCAAACAAGTATACATGTGTGTATGTAAAAGCAATAGCATTACATACATAACAAAGTTCCAAATGTTGTACAGCATCAATGATTCAGATTGTAAAGACTTAAATGGTACCCTTTATTTATTTTAAGCAAACTACAGTATTTAACCAGAAGGAATAAGCACCCAACAAAATCTTTTAACCTCCCATTATTATAATCTCCAATGCCAACTGTTAGATTGGCATGAAACCCATAATTAGCAAACCTCAAAATTATAACTTAAATATAGCCCCCAGACAAGCAGCTATGGTCCCATGAGACAAACAAAACAGAATGAATCGTACCTTACAATGAAGACCAGTTATCGTAGACCTCAACAATTGATCCCCAACTATCAATCTCAACTTTTTAATAAAATCATCCCGATTGATTTTCTTGCTCTAATAACATTTCCAACAAGTGGGGCAAAAAGAAAAGGGACAAAAAAACAAAAAAGATAAAAATATATTGAAAGAATATACATCAAAAATTATTTATAAAAAAAAGAAAATAAGAGATGGTATAATGTACCCTGAATATGTCATAATGAATATTCAACAATTTCGTATCTTTAGGATCTATTTTATTGGAGATGGCATCAAACAAACTAGCAAAAGGCATCCAAGGGGATTTAGGAGTCTTGGAGGTGCTTGAACCGATGTTGGGGGTATTTCCCTGAGATTTGTCCACAAAATCTCGACGCGGATGGCAATTTCTCTCCTAGAAAATAAGAAATGACAACTATCAAAAATGGAAAAGCCATAAACTACAAACAAAGGTTACCATCATTTACCATACCAACTTGCAAATCATTTTTGAAAATAACGCCCAAATCATAATGAAGAGATTGAGATCAAAGACATTCACCAGCGACAACTATTTGTAAGTACAAATGAAAATTGGTCCCGTCGTCGTCAATAGAATATTTGCCATTCCCAATAATGTTGAAACAATAAATAAAAACAATTTAATATCAACAGGCATTTAAGTATCAGCCATTAATACAAAAGTGTAATAGGAAAGTCTTGTCATGTAACCTAATTAAATTTATTAGGTCAACTCACTGCATGGTCTGAAAAGTGAGATCCAATCCCCACCCAACATTTTGGGCTCTCATCAACCTTATGGTGAAGTGACTATTGAACAACCTATGTTCAAATTCCTATATATCCACAAAAGTGTCTCATAATAGTTATTCTGCCTTTTTGCAAGTAGACACAATTTCATCACAGTACAAGACAATTCACAGTCATGCCCGAATATAGACTCCAGTAAAGCCAACCAAACCTCATAAAGTAGCTTGCGGGACCAGGCCTGCTTGCAAAATGATTAAAATCTCAAGCTTTAGCTCAACTCCTGGACAATTCCAGTCATAGAAGAAATTCTGGGTTACGGTGTCTTGGTGCTATCAGCTTGTGCCAACAACACACTCCCAGTTGCTCCTTATATTAACATACTAAGCAGAAGGGACCCAGATTTGTACCGTCCCCATAAAAAATTTGCTGCTCGCTGGACAAAATTAGCAAAGAAAGACTCGCAATCAATGGAATTCTTATAGTATGTGAATGCTTACCGTTTCAACTGAAGATGAATCTAGCTGCAATTGACCATGATGGTCCTGACAAGTAGTAACACCAGGTACATCAAATCAACTTCCTTTCCCGACCAGAGCTTCTGTAGGAACATTGAGAACGTCTCACACTCTAATACTTAAAGATGTCTCAAATATTAAAAAAAAAAATTCTAAACTAAACAACAAGAAATTAATAGTATTCAGATTTCATATACCTTACCCGAATGTGAGTCCCACTCACTCACAAATATAGATAGTACATGAACTAAAGGTCAAAAGTGTCAGGCTAGATTTTTCCATCCAAATGTAACAAAACCAATTAAATGGTATTGATCAAGCCAGCGGTCACACATACAAAGGTGGTGTATCATAATTTCTTTTAAGCTTGAATAATCAATTATGCATTAACCAATAAATATATAAAATTTAAAAAATTTAAAAAAATTTAAAAAAAAGGTATTAAGTAGCACCTTCAGCACTGTGGGACATCTTGAAACTGACAACATATTCTGGATAGATGTGTGTGATCATATTCATGTTCCAAACAATATAATGACTCGGATTTTGCAGATCATCAACTCCACTATCAAAATTTTCACTACTGGGATGAAATTGTCTAGATCCAGGATGAACAAGTTCCATATTTCCCAGTATGACACGGCAAAACACCATGTGTTGTATTCCATTTTCATCAACATCACAATAACTTGCACTGTAAAAAAACAAAAACAAAAGAACAAAAAAAAGAGCTAAATCCTCCTCCCAAAGCACAATCAATAACAAAAGAGGGGGGAAAAGGTATATTTCTTGATTTCGGTCCACAATGTGCAAAATATTGTGTTGTTGCTTATACTAATCCAAAGAACAATTAAAAAACAAAAAAATAAAGAGAATATGCAGACCTGGTGAGGGCACACTTCACAGCTGCAAGGTGAACTCCAAAACCATATGTGGCCTTAGTTTTGAGTCCACAATGCACAAGCCCACAGGTCATGATACTAGGCAGTGCATCTCTTGTAGAAGCGAGCCAAGCATACCGAACATTTGGATTCCTACGATACCTTTGAGTTATCTCAATCTGCTTCTGAAAAATTTCCCAGCAAGTTTGCATCACATTACCAGAGCATCTGTCAATTTCAAGCATGTTTGCATTCAAGGACGGGTTCATGCCCACAATGAACATGTTTTTCACAATATCTAAATCTACAGTTGCACAAACATATTCAAACTTAGAGGATAAATTTTTGCCACCCTGTTGAACTTCCTCAACAACCTTGTCCATTTTTGAAACAGATTTTTCATTATAATTGTCATCAATGCCTAGCGCATCATTATTTCTGTTAGATTTTTGTTCAATTTTAATTCACTTAGCACAAATATTTGACTCTTCCACACATTCCTCCAAATTGTAGCCATTAACTCCGTTTACTTCTATTTGAAGATGCAACTTGATTTCAGGGGCCCCATCCGCATACCCAAATTCATCTTTTTCTAACTCAGATTGATTGCATTCATGTCTTCCACCATCAGTAGAGTATAATTGGGGAAAAAAGCAGCTACCTGATTCATCAATCCAAGCTATAGGTTTCTGGGAACCTGTCTTCAAATCTACTTGAATCATGTACAAGATATCAAACATTAAATGGCAGCCCTTGAACTGCCCTTCAATTGCTGCTTTTTTCATTTGAAAATCTTTGCTAACCAACTCAACAATATCATGAGGAAAATCATTCCAGTCACCATTCTGATAAAACAGTAACCGCTGTGGCAGTCCACTTTTCATGAAATTGGAATAGTTCTTATGTAACGATTTTCTCAAGTGCACCCCACATTTGGTTTTGCATCCAACAAGTCTTTTCCGCTTGCCAAGCTTCGTAAATAATGAATTATGGTTGGGCTGAACTGACAACACCTTGTGGCTTGCTTCAATATATTTGCTGCACATTGGGCTGCCCGTTTTCTCTTTGCGTCAACAATGATTCTATGGCCATTATCCAATACTTTAACCCACTTTGATTCCATTTATCTACAAGAACAATCCTTATTTACAAACTAAAACACAAAAGATTAACTGGTATTCTCTCTAAGTCTTCTACCAAAAATCCCCCAACAAAATTGCCATAGAGGAGAAATTGCGAACCCTGGAACAAAATCAAATCAGTTAACATGTAAATTTCACATGTCTGTCATGCATATCTGACGAAAACTAACATTAAAAATATATATATATATATTTACAGTGAAGAAAATATTCAGACAAACATGCATCCAGGGTAGGTAACCAACAGTCGTAAATCATAGGAAGTAACAATTCCAACCCAATAAAATATAAAAAAAAGAAAAAGAAAAGAACAAAACAAATGCTGATGAAAACTGAATTTTACTTTCTTCTTTGGTCAGAGATAGTCAATGTAATTTATGTACACCATTTTAATTAATGTAATCTGTCTTAATTCTGTACAGTTTTGACCACCCAAATAAGGCTGTTAGTTAATGCTACTACCCAAAAATGAATTGAACTGTATCACTGATACCATTCCTGCTGAATTAGTGATTAATGATGGATCAATACCATGGGCACCATCCTTTCATTTCCATTGGTAAATTAATTAAAATTGTCACGTTTCAGCTTTAACTTAGGGGAAGTCATGGATAAGGAAGAGCATAAACCAAAACCAATCAAATAGAGAAAGAAAGAATAGAAATTATAGTGGAATAGTAATAGATAAAGTTGAATACAATAGACGGTTAAGGAAGCTATAAATTAACGCGTTGAGCCGACAAGCAAAGTAATAAAAACGTGTAGAGAACCTGCCCAGCAAAGTGGTAAAAACGTGTAGACGTTAAGGAAGCTATATATTAACTCGTTGAGCCAACTAGCATAGTAGTAAAAACGTGTAGAGAACCTTCCTAGCAAAGTAGTAAAAACGTGTAGAGGACCAATATAAAAACCACAAACTCAGGCATTGAAAGTCATAGCATGGTAGCCTCATAACCATTCCATTCCCTTCTTTCTTATCTCAATACTCTATACATTCGATTTTGCCTATTTCTCACTGTGTTCTAACTCATTCTTATCCATCTTTTGCAAATCATAATCAGCCCAACAAGGCCTTAAATCCAAGACATGAACAACAACAACAACATCAACATCTTATTTGTGAACTCGAGGAGCATCTTCCTCTCCCACCCCCACCTTCGGCCGCCACCCACTTCCCACCACGCCATCCTCCTCACTCAGATGCTCCTTGCCTTCATCCAACTAAAATTTCAAGGACAAAATGTTTCTTCATTCGAAACGTACCAAAAGGCCATCTGGGTCACCACTGTTAGTCTGATCTTGTATTGCTTCGCCTACGAAGCTCAACTCCGATTACCGGCCTATTCCCGTGTAATTCACCGTGGAATGATAGTGCTTGGTTCGGTTTCTTCGGTGTCTCTGACTTCCATGCTTTTCCCAAGTAATGGGAGACATGTGTTCTATCTGTTGTATGCCCTGTTTTTGGCAAGCAAGTCAGCAATGATTCGCCACTGATTCCAAATGGTGTGGAACTGGGTTTATCAGAGAATCATTGGTTATCTTCCGCGATAATGGTGGCGGTGAATGGGACGTGTCGGGAACAGGAGAGACCTGCTTCCACGACATCTATAAGAAATGAAAGCTATGGTAGATTGAGGGTTGTATGTGTCTCTGTTCTGTTATGCTCTATTCTGTTACTCCCCTGTTTTGTGGAACTGGGTATCTAAGTTACTTTATCTGTGTATGTAATGCTAATTGGGATTGGCAATAAGGTTTCTACAAACCCATTTTCTTGTAAGACTTCCTAAAATAAATTAAATAAACACACACAGATCATTGCCCCTTTTTCAAAGTTTCTACATGTGTAAACATCCTAAAAAGTTATGAAGTAATGTCCTAAATGTACTGCTTAAAGAACAAATGTGTAGATCAGCATATGAATTTGAATGGTGTAATTAGGCCAGTAAATAGATCGGATTCAGATTGGATCTATTCGAGAAGTATTGAACGCCTAATTAAGAAGTTTTGAACGCATAATTAAGATTTGGACAAATATAGATCACAATACCATAAGTACATATTTTTATAATCCATTGATTCACACTCTTCGTCCAAAGCAGGAGCGTCCGGCAATGGGTTGTTTGTTTGTGTCTCGATTTGAGGGTTGACCGTGAAGAAATCATGTGATTCCATGGGAGTGTCAACTAACTACATAAAGGAGAAACGCAAGAAAAGAGGTGTATAAATGACAAGTATTTGAAAAGATAAAAGCAAAAAACCAAATTTGCATGGATCTGAAAACAGAAACCTAACCATACTGATCCCAATATGGACTTTTGGAAAAGAAATTTGCTCAAATATGCCCCCTCTTTAAGGACTTTAAAAGTGGAATAATACAATTATCATTTATGAATGCACATTCAAAACAGAGGAAGCAAAAGATATTTTGAGAAAATATACATATCACGAATGTCTTTGAAACCGAACTGGACTGTACCGGCCGGTTAAACCATCGACCAGTCTAAGTTTCGGTTCAGATAGACCATTAAAACTAGACATTTTCAAGAACCGGTGATTCTTAGATAAACCGTTTGAACCTGCAATCAGTTAAACCATAAGAACCAGTGGCCGTTCACAATGCATTCACTTAAAATTTTTGTCGTGTTGGAGACTTAAATTTCCATTTCTATTGAGAAAGGCTTAGCCCAAGACCACTGAACTACACACTACACTTACTATATCTATAAAGGTATATATTATTTATTATTGTTCCAACTTTATTAAAAATCATTACAACTTTCTATAAAATGACAATGCATATTTTTAAATTAAAAATAAATTGATAATATAAGTATATATTTTTGTAATTTAATAGCTATAGTTTATTAATGCATAATTATCAACATATTTATGATGAAATTATAATGTCACTGTTCGATATTAATGCATAATTATCCAAGTTTCAAAACATTGTATATCACACTTGGAATACGGGATTAATTAATGATTCAAAACAACCAATGAATATACAAAATCAATATCCGAACGGGTATACACCATTACACTCACAATAACAAGAAGAGATGGTCCTGTTCCCATGCATTTATGTCACATGTCATGTTGATGACCATGCCACTAATTTATCCATAGGCATAAGAATCTTCAGTAGAGATTACTACAGGAAATTAGGTATTTACTGATTAACGGCATTTTATTAAACATCACTTTTTCTAATAATTAATAGCATTTTTTAAATGTCGCATTTGATATGAATCAAAACGACCCCGTTTTATGAATAGAAGACGCTTTGAAACGCCTCCAAATCCAGTCTCCCTCCAAACCCTATTTGTCTCTCCAAACCTTTATTTTCAAAACCCACCGCCATCTAGTTCAAATCTATCACTCACTCAAATCTCTCACTCTCTTGCTCTCTCTCGATTCTTCTTCAGAGCGATTGCAATTTCGAAATTTCTCAGAGCCAACCTATCTGCATCCGTATGGCTTCAATCTCATAGTTTCTCAGAGCGATTGCGATTTTGAAGTTCGATTTTGAGCACTGCCACCTACAATCTCAGAAAAACCAATCGAATCCTTCAAAATCTGCTTTAGCTTCGTGATATCTCAAAATGACATCTCAGCGATTTCGATTTAGATTTCGAAGCTCTCTCTACCTCTCGATTTCGAAGGTCTCTCTGTTGATTTGGTTGTTGATTTTCATTTGTGCAGATCAAGGCATTGCATATGCGGAGATCAAGACATTGAGAGAAGGCAGAAAAGTTTGGATCTACCTCTCTCTCTCTCTCTCTCTATATATATATATATATGATTATCGTAAATCTCATTTAGTGATTCTGTTTTGTTTGTGTTGGTTGTTGATTCTGTTTTGTTTGTGTTGGTTCAGTGATTCTATATATATATATATATGTATATACTATAACCCTCTTCTGCTTTGTTGATTTGGTCGTTGCCAAGTAATTGTATATATGTACTACACAATCAAAATACCACATCATAATCTCTGTTTCAGTTATTGATGTTTTGTTTGTGTGAAATGTTTTGATGTTCTTGATGCTGCTAGTTGACTTGGTTTATCATGAATTTTCTAATGTTCAATGATCCACTAATCTAGTTATAGTTGGTTTATCATGAAGTTGCTTGCCCCTCCACACCCTATTATATTTCTAATTTATAAGAATGCATATTTACTTTAAAATTTCAAAGTCATGTATCGGTTACCCAAGCACACACATGACTATAACTTTGTTGATGTTAGTTGCTTGCAAAGGCTAGCAAATACAACTCAACTATGGGGATCAAGAACAGGCATTTGCTCAATTTTTATGCAGTAACATTTTTTTTAAAAAAATTATTTTTTATTCTGACTTTAAATATGGAGCTTTTACACTTGCAACAATGATTCATACCACCAAAACAAATACCACTAATAGCACTAATGCATTGGGAATGCCAAAAAAAGAAAAAGAAAAGGCATAGGCAATGGGCGGGGCCCACTGTTACATCATTAGTGGTGCTATTAGAGCACCATTTTTAGTGCTCTCAACCATTTTTCTTACATTCGTTATTCTTTAGAGAAGCTTTCTAGAAACTTGTTCATTTGTTTCTTGTGAGGTTTGGAACTTGACTAATTTCTACTTACAAAAATGCTTCACAGGAAGAAAGGCAGTGGAAGCTGAACGTCTGAGGGTGAGAGAGCATTTCTTTATGACTTATGGGAAGCATTGCCAAAATGTGGACAGGTAGTATTCTTGGATCCTCACCCTCAAGTTAGTACATGGTTTTATTTATCTATTTTTTTCTCTCTCTTTGTAATTGTGGTTTCTATTAATGTCCATATGGTAACTTGATTTGGTAATGTGCTTGCTCCAAATTAGATCTCCATTATCTTTTTGAATCCACCTGATCTTACATTTTTGTTCGATGTCTCTTTACATCCAGGCATTCTTTTGGGCTGGATTCTGATTTTCTCCACCAGTTACTTTTCTTCTTTAATCCACAAAAAAGATATATGCATTAGGATTTGAAACAACAAATTTTAATTGAACTTAAGTGAACTTCAAAGAAGATAATTATGACCTGATAGACTTGTGAACCTTTTGACCGTTAATTATATTTGTGAATCAAAATAATCTAATTCATTGCATAAAACTTATATGAAGAAATCAAATATGATTCAGGAACTCTCACATCATGCTGCTTTAGTAGTGAGACTACAAGAATTATATGGCATTACTTTAGCTTGAACAATCAGTTGCTAAAGTAATCCTTTGGTCAACTTGAACTTTCTCCTGTTTCTATATTAATACAAGTAATCTCTTCTTTGTATGAGACCCAAAGCTTCACATTGGCACTTTTCTCCTTGACCAATTGGTTTCCTGATAAGCATTTGGTGCTGAACTATGGTTGTAGACTTCCAACTTCTGTTTTTTTTTTTTTTTTTTTTGTTATCAGAAGAAATAGAAAGAGAAATCTCATATTTAAGCAGTTGACATCCATGACATTATGGCCACCCATTCCTCATTACGGATGATGGCAGTCATAAATTTGGGTGGTTTTGTGGCTCAATCTAAGTTGGATAACCTAACCTTGTTACTGATAAGGTTTAGCTCAGACTAGTTCTTTGATTTTGTTGTTTATTGAAGCTTTGACCCCATTAAACTTGGAAGCATATTTCATTGTAAGGTTTGGTTTGTTGCTTGTATACATTTTCAGTCAATTTTTTTATTGATTATAGAAGTATGAGGTAGAATTATACCTCTGTGCAAATAATCAGCTTGCTGAATCTTGTATCGATGTTCAATTTTTGTCAACGTACGTAGCTAAGTTTCTAATATTGAAACATGTTTAGCTATAGTTGATATAAAGCCATTAGAAATTGTTACTTTGATCACTTTAGTGTGGAACCACAAACTTGTTGATGCAGTTTTTATGTTTTAGTTGCTTTGAAACAGAAACTTGCTTACTAGAGGTTTTTCTATTGGCAGAAATCAGTTGAAGGATCAATTGTTTATGACATCTAATAAATCCAGTACATCAACAATCCTCTTGTTAGAGGCAGTCGTTATGTTGATTGATCCCAGACTTCCCTGGTCTTGTAAGATAGTTGGCTATCTCTTGCAAAGAAATACATATTCCTTATTGAGAGAGATTGTACTCACTGGAAAGGTACATTTCAAACCAACTGGCCCTTTATAATTTTTGGTTGTCTTCCATGATATATCTTATATATATCATACCTTTTTTCCTTTCTTTTTGACTACATGCACTTACAATTAATCTTATTCTTAGAGTCTTAGGTTAACAATTTCTGCAGAAAAGTAAATGGGGCAAGCCATCATTAAGTTGTAGGCCTTTGTACTGTCAGGGGGTTCTCTTGAATGTTTGTAATTGGGGGAATTCCAAATGGCATAAATTATTCTAAAAAATTAATTAATGTAAAAACTGTGATCCCTAGGGCACTGTAATGCGGTTTTAATCCAGCGTCGACATTGGGTGTTCTTTAAAGCACATCTGTTGTTGAATCTTGTTTGCCATAGTTGGTATCTGACCTTCAAGACTTGGAGACATCATGAATTGTCAGGATTTTGGTCTCGATTGTGAGAAACTGTCGGTATTTTTTTTTTTTGGGGATAGATAATAGATTATGTTAACAGGGCATAAATAAAAAAGTGGGTGCAAAAGCATCTGATCACAAGGAGGTGGGACCTAATCAAGAATTCCCCTGAATAACCTCTAACGAATCCCAACCATTATCTTGCATCCCACACCACTTATGATAATAGAGTGCTATAAAGAATCACACTGTATGGGAAATCTCCATGACCATTTTTCAAGATAGGCAACCTTAGTAATTTGCATATGATGGACTACTTTGATGATGTGTTCTCAATTTTGCAGGAAAGTATAAAATTTCAAGATTCTGTTGGGAAAATATCTTCTCTGGAGAGTATCCTTGCCCTCATTATACCTCATGTTGGTCAGAGATCATGTGTTTGTGCTAATATTGATCCCCGATAGAGTTTCTCATCACAAATTCGTACAATTCCTTTCTTGTGGAAGCTTTTTCCATATCTAAAAGAGGTAGTTTGGTTTTCTCAGTCCCCACACCGCAACATTATACTTTTATATTTTAGATTTCACCAGGGTCTAGTGGGTCAGAATCTCTTCCAAAGTCAATACACAAAACATATAATGGGTGTTTGGGAAGTGACTATTTTAGAGACTTTTTGGCTTTTTCGCTATTTTAGTAGGCTATTTTAGTTTTTGTGTTTGGGAAAATGGATTGAATTTTTTGTTTGATTGTTGTGTTGAAAAATGTGTTTGAAATGATGTTGAGATAAAAAAATAATTAAATTATTCCGAAAAAGGTGTGTCTGACGTGATGAAGAGATAGCAAGGACATGATGATTGATTTGTTGGGGTATGAAATTACTAAATTGCCCCTATGTGTTAGAATGCTAAGTTGGTGGGTTAGTTAAAAATTAAAGGATAAAATGGTAATTTCAAATCTACCCCGACACTTCTGCCAAATTGTCTGCGTCAATTTCTGATAAAAATAAAAAAAAAATAAAAAAACTCAGCTACAGTTGGGCTTTTTGGCTATTTATTTGAATGAGGCTAAAATAGCCTCACATATTCCTTCCCAAACACCGCCATAATATGTTCTCTTTCTCCTGTTAATTTTGTTACCAAAAAGTTTTATTTCAAACATTTATTACCTTGTTATAAAAACTTTAAAGTTTTCTTCCTTTATTTATCTAGATTTTTGCGACACGGGGCTGAGTGTACATTACATTCATCAGATGGCATTATGTGTGCAAAATCATGCCAATGATGTGATTTCTCAGCCTGATTGTTCATTTGATATGGTAAGGAAATGATGTGATTCCATAATGTACTGGTATTGTTTGTTTGCTCCTCATTTAGACTCTTTGGATTTGTATAAATAACGAGTTTGGTGAAAAAGTTCACGTTTATTGCTGTTTTTTTTTAGATGCCAAAATTCAATAAAGTTTTGTTCTCCCTTTGTTTTCTTTTCTTGATCAGGCTATAGACTTTGCAGCTGTTGCGACATTTTTGCTGGAGCCGCTTCCTCCTATGCAATCATCTAACAAAGAAAGTAAAAGAGGTATGCCTTTAACATAATATACTTTTCTCTTTTCCTCCTTGTTTTGTGTATTTTTAGGGGGGTTTTTTTTTATACTTAATTCTCTTATTTTCTTTTAATTAATTTAACGCAACACATCTTTGCGTGATATTGAGACTGGATAACCTGACAAAATGAGGAAAATGAAAAATTGGAGTGATACAATTTGGTTGTTTTTAGTTTGGAAACAAATTAAAAACTTGAATTAAGCCAAATCAGCCACATAGTTTTATATATTAACCTAGAGAATAGTACCTTGAAAAAAATCCAAATCTTGTGGGAAATTTGGTAATATTCTGTGCCTTTTGGTTGATGCAGCAAATAGCTGAGTGGGTAATGACAATGATGCAAGGTTTTGCTGGTAAGACGATGAATTATTTGAATACTTTCACATTGTTAATTATGTAAACCTTGTCATCATATTTGGAGCCTGCTTTTTGAATAAAATTATAGTCAATTGAGTTCAGCTTCATGTTCTGATTGTTTTGACTTTATCAGCTAGTTTATGGACTAGCCCTGGTTGTTTTGACTTTATCAGCTTCATGTTCAAGCTTGTAAATGAGTGAGAAACTAGACTCAAAGTGGCTGTACTAATATTTATCCAATGTTGAAACATCTCTATTGTAAATTCTCAGCTTTGCTTGTATGATACTTGGGAGCAAATGATGTAGAATAGAAGACAAACCTAGCAGCTGTCATTGTGGTGACAAATGAAGATAAATAATTGGCAATTTCTCAGCACATAAATGAGCCCAGATGGAGGTCACTTGAGTAGAGGATGTAAGTAGCTCTGCTAGGAGTAGGACTTGGGAGTCTCTTCACTTGAGCAGACATTTTTTTTAATAGTTGTTCTGTTTAGTCTCTGCTAATGCCCCACTTGAGAGTCACTTCTATAAGATCCTTATCTTTTTAATAGTTGTTGCCGCTGCTTTGTGTTTGTGTTTGTGTTTGTGTTTGTGTTTTTGTTTTTGTTTGTTCATCTTTAAAGCTGCAGCTAAGATGAGAGCCTTGAAGGTTGTAATTGTTAAAACAGCTTATGGGGTTCTGTGCAAATTTTTTTTGGCAAATCACCTCTTTTAAATGTTGTTCATCTCACATTGATGAGAGCTACTCTTGAAGTTCAAGTGTAATTTGACTTCTTCTTGACCATTTTGATTTTAATTGATGTATTTAAAATCTGAACATGAATTGTTTCTATTCTTAGGTATGCAATGAATTGTTTCTTATTTTTAATTTTGTTTTCAAGCTTAGTTTATTTATTATTTGAATATACATCAATTATTAGTTCTTAATAATTGTTTATGACAGGTATAAATATCTGTCGCTATATTTAAATGTCAAGCTTAGCATAATAACAAGAAAAGAAAAGGCTATGGCGGCGTTCTTTAAAAGTCCCTATATCCCAACCCCAATGGCTAGATTTTTAAAATGTATAAATATCTATGACGGCGTTTCAAAAACGTCGCTTCAAAAACGTCGCTAAATATCATAGTGACGTCATAGTACCGTTAGGGTAGGACATTTGGCTACTAATATAACGACGTTTTTTAAACGCCATAAAGCTATAGCGACGGCCGCGTTGTCGGCGTTTGGTACTAAACATCACAAAAAGAATTAGTGACGTTTTTAGTACCTAAAAGTGCATTTTCCAGCAATGGATATGTGGAATTTAATATGAGTTACACAACTGGATGGATGGATACACTAGCTGCTTAAAAGGAGAAAAGCAAGAAAATAGAGAGAGATGAAGAAAGATACTAACTTTATTTTATCCCTTCATACTATCATTATTATACTACTTTAATCTTTCAAATTATCAATTTGAATGGCTAAATTATTGATAGTAGTTCATCTCATTCTAAATCATCAACATCGATACACAAAAATAGGCTTGAATCTCGACTCATCAAGACAAGCATACATACCTAACCCATTGGCCTATTTGGGTCAAACCTAGTTGATAAAAGAGCTTGAGCTTAAGGTTTTAGTTTTCGAAGTTTAACTCGTCCGAAAAAGCTCCTTGGGTTTTTTTTTGTCCTAGGTGGAGACTTTTAGGCCCTTCCTAGGAGGGCACACGAGAGATACCGATAAAAGTGAACTTGAGTTGGGCATATTGGGGAAAATTCATTGATCAACTAGGCTAGCCGTCAAGGGTAAAAGCTCGTTGGGCTTAGCTCACAAGTAAACGTGGACACCATTTTCACAACCCGGCCAGGCTCGTTAACCCATCTAGGCCAAGCTTGTTGGAAAGGACTTGGATCTAAGATTTTGACTTATGGCTTTGCCTGATCTGTTAAAAAAAAACTTGCTGGGCTTAATCTGCAAACAGGCTTGGACATCATTTTCGTAGCCCAACCCATCCCGACCCAGATGGATGCTAAATCTTAATCAAGCATTTAATACTTTTTGATAAGCTCGAATTCAAATTTCCCTCTAGAAATCCATAATTACAGCATTCAAATTCATATTCACTATTTCAATCTGGTTCAAAGGGACCAAAGGGCTGATCTACACATTTGTTCTCTAAGCAGTATCTGATATTGACATTTAGGACATTACTTCATAACTTTGGGCTGATCTACACATTTGTTCTCTAAGCAGTATCTGATATTGACATTTAGGACATTACTTCATAACTTTTGAGGATGTTTACACATGTAGAAACTTTGAAAAAAGGACAAAGATCTATGTGTGTGTTTATTTAATTTATTTTAGGAAGTTTTACAAGAAAATGGGTTTGTAGAAACCTTATTATGCCAATCCCAATTAGCATTACAGACACAGCTAGTAACTCAGACAATTCAACAGTATCTTCTCTTAACATCAAAACCTTTATAATAAAAAATAAAAAAAAAACACATTCAATTCAAATAGATGATCTATTAATACACTGATAAAGTAGCTCAGACAATTCAACAGCATCTTCACTTGACATCAAAACCTTTACAAAAAAAACATATTCAATTCAAATAGATCATCTATTAATATAGCAACAATTTAAACTCTTTTCCAATGCAACATAGAATAACACCATAAACCAACAATCTATGCCAAATAGGGAAAAATCAAAGGACAAAACAGGGGAGTAACAGAACAGAGACACTTATTCACAAACAATTGCAAACGCCAAAAAATTTAGATGTAAAATTGCAAACGCCTTTGTCACACTTATTTTTCTTCTTCAAGAAACCCATATTGTTAACTGCTCCCATAATAAATGTTTCCAAATTCAACCCATTTTCCTCATTTGTCAAATTGCCAAAAAATTTAGATGTGAAGTTACAAAAAATTAACACGACTTAAATAGACCCACAATCAATCTTGAGAAACTGAACAATTCACATCTATACCAAGTTTTATATATAAAGGCATATATACATATATATGAGCTCAAATTACTTGCCTGCGACTCTGAATGAGCTCGATCGTGTGGTTCCAGACAGCAAAACAAAGCTGGTTGGGACTCAAAACCCTAAATTTAGGGCAACTACCGAGAACAACGGCGTGGTGATCCAGCACCGGAGGGACAATTAGGGTTCGATTGAGTATCGCGGCCATCAAAATGGCGTACTTGAACTCAGACAACTGGTTGCTGAACCCACTGTGGGGTGCGTACCAGAGGAATTTCTCTCCAGCTAGGGTTTGCTATGAGGTGCAGAGGTGGGGGGACTGGGGTTGGGGGGGATTTTTTAGGGTGGAGAGGAGAGAATTGGAAATGTGCTTGTAGGAGGGGAAGAGGAGGAAATAGATTGGGAGGAGAGAGGAGGATGATCTGAGAGGGGGTTTCTTCTTCCATCTGATGTTTATTTTTGAAGTTAAGAGATTCCATCATACACTCTCTCTTCTTGGGTGATGAAAATTACTGGTTTTGATTTCAATTGGTGGTGGTGGTGGTCTACAAATGGTTCCTTGATTTAACAGTACTGACTGGTATGCAAGAAAAAGGAAAGAAAGAATAATTTCATTTGGAAGAGGACCTTCAGGCGTTGAGCCAACTCCTAGCAAAGTAGTAAAAACGTATAGAGGACAGTAACGCGTTGAGCCAACTCCTAGTAAAGTAGTATAACAGCCAAAATGCCTTGAATATTGAAAATCAAAGCCCAAGAGCCTTGTAACCATTTCATTCCCTTCTTTCTTATCTCAATACTCTATACATTCGATTTTGCTTATTTCTCATTATGTTCTAACTCATTTTTATCCATCGTTTGCAGATCATAATCAGCCCAACAAGGCCTTAAATCCAAAACATGAACAACAACAACACAAACGTCTTATTTGTGAACTCAAGGAGCTTCTATCTCTCCCACCCCCACCTCTGGCCGCCACCCACTTCCTATCCCGCCGTCCTCGTCCTCGTCACTCAGATGCTACTTGTCTTCATCCAACTAAAATTTTAAGGACAAAATGTTTTTTCATTCTAAACGTACCAAAAGGCCATCTGGGTCGCCGCTGTTAGTCTGATCTTGTATTGCTTCACCTACGAAGTTGAACTCCGATTACTGGCCTATTCCCGTGTAATTCGCTGTGGAATGATAGTGTTTGGTTCGGTTTCTTTGATGTCTCTGACTTTCATCCTTTTCCCAAGTGGGAGACGTGTTCTATTTGTTGTATGCTCTGTTTTTGGCAAGCGAGTCAACAGTGATTCACCACCGATTCCAAATGGTGTGGAACTGGGTTTATCAGAGAATCATCGGTTATCTTTCGCAAGAATAGAGGCAGCAAATGGGACGTACCGGGAACAGGAGAGACTTGCTTACCTCGATTCTAAATGCAGGTCTCTCCTGTTCTTAGCACGTCCCATTCACCGCCTCCATTCTCGCGGAAGATAATCGATGAGTCTCTGATAAACCCAGTTCCACACCATTTGGAATCGGTGGCGAATCACTATCGACTCGCTTGCCAAAAACGAGGCATACAACAGATAGAACACATGTCTCCCATTGCCTAGGAAAATGATGGAAGTTAGAGACACCAAAGAAACCGAACCAAGCACTATCATTCCACGGGGAATTACATGGGAATAGGCCAGTAATCGAAGTTCAGCTTCGTAAGCGAAGCAATTCAAGATCAGACTAACAGTGGTGACCCAGATGGCCTTTTGGTACGTTTCGAATAAAGAAACATTTTGTCCTTGAAATTTCAGTTGGATGAAGGCGATGAGCATCTGAGTGAAGAGGGCGAGAACGGTGTGGTAGGAAGTGGGTGACGGTCAGAGGTAGGGGTGGGAGAGGTAGAAGCTCCTTGAGTTCACAAATAAGACGTTATTATTGTTGTTGTTGTTCATGTCTTGGATTTAAGGCCCTGTTGGGTTGATTATGATTTGCAAACGATGGATAAGAATGAGTTAGAACATAATGAGAAATAGGCAAAATCGAATGTATAAAGTATTGAGATAAGAAATAAGGGAATGGAATCGTTACGAGGCTACCAAGCTTTGATTTTCAATACTTGAGGCGTTTGTGGCTTTTATACTACTTTGCTAGGAGTTGGCTCAACGCGTTAAGGTCCTCTACACATTTTTACTACTTTGCTAGGAGTTGGTTCAACGCGTTAAGGTCCTCTACATGTGTTTTTTTTTTTTTTTTTAGAAGGGGGGGTAATTAAGCCCCCAAAAGAAATTATTCTTTCTTTCCTTTTTCTTGCATATTTTTTCAACAACCAATCAATACTGTTAAATCAATGAACCATTTTTAGACCACCACCACCACCAATTGAAATCAAAACCAGTAATTTTAACCCAAGAAGAGAAAGAGTGTGTGTGATGGAATCTCTTAACTTCAACAACAGAACAAACATCAGATGTAAGAAGAAACCCCCTTTATGTAAGTCCATTCAATATAAATGTTATACATATAACTTTGCATTGAATTCCAAAAGCCTAGAAGCATATTAAATTTTACAATAATGTCCGAAATCAAGAATTCAGACAAAAAAGAAAAAATAATATGTGATTCATATTCATTTGTGGACCTCACCATAGTAGAGTTGAATTTAAAGCACACTATTTTTCTTGGTACTTTTTAGTGTCTAATAATGATGATGAAAAAAAAAACATCTTTCAAATGTGAAATGCTAGGCTTTTGGGATAGGTTTACAGAGGAGAGACAGATTTTAGAGAGAGGAACTAGATAGTGGCAGTTTTTGAATGGTTGTGAGTGTCCGCCAATGACTGCCAGAACAAACTAGCTCTTGTTTCAGTGATGGTTAGTAGCTGTTGCCAACTTAGAAATCATACTTATGGCACCAGCCTCATTGGATGTTTAGGGGTGTAAATGAGTCATGTCTTCACAGTTTGTTTTTTTCTTCCAGTTTGTCTTTGTTGGTAGAAACCTACAAACAAGTGAATCTCGAACAAATGAAGACATGAAGCAAGTACCAAAATAGAAGGCTTTGAATTTATTTTCTGCACTTATTGGTGGTTTGAGATATATATATATATATATATTTTTGACTTCACCTTCATCTTGGAATAGAAAATGATCGCAAGAGTTTAATTATAAGGTCAGTTTGTTCTTTCTGGAGTTGGAATATCCTTTTTCCTTCTTCATAGTTACTAATTCCCAACTTCTCTCTATTTGCAACAAAATAGGAGCTCAAGTTAAAAAATATAGTTGGTTACAAACTCGATAAAGCAACTCACAGAAGCAATAATTCAAATTGTGAGGAAAATTGAAAATTGACAAGACTTCAAAAGTGGGAAACACCAAAACATTATTCTCTGTTTAGAATAATGCAAATTAGGATGCAAGAAAAATAGATGTTTTGTCCACAAAAGTGATAATTAAAATTTTATAATACTCTCTCCATCTCATTTTATGTTTCCAACTCCCCATTTTTGAAAATTCATTTTATGTGTCCTAGTTTGAGAAGTTGAAAAATTTTAACCATTACTTCCTTATTTCAAACTATATTTAAATACAATTTCAATTACAATTGACATCCTTGCAATTTTTGTTTTGTAGATGGCTGTAATTTTTGTTTACAATGGAACTAATGGGTGTAATTTTTGTTTTGTAGATAGCTTTTGGCATTGACATGTGGATCTTCCATTTTTTTGTACGGAGGATAATTCACACTTTTGAACAGTTGGGAAGTTTTTTTTCATCCTCTGCTTTTTGTGTGGAATTTGGATGAATCATATATATAATTTTTGGCGTGGTACATAATACTTTTGACATGGAACTTGTTTTTATTGCCGTGGTATATATAGATTACCTTTTGTCGTGGTACATATTACTATGGTAATTTGTACCATGCCAAATGGTTATTGCAATGCATAGTATAGTAAAAATATTTTGTGTACACAGGACATTGTTTTGATAATGTATTTGTTATGTATAACGTTATTATTTGTAATTGGAATATATATAGTTGGTTTGTATATAAGTCCACATTAAAAAGGTTTTTTTTTTTTTTTTTTTTTATGGTTGTAAGTAAAATATGCATTATGGAATAGGTGATAATATATTAATATGCATTTGTATACCTATGATAGGTTGCGGTGGATACATACAAGTTGTGGAAAAATATATTAAAATGAAAAACAAAAATGAAAACATAAAATGATTTTTTGGCGACAAAACAATTGGTAGCCAAAAATAGAGTTAAATATTTTTAGTGTCTAAAAAGTTAGTAGCGAAAAAAGAATTAAATCTTCTGGCGACTAAATATTTAGTAGCCAAAAGGAATTGAAAACAGTTTAGGCGACTAATTATTTAGTAGCTAAAAAGAAAAACACGTTTGCCGACTAAAAATTTAGTCGCCAAAAACATAATAATTATATCATAGGCGACAAAACCTTTGGTAGCTAAAAAAATTAGACTTTCGCCGACTAACTTGTGTAGTAGCTAAATAAGAAATTGGACTTTCCACGACTAAACATTTAGTAGCTAAAACAACACTATTGGCAACTAAAAATTTGGTCGCCGCAGATACTTGAAGTTTTGGCAATAAAAAATTTAGTAGTTGAAGATATGATTTAAATTAAATTAGTATCCTTTGGGCGACTCATAGTTTAGTCGCCAATTTGCCTCATCAGTGAGTAAAGCTATTTTGTCGCAAATACCTTTTACTTTTGCCTACTAAAACGTTAGTCGGCATTTTGTCAGACTTTTGGCGACTAAATTGTTTTTAGTCGCCAATACCTTCCCCGACAATCTTCCTGTAACAAATCCAACGACCAAAATATTTAGTCGGGAAAATATTTCGGCGACTAAAAATCTTACTTTTGGTGACTAAAAATTTAGTCGCAAAAAATGTAATTTCTTGTAATGAATATAGTGCAAATGCTATGAATAATTTTTTATAAATAATGTCACAAATTGTTTTGATAAAAAAAATTATAATTTATTATGAAATATTATAATTATAAAAAAGTGTATCTAAGGATTCCTCTGCCACGTTGTGCTTTTATGCTACTTTGCATGTCGTTTGGAATATTTTTGGTGGTGTTTGTTTGTGTTTTCTAACAAGGGTTTTTATAAATTGTACCACTCACTGTCTCAACCATGATGATAGTGGTATCTTAAAAAAATAAAATTTGTCAAGGAATGTTACACACACATATATGGGAACCTAGGTTTGGGTTAAAATAGTCTTAAATATTAATGTTGTGTTTGCTTGGGAGATTTGAAAAGGAATTTAAAAATGAAAAAGAAAAATGTGTATGAAATTAGGCAAAATGTAAGTATTTTTATCCCCATTTCACTTGTCTTTTATATTTTTCTTTTCAAATCTTTTCTCAAATCCATTAACCAAATACAACGTAAAGAAGTCAAATAGTTTCTTTTTTTTTTTTCTTTTTTTTTGGTTCAACCATCAACAACCAATTGGTAATAGTTTCAAATAGTAACCTAAGTCACTAAACTATATATATATATTTTTTTTAAACAAAAAAAAAAAGGAAAAGAGAGTAGCCTAAGCCACTATCACATTGACTGGCCACCACCACAGGTAGTAGATGACAATTTTGTCCCCTTATACTAATTTTTAAAAAAACATAAATGTCTAAAGTTAAGGATAAATTTGTCATTTTAGTCTTAAACATAATTTCAAACATATTTTTCAATACAACAATCAAAGCAAAAAAATTCAACCAAACTTCCCAAATGCAAAAACTAAAATAGTCTATTAAAATAATCAAATTGCCAAAAAGTCAAAAAAATAATCACTTCCCAAACAAATATATATATATATATTGTAGCATTCAATATCGCAGAGACTGCAAATTAATTAATGTTAAGAAATGTTTTCGCTTATACAATAATCGGGATATTTTTATAATAAATACTATTTTTTTTGTACATAAGTTATAATAATTTGTGGTGTTAATATTATAAATGTCATAACCAAAACAAGTGCAATGGTTTAATTCAATCTAAAAAAAAAAAATGCATAATGATTTATCACTTGAGCCATAACCAAAATTATAACCATGATAGTTTAGAACCAACATTACAATAAGTCATAACTAAATCATAAATACCAAAATGGGTAATAACCAAACACCTCTTGAAGTATAATCAAAGACTTCTTCCATCATAACTAAAATAACAACTATTATATGTCATAACTAAGGCATAACTAATATCATAAAGAATTATAACCAAGTCATAATAAACAAAGACGGACTTAAAATTCTAACATAAGAGGCGAACACATATATCCTAACAAAAATTTTAAAAGGAAAGTGTAAATTACATCATTGACTTCTACAATCATGAAAATATATATAAATAAAATAATGAATTATTGCTGGAAAAGGAGATAAAGTATTGCATAAATTTTAAAAAAATTAAGGAAGCACAATTTAATTTTGTTAAACTTATAAAACTTGGTGTATTTTTTTTTATTAAAAAAGATTGTTATAACTTATCGTATAACTTTCTATTAACTACTTTATTTACATAAAATACTTTCACCACTATAGCCAATTTTTGTTACTCAAATACATCCTCAACCATTTTGCAGGGGTGCAGAAACTTAAAAGAAATAATGTAATCACTAGTTTTACATAAAATCATGGAAAAACCTTCTCATTTAGACCATCTCTAATGGTTTATTAAATGGATTGTAATTTAAATTTGATAAAAAAAATTAATTTGTTTCTACTTTAATGGTTTTATCAAATGAGTATCAAATTGAGGATATCAAAAATATTTCATCAAATTGAGGACGTCTGGACCTTTCATCATTTCATTGTTCATATCCATTGTATTTTCACCACCGGATATCCCCTGAATGACCACCTCTTTGCAAAAATTTGTGAAAAATTTACACTGATCAATCGACCAGTCAGACATCTGCCTAGTCGTTCGCCTAGTCGATTAGTAGTTTGATAAAGTCTTAAATACCTCCGTTAGAGCACTTGATATCAAATGAATTTTTTATTCAAATTTTTACTTAAATTTAGTAAAAAAAAGATACATCGTTAAAGATGTCCTTATATAGACATAATAGATAGAAAAAAGAACTCAATGATAAAACAATAATAATCAAGCTCACTTAGGTCTATTTTGGAAGGAGATTTTTTTATTTATTATTATTGACCTTTTTTTTTTTTATAAAAAAAATGTATAAAAAAAATAAAGAGTGATGTGACCCAAATAAGTCAATAAGTTAATTTTTTTTATTACCTTTCCAAAAGAAATCTTAATTTGAAACATTTATTTTTGGGTTTTTTTTTTTTTTTGTCAAGACATTTGGTATTTTTCAATATCAATAAAATGAGAGTAACTCCCGTTTGGTATCAAATTCAATTTTGTGGTTTTCTTTTTAAAAAAAGTAAAAATAATAAATTTCAAAAACATTTGATGCTTGCATATTAAACTTTTTGTGCAAAGTAATTTTCAATTGTAACTTTTGTTTGGGTTGAATTTTTTAAACTTGTTTTAGAGTTTTGGATAAATTACAAATATATTTCTTGAGGTTTGCTTAAAACACAGATTGTTTCATGTGATTTGAAAAAATTATAAATACCTTACTGTTAGAATTTTTTACTTAACAAAATTAACTAAAAAAATAAAATTCATAATTGCCCTCTTATAGAATAATAAAATTATCTAATGATTAATTAAAATATATTTCTAATATAATTAAAAATTGTTAATTGACTTGATAATTTATTAATAAAAGTGACAATTTATTATGAAATGAGAAACCTCAGGGGATGAAATATAATTTCCAACTCTACAGAGGCGATTTGTATTTTAATATATATTTATAGAGTAATACTAGAGATCTCAAATGTTTTACCAAATATTCTACAAAATGTCTCACATGTGAAATATTTAATAGAATAGTAAATATTTGGAATCTTTAACATTTTTTTTATTTGTAACTTATCGTAGAGTTTTTTTACTTTTTTGCGTTTTTCAATCTTTAGTAAAATTATTTATTATTATAAGCCAAATTTTGTTTTGTTTTTTAACTTTTTAAATACATATAATCTAAATATTAAAATTAAAATATTTATAAAATCTAAAAATGGCCTTCTTTTTTTTTGTTTTTGTTTTTGTTTTTGTTTTTGTTTTTTCAAAAAATATGAGATATATTTCTTTTATGTTTGGCTCTGGTGTGATTTTTATTTTCTTTCCATTTTCTTGCATATTTTCTCGACAACCGATCAGTACTGCTAAATGAAAGGACCATTTTTACACCACCACCACCAATTGAAATCAAAACCAGTAATTTTCATCACCCAAGAAGAGAGAGTGTGTGATGGAATCTCTCAACTTCAACAACAGGACAAACATCAGATGGAAGAAGAAATCCCCTCTCAGATCACCCTTCTCTCTCCTCCCAATCTCTCTCCTCTTCCTCCTCATCTCTCTCCTCCTCTTCCTCTCCGCCAAGCACATTTCCAATTCTCTCCTCTCCACCCTAAAAAATTCCCCCCAACCCCAGTCCCCCCACCTCTGCACCTCACAGAAAACCCTAGCTGGAGAGAAATTCCTCTGGTACGCACCCCACAGTGGGTTCAGCAACCAGTTGTCTGAGTTCAAGTACGCCATTTTGATGGCCGCGATACTCAATCGAACCCTAATTGTCCCTCCGGTTCTGGATCACCACGCAGTTGTTCTCGGTAGTTGCCCTAAATTTAGGGTTTTGAGTCCCAACCAGCTTCGTTTTGCTGTCTGGAACCACACGATTGAGCTCATTCAGAGTCGCAGGCAAGTAATTTGAGATCATACATATGTATATATGTACACGTTCTTTATATATAGAACTTTGTATAGATGTGAATTGTTCAGTTTCTCAGGATTGATTGTGGGTCTAATTAAGTCCTATTAATTTTTTGCAACTTTACATGTAAATTTTTTGGCAATTTGACAAATGAGGAAAATGGGTTGAATTTGGAAACATTTATTTTGGGAGGAGTTAACAATATGGGTTTCTTGAAGAAGAAAAAAAAGTGTGACAAAGGCGTTTGCAATTTTACATCTAAATTTTTTGGCGAATTGATGAATGAGTAAAATGGGTTGAATTTGAAGACTATTTGGCGTATTTACTGGACCAGTCAACAGTATAGGGATACCTGGGGGGAAAAACGGGTGACAAAGCTTCAAAATTGTTTTGAGTTGTGTACTTTATATAATAGAATAGATATACACGCAAACACGTTTATATACTTGGGTCTCAAGATTATGTTCTGGCTGTAATTGGGTTTTTCTTCTATTTTTTGCACATGTACTCTATTGTAGAGAAATTGCTGAATTTCGTAATAATAATGAACTTTTTTGTTTGTTTGGCTTGCCTTTAGTTATCATAGTTGTATCACCATGTTTGGTTTTTGATTGAATAGAAGATTAATTTAAAGTTATTTTCTGATATTTCACTTAATTTACTGGTTGCAGATACGTATCCATGGCTGATGTAACTGATATTTCAAAATTAGTAACTGCTTCAGATGTTCGAGTAATAGATTTCAGTGTTTTTATATCTATCTGGTGTGGTGTAAATATAGACTTGGTTTGCTCTAAAGAGTCAAACAAACAGCCGTCTTTGTTGGACACCCTGAGGCAATGTGGGTCTCTATTATCTGGGTACAATGGTAATGTAAATAATTGTTTATATGCTCTAGATGAAGATTGCAGGACAACCGTTTGGACTTATGGGAAAGATGGTGAAGATGGGACATTAGATTCATTCCAGCCTGATGAACAACTTAAGAAGAAAAAGAAAATTTCATATGTCAGGAAGCGTCAAGATGTATATCAAACGCTTGGACCTGGTTCCAGAGCTGAATTGGCCACTGTTTTGGCATTTGGAAGCCTTTTCACTGCACCATATAAAGGTTCTGAGCTATACATTGATATTCATGAATCTCCGAGAGATCAAACAATGCAATTGTTAATTGAGAAGATAAGCTTCCTCTCATTCGTCCCTGAGATCATGAGTGCAGGGAAGGAATTTGCTTCCAAGACAATCAAATCTCCTTTTCTGTGTGCTCAGCTTAGATTGTTGGATGGGCAGTTCAAGAACCACTGGAAGACTACTTTTCTGGGTTTACAACAAAAGATAGAATCTTTAAGACATGAAGGTCCTCTCCCAATTCATATTTTTGTGATGACTGATCTTCCACAAGGTAATTGGACTGGAAGTTACTTGGAGGACTTATCAAGAGATTCAGATGCCTTCAAGCTTCATGTGCTCAGAGAAAAAGATGAGCTAGTGACAAGAACTGCAAAGAATCTTGCAGCGTCTGGAAATGAGAAGAAGTTTGTGTTTCTTTCAGAGAGTCTTGATAGAATGAAGAAAAATTGTCGTCCTCCATATTTACCTGATATGCTTCTATACATTGAGGAAGCTGTTTGCAGCTGCGCTTCACTTGGTTTTGTTGGAACTGCTGGGTCAACAATTGCAGAGAGTATAGAGCTGATGAGGACACATGGTGTATGCTTGGGTCAACAATTGCAGAGAGTATAGAGCTGATGAGGACACATGGTGTATGCTTGAGTTGAGGCCCCACTGAATTGTAGCCATTTGTTTTTATTATAAAGGTTTGAGATTCATTGATGGTGGAGTTCATGTTCTCATTTCAGAGATTGCATTTCACCTATTGCAAGTACACCCGGAATCAGTCATTTTCGTTGGGCAATGCAATCTTCTATAATTTGGCTTTTCTAAACGTCCATGGCAAAAGTGAAACTCTGAAACATAAAGTGGCTAGCTGCTCTTATATCAATTTGTTTTGACTCATGACTGTTAACAACCCAGCATGCTGGATTGCTAGAAATTTTGGTACAAGTGAGCTTCCCATTCTCAAAGGATCGATTATCTCAGTTGAACTTGGCTAGTGTTCCATTTTGTTGAGAATGACTATATTTGGACAAGGTTAATCTAGAGAACGAGAAGAGCTGCTCATTCATATTTTGAAGGTCATGGTTTTTCATTGGTGGTTATCGTCTTTCAACAAGTGCTTGCTTGTCTACTTGGACAATCTCAATCATAGTGGAGCGCTTTGGGTACTTCTATCATTGTAAGAGATCAGTTAAAATATGTTAATGTTTTAATGTACTGTTTCAAATTAGCTAACGACTGCTGATTCCATCTTCTGGTCTGTTAGAGATGATTCTGTCTGTATGTCAAGTTTTAACTCGTTGAGAGTGGAGTAACTGGAATGTCACCTTGGGTTGTTTGAAGCTCAGCAATTTTTGATTCTACAAAATAATGGATAAGTTCCAATTTACAATTCCATTGGTCATTTTGATTGTATCTCAATTTAAATCATGGTGGAACATTGCCTATTGGATACATATTTTAAATATTAAAAAAAAAAATCCTATCAGATTCACCATTTCAAAATAATGCACTATGCAACCCTGCCTAGTTGATTTCTTTTGGTTTGTTTGTTTGGTGGATGTTGTGGGAAAGAGAATTTTCCTTGGATAAAATGATAACATTGAATTCGGGCCTAATGCCATGACACTGGTTGATGAAATTACTACTTTTGTGTTATTTGTTTGTTTTTAAGTCATTAAGAATTATCATAACAAATTTTATGTTCACCATTCCTTGGGCTGCATTTATTTAATCTGAAAAATTGGAACTGGAATGTATCATTTCAAAAGAAGAAACATAGAGAGGGAGGGGGTGAAACCATGATATCCTTGCTCATCCTCCCTCTCTCTCTCTCTATATATATATGCATCATCCACTCACTCACTCTATATATATATATGCATCATCCACTCACTCACTTACTCACTCACTCTTGCCCATCTTCCACAATACCCAGACTCTGATGTTGCAAGTAGGAGATGCCCTAACTGAAAAATTCTTAGAATCCATGTTCATATGGTGTGCCTATAAGTTTATGTTGGCGGTCAGATTACCACGATCCTACTTTTTTTCTCTGTACTTTGGTTTGGTTGTGTAAACAATGAGATGCTACTAAACACAATACAGCGAAGTTCTTCTAGAGTAAACAGTAGAAATCTTTTGAACACTAGAGGCCAGTGCCAGACTAGGGATATTTGCACTTTAGATAGAGATTGTTCTTAAGCTGAGATTATGATCTTTTGAGATTCTTCGGATATTGACACCAAGACATCCACAATATCTGAGAATGTTTTTAAAGGCTCAAGGGGCACCAAGGCGTTGAAGGTCCCTTGGGGTCTAGGCGCAAGGTACAAGGCGAGGCACGGGCTTCATTGAAGCAAGGCGCACAGTCTTAATAAAAAATAGATAAATTAACATAAACTAATGATTCATACTAGTACTAAGACAATTTTAAAAAACAAAAAAATGATAACCAAGGCAAATTATAGAATAATTCTCAAAGTCATGAAAGTGCATATTACATGGCATTCCACATTCAAAAAAAAGCAAAGAAAAGAAAAGAAAGAACCAAACATCCAAAACATTAAGAAAAAAGAAAAAACCAGAGAGCTAAGAAGAAGTAGGAGAGAGAGAGAGAGAGGGGTCAAATCGAATCGAATCACCAAGTAGCAACCAACGAAGAAGAAGAAGAAGAAGAAGAAGAAGAAGAAGTGACCTCAAGATTTCGAAGTCCTCAATCGAAGTCAAAGTCGAGAGAGATGAGCCTAGACGAAGAGACGGCATAGATTTCTTCGATAGATTAGGGATTTGAGTCGTCGACTGATTGGGTTGTGTTGTATTGTATGAGTTGTAATTGTATGTGGTTGGAGCCTTTCGAACACAGATCAGAGCCGTTAGATCAGCATAAAAAACAAAACAAAAAAAAAAAAAAAAGCCCTCTTAGGCTCGCGCCTTAGCCTTTTAGCACCTAGCCAAGTTGCATCCAAGGCACGCGACTCATTCAATGCGCCTCGCCTTGGGTCCCTTCAGGCGCACTCCTTGCACCTAGGCGCGCCTTTCACAACACTAGAATCTGAGTACTTTTACTCTTTTATCTTCTATGAATAATTAGCACAAAGAAAGATCTCGTCTGATGTTAGCCTGCTCTAGTCCTCTTAGGAAACCTCCATAATTTTGCCTAGTAGGGGTGTGCATAGGTTGGGTTAGGTTGGTTTGGTTTTGGTAGCGCCAAACCCAAAAACTTAATTGACCTTGTTTAGTTTCATTTTCTAGACTCAGAATTGAACCGAGTAACTAGTGGAACCGAATAATTGAATCAAATTGAGAAGCCTCTAGTTGGTTCAGGTTAACCTGCGGTTCTAAATATATGTTACTGTTGTTTAAGACTTTGCAGGTTATGTATTCAAATTACAATAAATTTCTTATATACATCATGATAATTTTCTGTTAGTTTGTTAGTTGCATCAGTTGTCATGCCATAATGGATATTTACAACTGTTTTCAAACCCTTTAACTTTGTGGTACACTTATATTTGCTCAACTTCAACCAACTCAGTTCTTACTTGTGAGAAAATATGAAAATCCACCTAAAACCTAACAATTTAAATTAGTCTGCTTATGTGAGACTGACTCACCATAGTGCATGGAACAACAACACTTTTAGGAACCCCAAAGAGTATGGAAGGTCATCGTATAATAAATGAGAAGGGGACTAATCACTCTAATCTATTTCCTTCCCCTGTAAAATTGTTATGAAACCTAGAATAGTCTTCAGGTTGAGTCTGATTGACCTGGACTGTATATTTATTCTTACATGTTAAATCATCCCTTGATCCGAAAACCAGTATTGCCAAATCAAAATAATCTGAATCATGTAGTATTCAGTGATCAGTCCTTCGATACTCATGTGTGCATCATCTGTACTGAGTTTAATGTTATGTCTTGACGTGGTCAAATTTTTTTCTCTTAACTTCCCAAATGTGTACTGCTGAGAGATTTCTTGATATCTTTTTTGAATAGGTTCTATTGTGCAGCTAACCATGCATTAGTAGTCATCATGAGAACTTCTAGAATTTGTTGTCAAATACTTTCGTTTGGGAATTTGGCTATTTTAGTTGACTTTTTGATTTTTTATGAAAGGATGTGTAGAAAAATAGAGAGAGAAATATGATAATTTATAGTGATTTTTTGGCTAAAATTTTGAATTCCTAAACAATTGATGATCAAAGAATGGTCTTGGCTTCGAAGATATGATAGGTTACAAGGATTAGCATGATATGTCTCAATGAAGCACTACTTTTTCATTGCAAGAATGAACTATATGGTGTTTAGTGGAAAGGTCTTACTGTAATATCTGCAGGGAGAGTTGAAATGAACGGTACGAGATTCTTTGTTCTCAAAATATTTTATTCACTATACATGATTTGAATTTTTAGTAGGAGAAACATCTCAAACCTCTAATCCAAGAGCACTAATAGCTCGAATGTTGGTATAGGTCCCACATGATGAGATGTTTTGCTCTTGGTCTTTATATATTTTTTTTTTTTTTTTTTGATTTTTCAGCTCATTTATAAAAAAAATACAAAAAATGAAGAGATGATGTGATATAAAAAAAATTAAAAAGTTAAAAAATTAACTTTTAATCCAGATGTCAATTGTTAAAAAAAAATGGGCTTTTTTTTAGGGTCCCTGATATTAAAATTTTATAGTATAAAGGACATTTAATATTTTCATAATGTCTAAGGTCCCTCAACATTGAACCAGAGCAATTTTAGTCTAGAGAAATTCCAGCCCAAAGAAATTCCAGTCCAGAGAAATTTGGTTCAAAGAATTTCTCTCCAAAGAAAATTTGATACAGAGAAATTCTCTGGATTCCAGTCTAGAGATTTTCTCTGAATTTTTGGAGAATTTCTCTTGTTTTCGCAAGAATTTCTCTGGATTTAAAAAAAGAAAAAAGGCCTGAGATTGTGTGCTTGAGAGTCAAACAAAATGGGTTGTTGGTGGTGGAAGAGAGGTGGTGGTGGTTGTGAAGAAGGCGGTTGTGGGTGGTTGGAGATGGAGCCAAAACTGTGGTTCAAGAAAGAAAAGATTGACTCAGCCCATGAATCATACTCTTCATCTCCACCACTTGAAGATTGCATATTCACACTGTTTCCAGAATCCATTTGCTACCAAAAAAGTGATATAAAAGATGATATATTAAATAAATAAATAAAGGGGCCAAACCTGCTGAGAAATGGTTATAGTTCCAAAAAAAGAAGAGAATCTGAGAGAGAGCACAGAGAAAATTCACACAGTGATCACAACCAGAGAAATTTCATACAACCAGAGAAAATTCATACAACTAGAGAAATTTCATACAGCCAAAGAAAATTCACAAAGTAATCATAGGCAAAGAAAATTTATACAGCCAGAGAAAATTCACAAAATTACAAACAATGATCACAACTAGAGAAAATTCACACAGTTCCCACATTCAAAGAAAATTCACACAGTCTATAGAAAATTTAATTTGATTTGCTCACAGTATATCTATATTTGTATATATAAACATATCTCAATCTCCCCTCTATTTCTTTTCAATTCCACATTTTCTTTTCTTCTAGAAAATTTCCCTACAAAGATGTATGGTTTGATTGATCTCAATGTTGTCAATGATGACGACGACTCTCTTCCTCCTCTTTTTTCGCCGGCACATCCAGAGAAAATTCACAAAATTACATGTAGAGAATTTCTCTGGGTTCAAACCAGAGAAAATTGAAATTTCTCTGAGTTTGAAGACAATCAGCAGAATCATAAATTAATCATAGTATGTAGTGAAAAGAATTAATTGGCATATCCACTATGGGAAAAGTTATATGATTCTGTTATAGTATATGTAGCTAGGCTTTCATGGATTGTATGAAATGGAGCTAATGTTTTTCTTGAATTGAGGAAGGTCCAATGATGGGTTTTCAAGAACAACTATAAATAAATAAAAATTTTATTAACCAAAAACAATGATAGATTATCAAAATTGATTGTCAAGTTTGTACAAATCTAGTCCTATTTAGTAACAATTAATCTAATTTGTTTTAAATTCAAACCTCACCAGATTTATTTATTTTTAAAATTAAACTTGATTCATGCATCCTACAGGGGAGTTAAAGAGTGGAAGATGAATATGCATGTTTTTATACACGTTTCAAGTTACATTTCTAGAACAATTGTAGAGTTCTCCATTCATGTATGAATTAAATATCTAGTATTGGAGATTTGTAAGCATTATAAAATCATACACAAATTTCTTTGAGAGAGCACATAGAAATCCAGAGAAAATTAAAATTTCTCTAGTTTTGGACTAAGGATACAACAAGTTTGTAAATATAGTAGTAGGACAGTAAATGAACTTGTGTTTGAATGCATAGTTGAGTTCTGCCATGTGGCCAGACCAAACAAACCAGGTAAAGAAAATAGTGAAAAAATGATATAGTAGTAGGACAGTAAATGAACTTGTGTTTGAATGCATAGTTGAGTACTGCCATGTGGCTAGACCAAATAAACCAGGTGAAGAAAACAATGAAAACATGAACTAAAATAATATATATTGCTGAAATTTCTTGGAGAGTAATGCATATTTATGTTTAACAACTTGGACAAGATGACCCGAATTCGCAGTCGGCGCATTCACAACAAGGCATCCAAGCTCAGTAGCAGCCTGGAGATCGACATTGTCGATCCCAACACCAACCCTTCCCACCATCTTCAATCGGCCATTCACAGCCTCAAAAACCTGCCTCGTCACTTTCGTCCCACTCCTTAGGATCAGCGCATCGAACTGAGAGATCTTCGCGCACAAATCTTTGGGAGAGAGATCATAGAGACACTCAACGTTGCCGAAGCTTCGAAGGAGCTCAAGACTGGCCTCTCCGAAGAGATCAGATGTTCTATGCTTTTCAATCCAGCTCCACCGCCATTGAAGCTATATGTATATATATATATATATTTGTGTATGTATTCTAGAGAGAGAGAGAGAGAGAAGTGAGAAGTTGAGGTTCTAGGGTTTTGAAGAGAGAGAGAGAGATGAAGTGCTGCTCTGCAGTAGAGGAGGAAAGACAAAGAGTCAAATTTCTCTGATATATGTTTAAGGACCTTAGACATCAAAAAATAATTTTGTGGATCTCTTCCATTACGAAAAGTGGGAGAGGGACCCTAGACTAATTTTCCCTAAAAAATATTAGGTGCTCTTATATTAATGCAATATACCATTTATTTATGAATTGACATATCTCATATGGTTGATAAAAACACAAATATAAAATTAATGCACTCTACTATTCAGATCAATAAATATAATATATTTATCAACAATGATAGAGATGTTTAATATTTGAACTCTAAAGAGAGCTCTACACATGTGGTAAGGGGGAAAAAACACACACACATAAGCACACACATCACATTACAGATGAACCCCACCCATTTAAAAGTTCCTTTAGATCTCTCTTTCTACCACTCTCAATCATTTTTCTATATTTATTTTAGTTTGCGGATGGTTGTTGAGTTTGTTTTGGCCTCGTGAATTTGTCAGTTGCCCTATCAGTACAGTGGTGGAGGGAGATAAGGCCCAAGGGGGTCACGTGCCTTCCTGGATTTTGATTTTTTTTTTTTTATAAAAAGTTTGCAAACATAAAGAAAATATTTTAAATAAAAAAAATTACAAAAATATTATTATAGTGAAATGTCAATGACATTTTAAAAATTATGAGAATAATAATGGTTGTTTTAATTGAAAATGAAGAGACTACTATAAACCATATAATCTATGAAATATTTTAAATGTAATAGTGATATCATTATTATTGACATGCAAGTATAAGTAATCTCACTATAAAGATATGAAATTTATTGGATTGTTAGTTATATTTGACATATGAGGTTCACTCTTTATGTGTTTATGTACTATTAGTTGGTGATATCACATATCAATGATGACGTAGTATTAACATTATATTAAATTTTTAATCAAATTTTGTATAAATTTTTTTTTATCATTGTATAATTTATTTTAAGACTTATATCCATATTTTTTTTTGTATTGTCCATGATACACTAGTTATAAATAACATTATTTTTCTGGTGTTTCTTGAAATCAATCGTAAAAACTTGTGTGAAATATTTTTGTGAAATTTTTTGATATTGTAATTAATAAGTGCCCGATCTAATTTAATTTTCTGACTTCGCCACTGCTAGTACTCATTTATCAACTAGCTTTCGTTTAGGATGTGGGTTGACTTTTTAATTTTTTTGGCCTTTTGAATATTTTAACTTGGGATTAAATAGTCTCGTTTGGGATGAACTTTTTTATTTTTGTAAGAGAAAAAATAAAATGATTATAGTTTGAATGTGACATTTTATCTTATTAACCTTTTATTTATTTTGTCTTTTTATGATTAAAATAGACACACACACACACACAAAAAAATGCCAAACATAGCCTAACCAACCCCTCTACGCTATTAATTGTTTTCTCTCTAGATTTCCTAACAAATTTTATTATTATTATTTTTTAACCGTAGAATCATCGGGTATATATATATATAAATAAATTTTTTTTTTTTTAGTTGACACATTCTAAGAATTTACTCTTTTTTTATATAAAAAAGATCACTTGAGCATGTATTTTTCATTTACATAGAGAGTTTTACACAAACCAAAACTTAATTTAAATTATATAAATTTTTATCTATTTTATATGGACTATTTTGAGAGATACTTCTTTTCCATATATTTTTTTATCATAAAGTCAAATAATCCACACACTCAATCCATCATAAAGATAATCAACAAACCCAATACCAAATTTTATATGGACTCTATTTGAGAAATATTTGTTTTACAAACTCAATTCCAATTTTATATGGACTTTATTTGAGAAATATTTCTTTTACAAACTCAATTTGAGTTTTACATGAAATCTAACTACAAATTCTATATGGATTATACTTTGATTGTACAAAATCTTTCCTATTGTTATGAAAAATAGAGAAAGAAGAGAAAAGAACAACTCTATATATTATTGAATGAATAATACAATAGGAGAAGCCTCTATATATAGGCAGAAAAGAAACCTAGATAGGTAAGGAGATAGAGATTGAGAGAGATACAAATACATAGAGATTGAGAGAGATACAAATACAAATAAATCAGATAATATACAGCTAACACCCCCCCTCAAGCTCAAGGTGGTAAGTCAGATATCAATTTGAGCTTGGAGAGGAGATCAGAAAAGCGGCCTGGAAGATGAGCTTTGGTGAAGAGGTCAGCGGTCTGATCAGCAGAGGTAACAAAGAGAAGACGAACATGGCCACTAATAACATGCTGTCGTATGAAGTGGCAATCGATCTCAATATGCTTGGTGCGATCATGGAAGACATCGTTATGAGCAATCTGAATAGCACTTTGATTGTCACAATAAAGATTAGTGGCAGCGGAATGAGAAACACCCATGTCAGAAAGAAGCCAACGAAGCCACACAAGCTCCTGAGTAGTATCTGCAAGAGCACGATACTCAGCCTCGGTACTAGAACGAGCAACAAGGGTTTGCTTCTTGCTACGCCAGGAAATAAGAGAAGTGCCCAAGAAGAAGCAGAACCCAGTAGTGGAACGACGATCGGTAGGATCCCCTGCCCAATCGGCATCAGAAAAGGCATGCAGCTGGAGAGAAGAGTGAGGGGAATAGTGAAGACCATGAAACAAAGTTCCTTTGAGATAGCGTAAAATACGAACCAGAGCAGCATAGTGTGGAGAGCGAGGAGCAGTCATAAATTGACTGACAATGTGAACAGCATAAGCAATATCTGGACGAGTAACTGTGAGATAGACAAGACTACCAACTAACTGACGATACAAAGTTGCATCTGACAATAGGGGGCCGTCAAGAGGTGTAAGACGAGTCTGAGGATTAACTGGAGTAGTAACAGTCTTGCAATCAGAAAGGTTAGCACGAGCCAAAAGATCAGAAGTATACTTGGCTTGAGTGAGAAAATAACGGAGGAATCTTGAGAAATTTCCAAGCCAAGGAAGTAGCTAAGTGCACCCAAATCTTTCATCTCAATGGCGATGGAAACTGTTTGAGACTAGAAATACCCATGTCATCTCCAAGGATAATCATATCATCCACATAGAGGAAGGAGAATAGTACCCGCTTCGTTTTACGGATAAACAAGGCGAATCATGGGCCGGAAGAAAAACCAAAGTCACGAATGGTAGAAATTTGAACTTGGCAAACCAGCACGTGGAGCTTGTTTCAAACCATATAAAGCACGGCGGAGTTTGCAAACCTTGTTTGAAGGAACAGAAGAACCGGGAGGAGGTTGCATAAAACTTCCTCGGTGAGATCACCATTGAGAAATGCATTCTTGACATCCATCGAGAAAGGTGCGATGGCGGCAGCAGCAAAGTAAGCCGAAGTAAGGCAGACGCGAGAGCAAATGTTTCCTTATAGTCAATCCCATATTCTTGACTAAATCCCGGGCGACAAAGGCGAGCTTTGTAACGCTCAATGGAACCATCGTAATGAGTTTTGATCTTGTAAACCCATTTGCAACTAACAAAGACGCTTACGGAGAAAGATCAACTACGTCCCAAGTATGAGTTTGTTCGAAAGCCTGCAGTTCATCAGTCATAGCTTGTTGCCAAAGAGGGTTAGAAGAAGCTTCTTGATAAGAAGTAGGCTCATGAGAGCAAAAAGCAGTGGAACCAACAATATAATCACGGAGAAAAGTAGAAGGTTGCCGTACCTGGGTAGAATGGCGCCAGTGGAGGAACCTCAATGGAAATAGGTGCAGGAACCTCCACCGGAGCCGGAGAAGGCGAAGGGCCATCAGCTGACACAGGATCCTCAGGATGGACGATAGGCGTAGGCGGCTGTGGAAGCATGGGGCCAGAATCTGCATCAAAGTCATCAGAAAACAAATCGATAGAAATATCAGTGAAGACCGGTGAGTGGGTGGACTGTGGTAGGTGAAACTTGGAAAGAGTGGAGAACATTTTGTGTTCCAAAAAGACCACATGACGAGAAATCCGAGCACGCGTGGAGATAGGATCCCAACAACGATACCCTTTATGTTCGATACCATACCCCAGAAAGCAACAAAGACGAGAACGAGGTTCGAGTTTAGTGTGTTCATGAGACTGAAGGAGAACAAAACAAGCAGAACCAAAAACTTTAAGAGTGGTATAATCGGGAGAGAACCATACAAACGCTCGTAAGGAGTTGTGTTAGCTATAGTGAGTAGGGACTCGATTGATGGTATGGATGGCGGTGAGGCGACTTCAAAAAGTTTTCGTGACAAGAAGAAGAAAGGAGAAGAGTCGAGTAGTGTCGAGAATATGACGGTGCTTTCTTTCGGCTCGTCCATTTTGTTGGGAAGTGCCTGCACAAGATCGATGAGAAAGAGTACCATGAGCCTGAAGAAAAGAAAGAAAATCAGAATCCAAGTACTCCTTAGCATTATCAGAACGAAAAAGCTTAATAGTACAAGAAAACTGAGTGTGGACCATAGTAGAGAAATCATAGTAAATCTGTTTAAGTTCAGAGCGATTTTTGAGAAGAAAAAGCCAAGTATAGCGAGAAAAATCATCAACAAAAATCACAAAATATCGAGACCCTCCCATGGTAGGTGTGGGGGAAGGTCCCCAAATATCTGAATGCACAAGATCAAAAGGAGCAGTAGAAATAGAATTACTTTTATTAAAAGGTAATGCAGGTTGTTTAGCAATTTGACAAGATAAGCAATCTACATCATCAACACAGACACGACCTAACTGACCACTAGAAACTAAATTTTTTAAACGGCTAAAAGAGACATGTCCTAAGCGACAATGCCAAAGATGAAAAGGAGACATAGTAGAGGCAGCAGCAACAGGAGATGATTTGTGCGGACTGCGAAGGTGGAGAAGCTCGAACAGACGTCCATGCTTACGGCCTATCCCAAGGATCTGTCTCGTCTGAGGGTCCTGCACCAAACAATCATTAGCAGAAAAAGTAATAGTTAGACCAAGGTCACATAATTGACCAACAGAGATCAGGTTCATTTTAAGAGAAGGAATATGGTAAGCATCAGAAAGGGACACAGTGGAAGTAGAGATTTGGCCAATATGACTAACAGGCATATGAGAACCATCAGCAGTGTGTATAGTGGGAGCAGAAGAGGATGAGGACAAAGAAGAAAATAGAGTGGAGTCAGAAGTCATGTGATTACAGCATGCGGAATCAAAATACCATGAAGAGTTACCTGAGGTTACTGAAAGAGCAGTAGAAGGAGGAGTACCCGATTTGGTGAGAACCTGGGAGATAAGGGACTCAACATCATCCATAGAAAGAAGGAGCAGAAAGAACCCTCAGAGGCAACAAAGAAGCAGAGCGAGAACCGTGGTTAAATTTGGATCGAGACCCGAGCGAAGCCCCTTTCTTAGATGAAGTAGTGGAGGGAGCTCGAGGACAATGGCTTTGGAGATGGCCCGGAGCAGTCTTATGACAAGTCAAGCATTCGCGAACCTGGCAGTGAACAAGAGAATGAGTGGCTGGCAGGCCTCGGTTGCGACAATAACTGCATATGAGTGGCTGTGAAGATGAGGAACTTTGAGAAGATGGAGTAGCAAGAACAGAATCCGTGTTGTGAGATCGGAGACTCGCAAAACGAGTCTCCTTTAATAGGAGCTCGGTAATGGCTTGCTCTAAAGTGGGCAAAGGCAAACGATGAAGCAAAGAAGCACGCACGGGCTCAAAAGTGCTATGAAGAGCCATAAGAAACTGTAATAGTCGCTGATGATTCCGATAAGTGATAAATAGTGGCATCATCGAATGAGCCCATGGAGGTTCGAAAAAGCGGTGGTCCCCAAAGCAGGCGACATCACGATAAAAAGTCATTGAGGGGTGCTTGACGCATGTGATGAAGAGTCTGCAATAGTTGATATTGATGAGCATGGCCAGTGGTCTGATAACGCTCCTTCAAAAAATCCCAAATTGCTTTGGCAGGAGAGGCAATGGAGTCATCGTCCTGAAAGCGTCCAAATTGAAGATTGATGGAAGGAACTGAGGTAGCCCGGAACCATGTGATAATTTGATAATTCTTACTTTCCCATTCGTCAAGACGGTCATCGAATGCAGAGTCCGTCTCATCCTCTTTTTTGTTAGGTTTGGAAAGAGTACCAAGAGAATCCGCCAAAGACGCGTTTCCCTTTAATGAAGCTAGAGAGCTTGGGCCCAACTAACATAGTTAGACCCATCAAGGATAATAGGAACGGATTGGATATTGTCAGTACGATCCATAAGTGCCAAAACAGAGGTCACCAATAGATTCAGAAGCCAAAAAAATCTTGGGAACAAGAAGAGTGACGTCAAGATCTTTGTGGTGATGTCGTGACTAGCCGGTGAGGTGACGTCGTGAATATGACGTCGCTAAACCAAATAAGGAACACGGTGAAGAAGCGGAAGAAATAAGGGAGATCGGCGAGGCGGAAGCCGATGGTCGATCTGAAGCCGATGGGCGATCGAGCGAAGACGAGCCGATCGGTGATACGAAGCGAAAGCGAAGAGGGAAGCCGGTGAGGTGGCGTCTTGAGGCGTGTTGAGAGTAGAACCGAAGCAAGACGACGCGCCAATCTTTGGGTGGCGCGTGAAGGCGCGTGTAATGTCCTATGGAGGTGATTCGGTGGCGTTGCTTCCTCTTGAAGAGACGAAGAGTTTGATGTAGTCCAATCGTTGAAACAGATAGGAACTAGATATGCGAAGCAGAAACCGATCCAGGGATGTAACCGTAAAAATGAGGCTAGGGGAAAACCTAGGCTCTGATACCATGTTATGAAAAATAGAGAAAGAAGAGAAAAGAACAACTCTATATATTATTGAATGAATAATACAATAGGAGAAGCCTCTATATATAGGCAGAAAAGAAACCTAGATAGGTAAGGAGATAGAGATTGAGAGAGATACAAATACATAGAGATTGAGAGAGATACAAATACAAATAAATCAGATAATATACAGCTAACACCTATAATCACAACTCACAGGAAGAAAAACTTGCACAATAATGATACTCTCGAAGAACTTTTGAAGTTTGGATTTACTGCTTGAGTTAATTTTTTAATTGCTGAACAGTAAGTTCTTTTATATTTTGACATTATATTACAGAAGATTAATCACCTCATACGAGATGTATCTATCGTTTGGATGTTTTCATTTATTTCTTCTTTTTGGTATTATTATGAGTCTTTTTTTTTGCTTTGTCGTTGTTGAATTTCTTTTATATAATTGATATTTTATTTTAATTTAGAATATTTATTTTACAATCTTATAATTTAATATATATCATATAAAATTATTATATGATAATTCAATTACAACATATTTATATTTTTTCAATCAATAATTTTTACATTATTTTTATACCTATATATTTTTATTTTCCAAATGAATATAAAAGAAAATTAAAAAGTTTGAATTAATTTTAATTTATGTTACTAATTTTTCTTCTAATTTAATTATTAATTTTAATATTAAAAAGAGTATTTATTTTACTATCTTATAATTTAATATACATCATATAAAATTATTATATGATAATTACACTTTTATAATACGAGATATATTGAAATCATCAAAATATACAAATAATTAAATTAAAATTAATATATATCATATATATATGTGTATTCAAGTAATACTTTTATAAAACAATAGCGCTAATATTATCAAAATAAATAATTAAAATCATACTTTAATTTTAATTTTAAATTAAAATTGAAATTATTCTTTTATAACAACCACAAAACCACATCGTACCATCAAATATTTTTTTTTAAAAAAAATAATACGTGTATTACACAAATCAGCTGTTAATTTTTATTTTTTTATAATATCAAGATAATTATATTGAGTCCAACACCAAAAACTATTACAAGAAAGCATCATTAAGAAATAACAATTAAACAAAAAGGGTCAAACTTGTCTCAAGTTGAGATCAAGACTGAATCCGTCTTGTCTGGTCTATGGGCTCATTTTTGGGCCCTTTTTTTATAATCCGAACTGTTCAATGTGTAGAACTCGTTGAGTGCTATATCCTTGTAAACAATCACGTTGATCGGATATCGATAGATATTTGATCAGATCAGATTTGTATTAAAAAAAATGAATGGTGAAAAAATAAACGGTTGACAGAATTCTGATATGATCAAATAACTATCGACATCCGATCAGTGTGATTTTTTACAAGGATATAGTACTTGACGAGTTTTACATATTGACGGTTCAAATTATCGAAACGGGACCCAAAAATAGGTCAATGGGCCGAACTGAATAGATCTAATCTAGATCTCAACATGAGACAAATTGAACCAAACAAAAACTCCCTCTACTGAGAATATATAACTATTTCAGTTGATTCCCAAAATTCATACTTATCCAATGTAACTTCCTCATAAAATTCTTATATTTTGAAATTTTAATCATATTATATGATTAGAGTGTATCCAAACAAAGAATTTGAGGACATAAAATATGGTGAGAATTTTGAGTAGCGAAGATTTCTAAATAAAATAAACGGGTATACTGTGTCAAGTAATTAGAGAATTACAAGTTTTTAAAATCGTGTTTGGATGTTGAATTTGTACATAAATTTGTGGATAGCAAGAGAAAAGATAAATAAAATTTGTGAATAAAATAAAGTATAGTATTTTTTTTATTTTATAATTTATAAATTCATTTAATTTTATTTATTCTTTACAAATTTAAAATCCAAATGTAACATAAAATTGTAATATTAACAGCCATGCCATTTCAAGTGCATGAATCCATCTTGCAAGCAGGGGTGTAAAAATGGGCCAAGACCCGTGGGCAGTCCAAAACCCGCCCGCAACCTGAGGTGAGCTTGTTTTGGCCTGGTTAGGCTCGAGCCCAGCCCAGAACCTTTGGCCTTCCATTTGAAGCCTGGCTCGGCCCAAATTTTTTTTGGCTTTGTCGACGGCCCGGCTTGACCCATGCGGCCTTCCCTCTACCCACGGTCAAATTTCAAATAAAAATAAAATAAAGGCTTGATCTTGCAACAACGGTCAAAAAAAAAAAAAAAAGAGGCCGATCATTTCTTTGTAAGGAGACAGAGCTGATACCTACCCCCTGCTAGTGTTGCCTTACCCCCTGACCTCATTGCCTTGTCATGCAGCATCACTCACGTCATTGCAATTTGCAATGAATTGTAAAAAAAAAAAAATTAAATGTTTGCACTTCTGCAGACTAAAAAAATAAAATAAATTAATAATAATAAAAATAATCTAACGGTCGTATTACCGTTTAACACAACGGTCATTTTTATTTATTTATTTATAAATTTACTTCAATCTTCCAATTTTTTATAAATATTCTCCATTTTCCAAAATAAATCTCAAACAATTCTGTCTCTTAAACTCTCAATCTCTTTCAACTCTCAATTAATTTTGAATTGTGTTGTGCAACAAGAAACTTTTATCAGAAGAAGCTAATTTTTGTATCATATTCGTCAGTCGGTAACATTAATTAGTTTAATTAAATTTATTAGCCACTCATTTTCTTTATTAATTATTTATGAACATATATTAATTATTATTTTTTACTCATTATTGTTACTTATTATTTAAATTAATTGTTAGTTCTTTTATATTATTTTACTTACATTACTGTAGATCATAATATTTCAAATGTTTATGTTTATGTTGATGTTGATGCATATACTATACAATATGAATCTGTTGACTCTTCTTCTAATATCACTCTTCTAACAGTTGGATCATCATCTAGGGGCACAACTAGTAGTGTTTGGAAATATTTTGAAAAAATATCTATAAATAATCATGATGGTAGAATTATATTTAAAGCAAAATGTAAATATTGTGCATATTTACTTAGTGTTGCATCTGCCGGGGGTACTAGTCATCTAAAAATGCATGCTAACAAACATTTACAAAGTCAACAATCTAATATTAGAAGTCAAATGCAATTAGGGGCTTCATCAACTGATAATGCAAACATTTTCATATAATCTTATAAGTGCACAAAATTCTGTAGTTGATTATATTATTAAAAAATAATAACTTTTTACTATTAGTGAATGTCTCGATTTTACCGAAATGATGCACAAAAGTTTTGCACCGCAAGATCAAAGTTTTTTAAGAAATGCTACTAGAAATAGGATTTTAAAAAAATTTGAAGATATTAAAACCGAATTATTTGACATCTTTAAATAATTGAATGGAAGAGTTTGTTTAATATATGATCTGTAGTCAAATAATGATTTAGAATATCAATGTATTACTGCATATTTTACTGATAATGATTGGAAATTAAATAAAAGAATTATTTCATTTAAATTAGTTAAACTTTCATACACTGATCATTCACTTGGTGTAAAAAGAAAAAAAATGTATTCTATGAGTGGGCCTTGCAAAATAAAATATTTACAATTAGTTTAGATAATGCAACATATTATAATCAAACTGTAACTCATTTAAAATCAACTTTATAATTACTTGTTCATGGTGATTTATTTCATGTTCGTTGTTGGCCCATATTTTAAAAAAATGCAGTTGTTACTATTATGTCTCCTGCTAATCAAATTTCAAAATATAGAAAAATTTGTCAACGAGAAGGTATGCTATTTAAAAAATTAATTTTAGATATAGTTAGTAGGTGGAATTCAATGTATAATATGTTAAAAAAAACTCGTAAACAAAGAAGAGCAATAGATTTATTTTTTGCAACAACATCAATAGGAGGAGTACTGACGCCCACAAAACTTAATTGGCGCCAAGTAGCCTTTTATAAAGATTTTTTAAAAGTTTTTGATACTTCAATAAAATTATTTTCTTATATATATATATTCCTATTTTACCATTTATTTTACATATGCTAACAGAAATAATTAAAGTTTTCATAAAATATATAGATAATGAATATTATGTAACCATTATTACTTCTGTTAGGTTTTTGTAATTGGTAATTCCGTTTGACAAAACTCTTTTCAGTTATAATTTTATTCGATCTTTTATTTCAGTGAGGTTATGAGTATTTAGATGCGAATCCAACCCGAATTGTGTCTATGCAGAAAAGTTTGTGATCTTAATCCTATCATGTTTGCCACTTCGCTGATTATGTCGAGGTCGAGGGGCAATGCCCCCGAAGCAAAAAACAAAATTACAATCGAAAGCGGTCAATTATGCGCTCAAGCGAAGATGCAATCCTTTCAAAAATTTCACTCGCCTACAAAAGTACCTGGAGTTGTATTTTTATGCTCGATCAACCTTTCCTGCGCTCGAGCGTAGATTCTTGTTTTGAAACACGCGTTTTAGTCAGACTGCTCGAGAGTCCATTCCGGCGCACGAGCGGAGATCGTGATTTTTGTTGCTATAAATCTGTGATTAATTTAGTTTCTAGGGTACGGCTTTTAGTTCTTCTTCTTGGGTATTAGGGTTTTCATCTGGAATTTTTTTACTTATTTCCTTTGATATCTGTGAGAGTTGATATCATGAATTGTGTGGATTTTATCAAACGGGTTTGGATTTTCTCTAGTCTAGATCTGGCCCAGTTCGACCCAGTGGGTCCATTTTACGACCCATTTTCGATAATCAGAATTATTCACATTTTAGAATTTGTTGAATACATTATTGTCACAACCTAAACCCGCCCTTATGGGTTTAATATCATAACCAGCAAGTAATCCTTGGATTACCAAAGGCCTCTTAACAGAATATCATATAGTTAGGGGCTACGGAAGATAATATACAAAATATACGTGGTCCAATGAGCTATGATGACATATATGGGACAGAATTTAAAACTCTATACTCGTATATGTGACGTTGTAAAAGCATCAATCTTACGTCACTTAAGCCATTTATACAAAACTTTCAAACACATGTTCAGTCCGGAGGCACAAAAGTTCTAAAACATAAAAGCTTGGGCAGATCTCAAAAAGGAACCTCCACGGGAGGCACGATAGCTTGCTGACACCAAAACTCTAGGCGGCAGCTTAGACCTGGTCACGCGCCTGCTCGCCTACATACATAATATAAATAGTGAACGGAAGCTTAGTGAATAATAACAGAGTAAAGGATTTTAATGAATGATGTTCATACAGATTCAGAAATTATAATTTAGATTCTTAACAAATTCATATTCATATTCTTGTTCAGACCATATACATAAATCAGAGTTCATGCTTAATCATACGTGGTACATCCATTGGCACTAACAGAACAGATGCAGAACATATGGTGGTTATGAATAACAAGTTCCATAAAGGAACCTTTGATCCAGGTAACAGAGAATAAACATGCTGAGCCCCATGATGGAGCCTCTGGTACAGGTAACAGAGTGTAGACATATTAAGTTCCATAATGAAACCTCCGATACTAGGTAATAGCTAATAGATATCACACGATGCTAAGGATGCCACGAATACATTGTCAGAGATTGAACAATCATTCATTGTACAGAACATATCATTTCAAAAAACAGATCTTAATTCATCATACAGAAAATAAATAAAGTTGAATATAGCTTTACTAAGTTATTACTCACAGTTGGCTTCGGGTACAGACAGACAGAGCAGGCTAATCAAACGATCTACGACACGTGACCTACATTAACACATAACAAATACACATTTGAAACACACGTTGGAATGCATCTAACCCATTACGTTCTTGTTCTTAGTGTGTCTCTACCCTTATTCTTATTATGGTGTCTTGATTATGGCTTAGGAATGCCTAGGATGGAATGAGGATGCAAAAATTGCACTCAAAATCATTTTTCAAAACTTGCTGAAAATAGGGTCCATGCTCAAGCGTGGCTTTCCTCACTCGAGCGGACATGCAAAAAGTGAGGGTTCGCTCGAGCGTGACTTCCTTAGCTTGAGCGGACTGTAAACTCTTGAAAAAGTACTGGTTGCTTATTTTTCACGCTCGACGGACGCTTAATCCCTGCTCGAGCGTGAGACTCGGGCTCTTGCTCGAGCGTACTGCAAGACATGTGAACTTCTGGATATATGCATTTCACGCTCGAGCGGGTATCATGTCGCTTGAGCTGAAGTGCACGCACTCAGAGTGCTTCGCTTGAATATGAACTTCTATGCTCGAGCGTAGGTTCAAATTTTGGAATTTTCAGATTTGATCTCCAAGCTTGAAACTCAAACTAAACACTTCAAAACTCATCCTCTTGGGCCAAAATTCCGAAAACATTTAGATATTCACAAAACATCATGATTTAAAGATCCTTTCATGAAATCAAGACCCAAAAGCATGTCAATTGTTCACAAATTCAACTTAACTCCATGAATCTTCAAAAAACATGACATGCATGAAATGATTGAGCTTCAAGTTTCCAATTCATGATCAAATGAAATGAGAGGATGTAAAACATGATGAATTCTTATAACTAAGCTCAATTTATGACATGCATGAGAGAATTCCTAGTAAACATGCTCCAAATGTAATGAAATGTACATGCATGTATGAATTTGTCTTCCTCTCTACTTCTTAAGCTTGGTTCTTACATATCCTAGCTCAATTCACTTAGATTCATGGGTGAATTAACTCCACTTCAAGGTTGTAAGGTTGAGCTCTTACCTAGGTTACTCAATTGAGCTCCACTTAAGCAAATTCTTGAGCAATTCACTAAATCTCCTAGCATCTCTTCCCTTTGCTTCTTGAGATCAACTCTCACTCTCTAATTCTCTCTTCCTCTCACGTTTGGAGCTTTAAGATAGGAAATAAGAGTGTCAAAAACATGTATAAGAGAAATAGAAGTGGTCTTGTATAAGCCCACTTAGTTGCATTTAATTAATTGGCCTAAGCTAAGCTAAGTAGCATTAATTATTCTAATTTAATCGTTCCAAATCAAATTTTAATTAAACATACCATAAAATTCTATAAATTCCACATAACACATATACCAAATCAATTTCGTGATCGGATGCTGATAAGGCCTTTGATTCACAAAAGATAATAGAAATTTCAAACAGATACTCCTACAATGAACAGATAAAACATAAATAATGCACTACATATGCAATTAATTCAAAATTTGATCTTAATAACTTATTAGGCATATTAAATCATGGATTATCGTTAATCTTAAGTCAGGGTTTTTACAGTTTTTCCCCTTTAAAAGAGTTTGGTCCTCTAAACTCGAATTACCTTCATTTTGGAGGAATACCGGGTCCAAAGGAAACAGTTCAGGATATTTTTTCATCATATCTTCTTCTGTTTCCCATGTTGCATAAGTTCCTCCATGATTCTGCCAATCGACCTTCACTAATGAAATTTCTTTGTTCCTTAATCTTTTAATCTAACGATTAACAATCTGTATTGGCCTCTCCTCGTAAGTGTAGTTATCTTTCAAAAGCACTCGTGTTGGCTCAATCACATATAGTGGATCTTTCAAATACTCTTGAAGCATAAATACGTGAAAAACATTGTGTATAAGCTCCATGATTGGGGGCAAGGCTACCCGATACGTTACTGGGTTGATTTTCTCTAGAACTTTATATGGTCCAATATATCTTGGTGCCAACTTGCCTTTTACTTCGAATTGCGTTTGACCCTTCTTCGGAGTTACCTTGATAAACATATGATCTTCGATTTCATATTCCTTATCATGCCTCCAAACATCAGCATAACTTTTTTGCCGGCTCTGTGTAGTTTTTAGTCTCTGCTGAATCAGCTTTACGTTTTCAATTGTTTCTTGCACAAGTTCCGGTCCTAACAATGGTTTGTCGCCTGCTTCGGCCCAGCAAATCGGATATCGACACTTCCTACCATACAAAGCTTCATAAGGAGCCATTCCGATGCTTGAATGGTAACTATTGTTATACACAAACTCAGCCAATGGCAAATAGGTCTCCTAATTTCCTTGGAAATCTAAGACACACATTCTGAGCATATCTTACAAGGTTTGATTAGTTCATTCAGTTTGACCATTTGTTTGTGGATGATAAGCATTGCTCAACCTCAGTTCTGTTCCTAAAGCCTGTTGCAAACTCTGCCAAAGTCTTGACACAAACTTTGAATCCCTGTCAGATAAAATAGATACTGGCACCCCATGCAATCTCACAATCTCATTCATATAAATATTGGCCAATTTGTCAGCATTGTAAATAGATTTAACAGGTAGAAAATGAGCAGACTTAGTTAAACGATCCACAATGACCCAAATAGAATCCATACCTCAGGAAGAACGAGCCAATCCCACAATGAAGTCCACGGTAATGTGCTCCCATTTCCATTCCGGTATTAGAAGCAGCTGTAACAAACCAGCGGGTTGTTGATGTTCGGCTTTAACTTGTTGGCAATGTAAACATCTAGCCACAAAATCTGCAATGCAGTTTTTCATTCCAGGCCACCAAAAATTTGGTCTCATATCATGATACATCTTTGTGTTCCTCGGATGCATAACAAATTTGGTGCTGTGCGCTTCGGTCATAATATGCTTTCTTAAATCAAAGGAATCTGGTACACAGAGTCTATTCTGAAATTTCAACACATTATTCTCAAACACAAACCCCGGCTTCAGCTTTGAGTCAAATTCTTCCATAATCTTTTTCAAGTACTCATCTTCAAGTTGCTTCTGTTTGATTTTTTCAATGATTGCAAGTTGAGCAGAAATGACAGCTAAAACCCCACCTTGCTCTCGTAAAACAATTTCAATCTCATTCTTTTCCAGGTCATCTAGCAATTCTTTTTGATTGGAAAGCAAACATGACAAATTTCCAATCGACTTCCGACTCAAGGCGTCAGCTACAGTATTAGCTTTTTTTGGATGATACAAAATTTGCAAATCATAGTCCTTGATCAATTCTAACCATCTCCTTTATCTCATATTTAGTTCTTTTTGAGTGAAGAAATACTTGAGGCTTTTGTGGTCCGTGTACACTTCACAAGTCGCTCTATACAGATAATGTCGCCAAATTTTCAAGGCAAACACTACAGCTGCTAGTTCAAGATCATTTGTTGGGTAATTCTTTTCATATGGACGAAGTTGCCAAGAGACATAAGCAATTACTTTCCCATTTTGCATTAACACACTCCAAACCTTTGTAAGAAACATCACTGTAAATCTGAAACCCATTAGTACCATTGGGCAAAGTCAAAATCGGTGCAGTTACTAATCTGATCTTCAACTCATGAAATGCTGACTCTCGTTGCTCATTTTAATCAAATGATACATTTTTTTGAGTTAACTGGGTCAATGGTATGGCAAGTTTTGCAAAGTCTTTCACAAATCTTCTGTAGTAACCTGCAAGTCCCAGAAAATTTCTAACTTCTCTCACATTTGTCGGTTTAGGCTAGTCCATAATAGCTTCAATTTTCTGTGGGTCAATAGAGATACCATCCTTGTTGATTATATGTCCCAAAAATGTTACACTATCAAGCCATAATTCATATTTGGACAATTTCACATATAGCTTCATTTCTCTTAGAATCTGTAACACAGTTCTCAAGTGATTCTCATGATTTTCCCTGGTTTTGGAGTAAATCAAAATATCATCAATAAATACAACAATGAATTCATCTAGAAATGATTTAAACACTCTGTTTATAAGGTCCATAAAGACAGTAGGTGCATTAGTCACCCCAAACGGCATTACTAAAAATTCATAATGTTCATATCTAGTTCTAAATGCAGTTTTCTCTATGTCTTCTGCCTTAACTTTTAACTGGTGATACCCAAATCTGAGGTCAATCTTGGAAAACACTTGGGCTCCCTGAAGTTGATCAAACAAGTCATCTATTTGAGGTAGAGGGTATTTGTTCTTGATAGTTACTTTGTTCAATTCCCGATAGTCTATACATAACCTTAAAGATCCATCTTTCTTTTTGACAAATAGGACTGGAGCACCCCAAGGTGAAGTGTTCGGACGGATGAATTTCTTGTTCAGCAGTTCCTGAAGTTGAGTTTTTAATTCTTTCAATTCTGAGGTTGACATTCGATAGGGGATCTTGGAAATAGGTTGTGTTCCCGGGATTACTTCAATAGTGAATTCAATTTCTTTATCAACTAAGTCTCCAGGCAAGTCATTCAGAAACACGTCAGGAAATTCACAACAACAGGAATAGTTTCCATATTAGTACTATCAGATGATGTAGTCAGTATACAACACAAGTAGCCCCCACATCCCTTCCTAAGCAATTTAACAGCGTTCATGGCCGAAATCAAATATGGGGAAGGAACTATCCCATTTCTAGTAAAAATAAATTCAGGTATACCCGGTGGTCTAAACACAACAGATTTACTTATACAGTCAATAGTAGCACAATATTTAGTCAACCAGTCCATACCCAGAATACAATCAAAATTATCAATGTTCAAGGGTAACAAGTCAACATACAATGTCATATCACCAATCATAATATCACATACCGGATAAACATAAGCACATATCATAAAACCCCCAGACGGTATAGATACAGATAACACATATGTCATAAGTTCTAGTGGTCTAGTTAATTTCCGAGAGAAAGCATACGATACGAAGGAATGTGTAGAACCAGAATCTATTAGTACACATGCATTTTGAGAACATACAGGGAGTATACCTGACACCACAGTTTCAGCGTTCTATACGTTACCAGGCACTAAGGTAAACACTCAACCTTGTCTCTGAGGTTCTTTCCCAGCATTAGTTTTTGTATTTGTTTTGTCTGTAGAAGCGGACCCAGCTAAACTCATCATAGGACGGTTGGCATTCTCCGACCCAAGTGGGCAATCTTTCATTACATGGCCTGTCTTGCTGCATCGGAAACAAGCACCGGATGCTCGGTAGCATATACCCTTATGCCTTCTTCCACAATCAGGACAAACTAGAATAGACCCACTGCTCTGACTCGAGCTGCTTGTAGACCCCGCATTCTGCTTTTTACTTACATGAGAACGGCCTTTTTTGAAACCATACCCAGACCTTTTTCCTCTCTAATCGGTTGTGGTTGTTGCTGGGGCCTTACTTTGTCTCATGGCGGCTAGTGTGGCTTTTGCCATTAAAGGTCTATCAAGAACTTGCACATATGTTGGCAACTTTAGTACACCAACTTGATCAAATATGTCTAAGTCCAATCCTCTCTCAAATTTGCGGGCTTTCTTGTAGTCTGTGTCCACTATATGAGGAGCAAATCTGGCTAATTCAGTGAACTTTGCCTTGTACTCGGCTACAAACATTCTGCCTTACTTAAGTTCTTGGAATTTAGACACTTTTCGGTCCCGAAAACATTGAGGAAAATATTTTTCATAAAAGATCTCATTAAATCGAGCCCACATCATATTTCCATTGGTATTCTGAATCAGTAACCACCATCTCCGAGCTTCGTCTTTAACAGTATAGGTGGCCAATAAAACCTTCTGAGTCTCGGTACAAGGAAATACTTCGAACAGGTTTTCCATCTCAAGCAACCATGTCTCTACTTTTAATGGTTCAATTCCACCAAAGAATGTTGGTTGTTTCATCTTCATGAATTTCTGTGTCAGATTGATAATATCATTATTATCTGTTTCGGCTTGTACTGGCAGAGATGGTGGGGGCAAAGGTTGTTGTCTTTGTTGTTGCATCATAGCTTCAGTCAATGCCGCAAGCATCTGTTCCATTCGACTCGTGTGAGCCTCTGAAGATTCACTTATATCATTTCCCCTTGCATTCTCCATGTTGCTATAGGGACACCAAATAATAATAAATTCAGGAATAATCTCATTCATTTCTTTCAATTCATTTACTCAGATTTACATTCAGTTTTTCATATCCATTTGGATTACCACACACTCACACATACAGATGGAATGCCTCTACTTCTTACTAGGACATCCTAAGCTCATATGGACCTGTGTGTGTAGTAAAACACGTGCTCTGATACCACTCTGTTACGACCCAAACCCGCATTTATGGGTTTAGCATCGTAACCGGCCAGTAATCATTGGATTACTAAAGGCCTCTTAACATAATATCATATAGTTAGGGGCTACATAAACAAATATACAAAATATACGTGGTCCAATGAGCTATTATGACATACATGTGACAGAATTTAAAACTTTATACTCGTATATGTGACGTTGTAAAAGCATCAGTCTTACGTCACTTGAGCCATTTATACAAAACTTTCAAACACATGTTCAGTCCGGAGGCACAAAAGTTCCAAAACACAAAAGCTTGGACAGATCTCAAAAATGAACCTCCACGGGAAACACGATAGTTGGTTGGCACCAAAACTCCAGGCGACAGCTTAGATCTGGTCACGCGTCTGCTCACCTACATACATAATATAAAATAGTGAGCGGAAGCCTAGTGAATAATAACGGAGTAAAGGATTTTAATGAATGATGTCCATATAGATTCAGAAATTATAATTTAGATTCTTAACAGATTCATATTCATATTCTTGTTCAGACCATATACAGAAATCAGAGTTCATGCTTAATCATACGTGGTATATCCATTGGCGCTAACAGAACAGATGCAGAACATATGGTGGTTATGAATAACAAGTTCCATAAAGGAACCTCCGGATCCGGGTAACAGAGAATAAACATGTTGAGCCCCATAATGGAGCCTCCGGTACGGGTAACAGAGTGCAGATATATTAAGTTCCATCATGGAACCTCCGATACCGGGTAACAGCTAACAGATATCACATGATACTAAAGATACCACGAATACATTGCCAGAGATTGGACAATCATTCATTGTACAGAACATATCATTTCAGAAAATAGATCTTAATTCATCATACAGAAAATAAGTAAAGTTGAATATAGCTTTACTAAGTTATTACTCACAGTTGGCTTTGGGTACAGACAGACAGAGCATGCTAATCAAACGGTCTACGGCACGTGACCTATATTAACACATAACAAATATACATTTGAAACACATGTTGGAATGCATCTAACCCATTACGTTCTTGTTCTTAGTGTGTCTCTACCCTTATTCTTATTATGGTGTCTTGACCGTAGCCTAGGAATGCCTAGGATGGAATGAGGATGCAAAAATTGTACTCGAAATCATTTTTCAAAACTTGCTGAAAATAGGGTCCACGCTCGAGCGAACATGCAAAAAGTGAGGGTTCGCTCAAGCGTGACTTCCTTAGCTCAAGCGAACTGTAAACTCTTGAAAAAGTATTAGTTACTTATTTTTCACGCTCAACGGACGCTTGATCCTTGCTCGAGCGTGACTTCTGTTACTTGAGCATGCTGCAAGACATGTGAACTTTTGGATACATGCATTTTACGCTCGAGCGGAAGTGCAAGCACTCAGAGTGCTTCGCTTGAGCGTGAACTCTTATGCTCGAGCGTAGGTTCAAATTCTGGAATTTTCAGATTTGATCTCCAAGCTTCAAACTCAAACTAAACACTTCAAAACTCATCCTCTTGGGCCAAAATTCTGAAAAACATTTAGATATTCACAAAACATCATGATTTAAAGATCCTTTCATTAAATCAAGGCCCAAAAGCATGCCAATTGTTCACAAATTCAACTTAACTCCATGAATCTTCCAAAAACATAACATGCATGAAATGATTGAGCTTCAAGTTTCCAAATCATGATCAAATGAAATGAGAGGATGTAAAACATGATGAATTCTTACAACTAAGCTCAATTTATGACATGCATGAGAGAATTTCTAGTAAACATGCTCCAAATGTAATGAAATGTACATGCATGTATGAATTGGTCTTCCTCCCTACTTCTTAAGCTTGGTTCTTACATATCCTAGCTCAATTCACTTAAATTCATGGGTGAATTAACTCCACTTCAAGGTTTTAAGGTTGAGCTCTTACCTAGGCTACTCAATTGAGCTCCACTTAAGCAAAATCTTGAGCAATTCACTAAATCTCCTAGCATCTCTTCCCTTTGCTTCTTGAGATCAACTCTCACTCTCTAATTCTCTCTTCCTCTCACGTTTGGAGCTTTAAGATGGGAAATAAGAGTGTCAAAAACATGTATAAGAGAAATAGAAGTGGTCTTGTATAAGCCCATTTAGTTACATTTAATTAATTGGCCTAAGCTAAGCTAAGTAGCATTAATTATTCTAATTTAATCGTTCCAATTTGAATTTTAATTAAACCTACCATAAAATTCTATAAATTCCACATAACACATATACCAAATCAATTTTGTGATTGGATGCCGATAAGGCTTTCGATTCAAAAAAGATAACAGAAATTTCAAACAGATACTCCTACAATGAACGGATAAGACATAAATAATGTACCACATATGCAATTAATTCAAAATCTGATCTTAATAACTTATTAGGCATATTAAATCGTGGATTATCGTTAATTTTGAGTCGGGGTTGTTACAATTATTCCTGTAAAAAATCACGTTGATTGGATAACGGATATTATGTATTCAGAACACTTTTGTCTGAAAAAAAAAATGAACGGTCAGAAAATTAATGATTTATAAAAAAGTGATCCGAATACATAGTATTTGTTATTTGATAGACGTGATTTTTAACAAGAATAATGTACTCAACAAATCCAAAAATGTGAACGATTCGGATTATTGAAAAGGGATCCAAAAGTGGGCCAAAGAGGCCGGACTAGATCCTCCAGTCCAGATGGTGGATTGGAGGCAAACCCTAGCTGTATCAAAGGGTTTGTTTATTTTGTTTTATTCACAAAAGAGAGAGTTGGTCTTCGATAGATTTCGTAGAATTTGGGCCTGAAGCTTTGGTGGATTCCGAAGGGTCTCATCGTCGTGGATTTGACATGGCATTATGAATTCAACGTCGGACAAGACAATTCCGAGGTGAAGACGGTGATGGAAGAGGCACATTGGGGTCGGTTCAATTTGGGAGTGGATTCACTAGGTAATTGAGAGTACACTTGTGTAATTCTTTTTTGTCTTCTTAATGGATTTTTTTGTGGTTTTGGTCCGTGATTTTTTTTATCACAATTGGAAGCGCTCCAATTATGATTTTTTCACGTGAAATCGTTGTGTCGATTGGTCTTTGATTATTTGATTGTGATTGTTATTTCTGGTTAAAATTGACACATAATCACAAATAAATATCTCGGGGATTATTACTTTTTTCAATTTCAATGAAAGCAAAATTTAATAAATATTTTGATTATTTACCTCATCTTTTAGGTTTAGCCATAATAATTGATTATAGGTGTAAAGAAATTGGTGTACAAGAATTTTTAGAATGTATTTTCATTATTCAAACACAATTTACCCTTATTATGCAAACATACTGCATCTGTAAATACACTTACACATACTACACTAGCAGTCTCATCTCGAGGCGGGAGATTAACTGTTTTTTCAGCAATAAAAAATAGAAAAATATCTTAACATACAAGCGTAAGTAGTTCTGAACTATAACGTTATTTGGAAATCCCGTCAATAGGTGATTTCAATGATTTTGACATTTTAGATTGGTGGAAACAAAATGAAACTATGTGACCTATGATTTCACAAATGACTTGTGATATACTAACCATTCATATTTTTATAGTTGCTTTGGAAACACCTTTTAGTGTAGGTGGATGGGTGTTAAGTGATTACCACAGAAGGCTTTCACCCTAAATGGTTAAGGCACTGATGATATCCAAAGATCATATGCATGTGCTTATGAGAAGACAAAATTGTAGTGAAAATGATAGAATTCAAAATGATTTAGATGACATATTCTTGGGCAACGCGACTGAAATGTCTGTCTCCTCTGATGATTGATTAACAATTTATTTTTTATTATTTCATTTCATTATTTTTTTGTAAGATTATTGAGGTGGAGTATAATGCAAATGATTGGTAGGCTAATATGTGCCAACCTAGTTGCGTTGTAGTTAATCTATAGTGATGCAATTGCTCTACCATTATCAATAATCTACACCTATTTTATTTAATGATATAAATTTTTGTAAAAATTTATTTTATTTTAAATTAAAAATTATTCATTCAATAAATGTTACCTAAAATACTCTACTATAATTTTTCTTTTATTTTTTATCCCTAATAATCTACATATCGTTTATTTTTCTAAACAAAAAAGGCCCGCCTAGGCCCGGCCCCACGGTCCGAGCCTAGGCCCGCCAACCCAGCCTTAGACTCTATTCTGAGTGGGTCTAGGCTTGGGCCTGAGCCCCACTTTTTTGGCCTACAAACCGGCTCAACCCCGCCTGACAAAAAGTAAGAGCCCGCAAAGCCTGTTTAGGCCGGCCCGAGTCCAGATGAATCGGGTCGAGCCATTATTACATCCCTACTTGCAACTTAAATGAAAGTGTGAAACAATTTTTTTTTTTTAATTGAATGTTCGAATCGATTTGTTTGTGCACCACTCAATTAACTCGTTACAATAAAGCACAGTTTGGGAAGACAGTTGTGGGCTATTTTAGCCACTACCGTCCAAAGTAGGCTAATTTAGCCACTACCAGACAAAAGGCCTTCACATGGTGATGATACAACCCAGGCCAGGGTGATTTTACGAAACTACCCCCCTCACAGTTGCTTCACACCAACACCACCTCGCTCCCCTCCTCCCCCGACATATACAAAACTGAAATTTTAGGGCTATTTTCGCACGCTGAAGCGAAAGTGGAGATTGAACGGCAAAGACATCTCGGCAACCTTGGCCAAGCCGATCGCCATCGGAGTAGCTACTTGCGTCGTCGAAGAAGACTTGCGAAGCTTGCCAAAGCCAAACGCGAATCCGACTATTGTTTGGCATCTGTGAATCCAGCTATTGTGTCATTGAAATTACGCCCAAAAATTAAGCATCGTGATGGCTATATTACCTCAATTCTTAAACAAATCAATAAACGCGAGCGGAAGTAATATTTAAATAAGGGTACCAAAATAATCATCAGAGCTTCTATTTTTATTACAAAATTATATTGACCAAAAATGTTGTTATTTACATAGAGAAATATCATAAAAATACTGTGTGTGTTTATTCAGCAATCCCGCGTCTAACACTTTCCAAAAACTATTTCTGAATTGCATTATTTCCTGAAAATTGGTAAATAACTATAAGCACATGACAGAGTGAGAAATATTATACCAAGAGTATAAGGGACACGAAATAACCATGGATCATTAGTTAGGCCAAAACATTTACATAAACAAATCATTTAAGTAGCAAAAATATTATATAAATATATAACCATACAATAGTGTAGCACTTAGTTCTACACATCACTATCCATGACCCATAAAGTTGTCAAAATGGTTATTTAAGTACTTACAAAACATAATTATATATAACCTTATATTCTTTAAAATATAAACAAATATATTCATGGGTTTTCTTTTAAGCAAATAAGGTTCAGAGATAAAACCACGTAATTGAAATCTTTATAAAACATAACTTTTATTAATATACTAATAAAACATAACTTGTATAAAATAGATTTTGGTAAGTCAAAACATAAGTAAAATACATTTTGGTGGCTCAAGGTATAATATAACTCACCTTAACTTTAATACCTCACCCTTTCTTTCTACTATCAAAGACCCTTTTAACTTCCACCATACTTTTCTTCCTCATTTCCTCTTTTTTTTCTCTCTTTCCTTTCCTTCTTTTCTTTTCTGTTTCTTTCCTCCTCTTCGGCCCAGATCAGCGGCTCTCTATTTATATAAATAAGACGCATACGTGGCTCAAATCAAGATTTGATTAATAATTATATAGATTCGTTCTTATCCTTAATAGATATTTAAGATAATTACTGTTTGACTAAATATTTTAATATAATTATATAAATAAATTAATTCCTAATTAAATTATATTTTATCATATACCAACAGAAAATTAATTATTTATTTTACTACTACACCTATTATTATTATTATTAATATTATCTATATTATTATTATTTATATTTTGACCCCTAAACTTTTAATAATTATATTATTTTACAAAATCACACATAATAATATATAATAAATTATATATTTTCCGAACTGAGATTAAATAATATTAGTATAAGTTCTACAGAATAATTAAAAACTAATTTTGAGTACAAAACAACATCAAAATTGCTTTTGGTAATTTAAACATTTTTCAATTAAAAATTTGGGTTGTTACAAAACCTCCTTTTTTTTTTGTTTCTTTTTCTTTCTAACTAAATTCTGGTAATGATTGTAGCCAATGCTTCTGAATTTTTTTAATTTTTAAATATTGAAACTGAAGATCAATTTTTTGTTTTGGAATTCAGGTTTTTTTGCACAACCCTAGTTCTGTAAATTCCTTTTTTTATTTTTTGGGGCTTGTCGAATTATTATTATATTTATTAAAATTTAAAATTACAATTAAAAAAAATAAAATACACATGACAATAAAATAAAACTAAAAATTAAAATACATAGGACAATAATATAAAAATTAAAATTAAAATTAAAATTAAAATTAAAATTATTATTATTATTATTTTAAAATTAAGATTAAAAAAAATTAAAATACACAGGACAATAATATAAAAATTAAAATTAAAATTATTAGCATTATTATTATTTTAAAATTAAAATTTAAAAAAATTAAAATACACAGGATAATAAAATAAAACTAAAAATTAAAATTATTAGTATTATTATTATTTTAAAATTAAAATTTAAAATTAAGATTAAAAAAAATTAAAATACACAAGACAATAAAATAAAAATAAAAATAAAAATAAAATTATTATTATTGTTATCATGTTAAAATTAAAAATTAAAATTAAAATTAAAATTATTATTATTATTATTTTAAAAAAATTTAAAATTAAAATAAAAATACATGAAAAAACCATTTGCAAAAAAAAAAAAAAAAAAAAATTAAAATACACAGGATAATAAAATAAAACCTCACTTTTTATCATTTTAAAGAAAATGAAAAAAAAATTAAAATTAAAATCAAAATCAAAATCAAAATTAAAAAACCTATGAAAAAACCATTTACAAAATATATATATATATATATAAATATAAAAAAAAAAATTTGGTCCAAAGGCTAATTTGATGCGGAGGACCAACGTTAGCAATGAGTTGACATGATGAAGAAGTTGAAGGGCAGTTTTGTAATTTAACATGAAGACACTTCACCAAAAAGTCAAAAAGTTAAAAAAGTCAAAAAGTCCTTCCCAAATCAAGTTTTTTAGCCCCAGACTAAAATAGTCAAAAAAGTCAAAAAGTCAACTCACTTCCTAAATAGAGGCTAACTTGAATTTGACACCGTGATTCGTGAAACAAAAAAAGTTTGACACAGTACAAAGCAATTTGAAATTATTTGGCCAATAAAGATTGAGAGCTCTAAAAAGAGAGCTCTAGAGGAGTTCTAAATGGGTGGGGCCCACCTCTGATGTGATGCGTGTGCCTGTATATTTTTTTTATTTGTATTTTTTATTCCTTACCACGTGTAGAATTCTCTTTAGAGCTCAAATATTATGGTCATGTTTGTTGTAGCTGTTAAAATAGATTATAAATTATAACTTAATAGATTATAGGTTATGACTTTAATCAGAAACTGTTAATCTATTTAGTATAACTGTTAGATTATAGATTTAAGTTGCTGAGTAATGTTTGTTAATGGGGTGTTTGTTGGCATGTTAATTTATACTCTTAGATTTTTTTTATTTTTTATTTTAAAAAAAATAGAAAATGACCTAAATGGATTATAGAATATTATTATTATTTTTTATGAGAAATATAGACAAATAGTGAATAACAAAAAATAAAAGTTAATTAAAAAAGCTACCCACAGCTTATTTAACAAACACTACTAAGTAACTTAAATCTATGATTCAACAATTACATCAAACAGATTAACAACTTCTGATTAAAGTCATAATCTATAATCTGTTAAGTTATAATTTATAATCTGTTTTAACAGCTATACCAAACAGGAATAAGCTGTGAAGTAACTTTTTCAATTAACTTTTATTTTTTATTATTCACTATTTGTCTACATTTCTCATAAAAAATAATAATAATATTTTATAGTCTATTTGTGTCTTTTTCTATTTTTTTTTAATAAATAAATCTAAGAATATAACTGTGAATTAACATGTCCACAACAAAAGTTGATAATCAGAAGTAAAGGGGGAGCAGCTTCTCAGAATCAACTTTTTGACTTAAAATAAGTTGTTAGAATCAGAAACTGTTTGAAATAAGTTTAACTAAACAGTTCAAAACAACTTTTTAAAAGTCAAAAATCATAAATTAACTCAAAAAAGCCTCACCAAAAACCCCCTTATATCTCTCTCATTACTCTTATTTCGCAGATTTGGTATTATGACCACTCAAATGGTTGGTTGTAATTTTCTTTAATTTTTACTTTTCCAAATAAGGCCCTTCTTTTTCATATTTGGTGTGATTACAATAGTGTGTTGTGATTTTACTTTATTTTTACGTTATGAAGTCTTTCTAATAAGGCCTTTCTTTCCAAATAAGAATTCAATGTTTATCAAATTTATTGGTGATACATATAAAATGATAATTGAAGATTTGCCTTTTTGAGAAGATAGTAAAAAGTTATTTTATAGTTTTTTACTTATTTTGAATTATATCATCTTTTTATTTTTTTTACATATTTTTTAAAAAAAAGTTAAAAAATCAATTTTTAACCAATTTTCCAAAATAACCCATTGTTTACATATTAATCTTGAATGATGTACCACTCTTGGATTTTGGTGCTTTGAAAATAAAATTTGAAATTAATATTTCAGCAATGGTTGGTGGTCCGAAAATATGTGGCTCGAATCGCTCGAAACATTCAAAACGATGTCGTTTTGGGTGTTAAACGACTTCGTTTTGCTATTTTCGAGCCATTCGAGCTCCATATTTTCGGGCCACCAAACATTAATCTTAATATTTATATATATATATATATATATTTTTGGGAAGAATACCATTTTTTCTTTTCAAATAACTTTTCACTCCATCAATTTCATTATTACAGGTTGTCTAGTAGAGAAAATTAGAGAAACACCCCTCTTTAATTTTGAGTAGTAGGAGATGTCCAATATGTTTTTTTTATTAGCTAAGATTCCTTGATGAAATTTCTCTCTGATCATACTAGAGAAATTTTAAAATTTCTCTATGAAAATTAAAATTTCTTCATATTGGGATGAATTTCTCTATATTAAATTTTCTCTGTAAAAATGTTGAGGGATCCTAACTAATATAAAAGTATTGTATCTAATTATCTTATAAAATCTTAATATCAAGCGTCTTAAAAAAAACTCTCTATTTGGTACTATTTATATGAGTTTATTCATATATAATAGCATAAATTTTATTTTCGAAATTTGTTCTAGACTATTTATTGTACAACTAAATTTAAAGAAAAAAAATAAAACAAATTCTCAAAAAGTTAGAAGATACATAATTTTAACTTTTTCTTTTTGTTTATAAACTTTTAATTTATAATTAACTACACCAAATTTTTTTATTTTTAGTTCAAATTTAAATTTTTATTAAACAACTTTTCAATTTAAAAAATTTAACATTCAGTTTTCAATACTTAATTTTCAATTTTTAATTTTCAACTTTATCAAGCATGACCTTATTTGCTTCTTAAAAACAAATAAAAAAAATTTAAATACTTCTTATACAATTATTAATATTAAACAATTTTCAGAAATAGAGTAACTTTTGTATACGGATAAGATATATGTTATGTGGTATATTTTACTATTGTGATTGACTTTGACAGTAGGATCCGTTACATTTATGTTAGGTGTTTGGAGAATAATAGGAATACATACATTTACGATTGGTGAAAGGTAATGTTACGTGATATCCTATTGCCATACAAAAATTTCTAAATAGAAGAAGTTTAGTATTTAAGCAAATCCAAGTGGTATTTATTATTTTTGTTTTAAAATTTTAAAAAATGGGTCATACTAACAAGAGCTCTAGAGACATTTGATGAGGAATAATCAATAATATTTTATTTTATTTAATAAATCTTGAAATTTGTTCAATTTTAAGTAATAGATTAAAAATAGAAAGTTATTAAATACATTTAATTTAATTAATAAGTCAAAAATAGAAAGTTATTAAATTCAAGGTAATTTAATATAACATTAAATATATATTAACAAGTAAAAATTATACAAAATTACAAATTTAAGACAAATTAATACATTATTAAGGGCTGGTTTGATATATTTTAAATAAGATAAAAAGTTAAAAAGTTATTAAAAAAGTTAAAATTTTTTTACTTTTACATGGTTTGGGTAGAAAAATTCTGTCTAACTCTTCATAGGGCAAAAAGACATTTTTGCCTTTGCTTAACAAGCAAGCTTTTTTATTTTTATTTTTTATAGGTTTATTGGTTTCTATTTTTTTTTAAATATTCTTATCAATAATTGCACGAATTTACTGCCACAATTGTGCTGTTGTTCAATTCAACAACAACAGCTGCCTATCCAAAGTGGGGTAAGAAAAAAATAAATAAAAAAAAAGAAGAAAACACAACACTGCAGGTCAGTGTTCCACTGCATTTCCCATTATGCAATTACTTGACACAATGGCAGCCACAAAAACCCATGAGCTAGTAAAGAACGGATCCTTTTCCCCTTTTTGGGCGGTAGTTACGTCGCAAAAACGAGCGTGCTTTGGGGGGTTTTTGATTTTTTTTGATTTTTTTTCTTTTCTTCCTCGAAGAAGAACTGAGAGAGGGAGGGAGGAGAAGAAGAGAGAGAGGAAGAAGAGAGAGAGAGGGCCATAACCAGGGAGGAGGAGGAGGAGGCGGAGGCGGAGGAGCCTCCTCCTCCTCAAGAGAGAAAGCAAGAACGAAGAAAGGAAAAAAAACGACGTGATGATCCAAATTCAGAAGAACATGCACGAAAACCACTCTTTCTGTTGCTGTGTCAGAAAGGAAGGGTAAAAGAGTACTTTTGGTAGTTCCTATAATATTTTATTACATATTTTTTTTTTTTTTATAAAAAGTCAAAAGTTACTCCAAACATACATATTTTTTTTCTTTACTTTTTTTCATCAAAAAATACACTTGTTTAGAATATTTCAAATCACCCTTAAGTAAATCTTAACAATTGTCCATGGACACTTGTTAGTACGAGGAAAGTTAGGAACACAAATACCAAATATAAAATTGGATACATTTATCTGGGGTCTACATGATGTGGGATCCACCTTATGTGAAATATATGTGTTTCATTATGTATTTGGTATAGCCTTATTTGGTAGGACTTTTTTTCAGCTTATTTTAACTTTTAGCTTAATTTAAGCTATTTTGATGTGTTTGGTTCAACTTAACAATACAATTTATAGCTTGTTGTAAGTCAAAAATCAACTTATTCTTTGAGTGGGGGAGGAGAAGCTTAATTTATAAGTAAAAAATCAACTTATGTTCACAGTTATAAGCTGTTAGGCTATAAGTTATAATCACTTTCCCACAGCTTTACCAAACGGGAAATGGTTGAGGGCTCGAAAAGGAGGGGTTCGAATGGCCTGAATGAGTGTGCATTGGACGTCTACCCGGACGACTGGATAAAAAATTATCTATCGCGAATGTCACCTCTGTCGATCGTGATTGTGTGCTTTCTCGTCAGACGTCCGCCCGAATGACGGTAAGACAAATTTCGAACCATTCGAGCCAACCTCCTTTTTGGACTACCTAACATTGTTGTTTGGTATATGTACACCTAGACTTATTATTTTAGTATTAATCTTAAAAAATAAGGAAAATAATAATTCAATATGAATTTAAAAAAAAATTGAATAAGTACTAAAATTTATAAATTTTAATAGTAATTGAAGTGTTAATTTCTTTATTAACTTATAATTGTTTTCAAAAATTTTCCCCTAAAAAATAACATAAATTATGGTAAAAGTCGAGCATTATTTCAAGAGGATTGTATAATATTTCCCCCCCGCCCCCTAAACGTGATGAAATTGATCACGTGGAAGATGTCAATGGTAATCGCGTTGGACAATTTAGAATGGTCGATTGTAGTACTATCGGTTTGACTCTTTCTGAGAAACACCAAACGTGTTTTTTTGGTGTGTTTGTTTTTGTTTTTGTTGATGGTACATACATCAATTAGTATATTAATTAATATATAATTTTAATTATGATATTATTATTGACTTTATTAATTATACAAATTATAAATATTATTTTTTTTTAAAATTACATCATATTATCAATTAATACATTATTTAATAAATGTAACATTATTCTTTTGCTATTATTTTTATTTTTTTGGACCATGTATGAACCCAAAATATTTTGGCATAGGGGAACTAGGGATCCTCATCTTCGAATAAATTATGTCCTCCTTTGGTTTTTTATTTGGAGCTAAAAAGAAAAAAAAAAAAGAAAAGAAAAGAAAACAAATACAAAAAGACAAAAAATACTATATAAGTCAATAAGATGAAATATTACTTTTTATCTATAATCATTACATTTTTTTTTCTTATAAAAATTAAAATAGTTCCAAAACAAAAATCAAACGAAACTAAGGCCTTGTTTGGGAACATGCTAATTTAGTAATTTTTTGACTATTTGACTAAAATATGAGTTAAACAAAAGGAACTGGGGTCGTTAATAGCTCATTTGTTGTACATTATGAATTTATTTTTATAATTTGAACCGTTAATGTTGTAGGGTTTGTTGAGTACTTCATGTCTATCAAAAATCATATTAATCGGATATCAATAACTACATGATTGATAACCAAAAAAATAAACAAGAAATTTTTCTTTTGAAAAATAGTATAAAAATATGCAATTCGATCATATAGTTATTGATATCCGATTAATATAATTTTTGGTAGACATGAAGTACTCAACAAGCCCTACAACATGAACGGTTCAGATTATAAAAATAAATTCATAATGTACAATAAAATGAGCCACAACAGTGACTGCTGTGCCCCCATTCCTAAACAAAATTAGTGGGTTCGTTTGGTTTGTATTTGGAAAAAATTTTTGGAAAATTTTCTCTACAAATAAGTTTTCAAAAATAATCAAACCAAACAAATTTTTCTAAATTTTTTTTCCAAAACTTGTAAACCAAACAAGTTTTCCAAACAAATCGCTCTCTCACACACATCAAATCAATCACTTTTTCCAAAACTCTCTCTCAAAATAATTTTCCAAAACATCTTTTGAAAAAAACCAAACCAAACAACTTTTCGTACTTTTTATCTCTAAAACACATCTCTCAAACACAAACCAAACATACCCAGTATGTTTGGTATGATTTTTTGGCTTTTTACGAAAAAATGTGCAAAAAATAGAGTGAAAAGAAAATTTTTGACTTTTTAGTATGAATTATTGACTTTTTAATTAATTTAATAATTTTTTAACTTTTTAACTAAAATGAAAGGTTCCCAAATGAGGCCTAAAAAAACTAAAAAATACTATGTTAAAAAAGTTCAAACACAAAAAAAAAAAAAAAAAAAACATTGACTATATTTATTAACCAATGCCAAACGATCCATTTCTCGTGTCTGGAAGAAAAAATTTATTATATATCCCCAGTAGTTAGTATATACACTGTTTATCTACGCACAACAGACCAGTTCAATTATTCAATTCTCCTCTCTCTGTCTCTCTCTATATGTGTGTATATATATATATACAAACCTATATAGATTGTGAATTAGGGCTTTGTGTTGAGTAGTGTTGTGAGTTTGTGTTGAGTTTGATTTGAAGAAGAAAGAGGAAATGGAAGGAATTGATCACTTAGCTGATGAGAGGAACAAGGCTCAGTTCGATGTTGGTGCCATGAAGATCGTTTGGGCTGGTTCTCGTCGCGCCTTCGAAGTCTCCGATCGCATTTCCAAGCTCGTCGCCGCCGATCCCGTGACTCTCTCTCTCTCTCAAATTTAATTTTTGTTTTGTATATTGACTGTGTTCTTGAAATTAGGGCAAGGTGTATTTTGTTTTGTTAATCCTTCAGTGCTGTGTTTATTTTGTTGTTCAATTAGTTAGTATTTCTGATTTGGAGTAGTAGTTTGGTAATTTTGTTGGTGAATTATATAATTTTCTTGCAATCAAATGGAAATTGGTGGGTTTTCAATTTAAATTTTGACCGTTAACAAATAGCAATTAGCATTTAGGCTGTATTTGGTTGTGGGATTTTGAGAGGGATTTGGAAAGGGGAAAGAAAACTAGATGAAATATGAATAAAAGGGAAAGGAGAAAGGTGCGTGAAAGGAAGTGAACGCATCTCCAAACTAAACACAGCATTAGTGGGTTAGTGCTCTATTAACCAGATGTCTGACTTGGCTGTGCTGAGAGCATCTTCAACCTTTACTCTTTTTTTTTTCCCATCAAATTTGTTCAAGAATTTAGACCAAAAGCTTGATTTGATATAGCTCACTCCAATGGTAAGAATCCATTTTTTTAATTAAATCTTCTTAAAAATACCTAATCTATCCGAAAAAACTTCTTTAAACAATTCTGGTGAAATAAACTCACGTTCAATCCTTTCTCTATATATAATTTTAGCAAACTTAAATGAAGAAAGTTTTGTTGAAAATTTGGTTAAAGATTTGATTCATACCTGATTTGATGAAATATTTGGTGAAAACTTATTTGATACAAGTTTGATGAAAGGATTGAATCTCATTTTCACCAAATTTGTGATCAAATTTAAATTTGATGAAGGATTTGGTGGAAGATTGGAGATGCTCTAAGATAATGATTTAATCAGGACATTCGGGAATCTGGTCTATAATGAGAGATTTGGATGATTTTGGGGAATATAATTTAATCCTTAACTATAGTTATTTATTTTTCAAATTTCTGTAAGCGTCCGTAATGGCATTATCGAGGGACTAATCTTTATGAATTTTAACTTCACGTAATTTCTCATATGAAACATTTTGATTTATGGATTCACGTGGTTTTTCACTGTGAATCTGTCTTTTCATTTTCTGGTATCCTTTTAAGTTCAATAAATTAACAGAATAAGAATATGTTATTAACTTGGTTGAATTTGTGCATTGGACATACATGAAATGCCTAAATCTTACAAAAGTCTAAAAGCCAGGACCTAATTCTTATGTTTTTTTATTTGTGTTGGGGGGGGGGGGGCGCGCAAAGAGAGAAGGAAAGTTACAGAGTTGTTGGGATGTTTTTGGGACTCAAGAGAAGTTCAATGTGGTGGGTTTCATTGAAGCCATGGATTAATGCAAATATAGATAGGTATGCATGAAGGTAGATAGATGGATCAGCATATGCTTATTGTGTAGTTGAGGGTTTCCAAGCTGTACAACCCAGGGAAAGTAGTTTACACAAAAAAATCTGTATAATGCTGTTTGCTTTTTAGTTTACTTAACATTGTTATGATTCTTATCAGCAGTTCAGTGTTTTTGGTTATTTAATGTATATTTTTGTGCATTGCTTTGGGATTTAGGGCTTCCATAAAGATAACAGACCTATGCTTGGCAGAAATGAGTTATTCAAAAATACTCTTAGAAAAGCAGCTTATGCTTGGAAAAGGATCATTGAGCTCCATCTCTCTGGTTTGTCTTCGTTTTAGGTTCTATTATTATTTTCTTAAATTTCATTAGCTCATTAGGGACATTTCAATTTCGTCTTCATGTTGTAATTTGCAATCTTAGAGTGCAATTTTGATTATTGCAGAGGAAGAGGCTGCTAAGTTAAGGTTTTATGTGGATGAACCTGCTTACACTGATCTTCACTGGGTAAGTTCTAGTTCCTAATTTTTGTGTGCGAGTTTCTTAATTTTAAGCATATTGAAGTGCATTGACATCCTCATATTTATACATACATATATATTAACTTATGAAAAAAAAACAGGCATACTCATATTTTTTACTGAACTTTTAACAGCTTGCTTGACATGTTAGTTCTAAGGTACTTTGTAGATGCATCTTCTTCTGTGTTTCACAGATTGCCAAATATGAGCTTACTTTTCATCATTTTCACCTTCTATTGTTTTCGACCATATCTGTAGGGAATGTTTGTACCTGCTATAAAAGGGCAAGGCACTGAAGAGCAGCAGCAGAAATGGTTGCCATTGGCATATAAGATGCAAATTATTGGCTGCTATGCACAAACTGAACTCGGTCATGGTTCCAATGTACAGGGCCTTGAAACCACTGCAACGTTTGATCCTCAGACTGATGAGTTTGTTATTCATAGTCCTACATTGACTTCAAGCAAAGTGAGTAAAATGTTTAACAAGAGTCTTTACTTGATTACTGAAGAACGTTGGTTATCATTATTTAGGAATTGTTATCTTTAGTGAAAACCAGTAATTATTATGCATCAGCCTCATAAAGTCCTTGTGTCTTAACATTCTTGCTTATTATCTATAGGTGTCTTTTCTCATATCTACTGTTGCCTTGATTGAACTTTCTGAAAGTGGGTTCTTATAAATCTTACTTTACTATTGTGTACAGTGGTGGCCTGGTGGGCTGGGTAAAGTGTCCACACATGGTGTTATTTATGCACGTCTTATAACAGATGGTCGTGACCATGGAGTGCACGGTAACTACTACGGCATCTGTTTTAATCATAGCATGAAAACTGGTCTGTTTAATTTCACATGCAAAACATCACATTTTCCTATTATGACTTTCTATTGTATTGCTTCTTTTCTTTTAGGTTTTATTGTCCAATTACGGAGCTTGGAAGATCACTCGCCTCTTCCAGGCATAACTGTCGGTGATATTGGAATGAAATTTGGAAATGGAGCATACAACACCATGGACAATGGGGTCTTAAGATTCGATCATGTGCGTATCCCAAGAGATCAGATGTTGATGAGGTGCGTACCATACTACATGTGCCCTTCTATTGCATGTATACCGTCATACTAATTCTGGAGGAAGCTATCATGTTAAGGATTGGAAGTCTAAACTATTGCATCTATAGCGATTGTGTTGTGGTTGGTTAATATGTTTACCCATACTCATGTTAGGTCATGTTGAGGTGGGTATTCCGCAGTGAAGTAAAGGGTCTATGTAACAGAAATGCTGGGAATTGCTATCTATTAAGTTCTAAATAGTGTTAATTAACATTAAGGTAATCTGTGGGGTATGCTTGGGTGGATATTTTGTAATTACTTAGCAAATATGAAGTAAAGGGTTTTGATAGTGGAAATGAAAACCTTGCCATTCTATTTTATTTTTATTTAATGCTGCTTCTGGTGGTGGTGGCAATAATGATTGCTGCTGGGCCTGCAATGGTGTTAGTAGTGGCAGTGTAATGTTGGTAGTGTGGGTTGGTAGCTACAATAGTGGTTGTGAGGGTAATTAAGGGCTCAATGGATCATGTAGTGCTGGTTGTAGTTGTTTTCTTTGTGGCAGTGTGGTTGTTGCAGTGTTTGGCTCCCTTCAGGGCCTCAAATTTTACTTGGATATTTGGAAGCACTATTTCAATGGTTTCCATTGTTAAATAAGAAAGAAACAGCTTTGTATGGTATTTTGATTAAGGGAAGAGAAGTAATCAAGATAAAAGCGTCTAATATCTATTTGATATGAGTTGGTTGAAGCAGTGAAACATTGAGAGAAAAGGGGAGAAAAAGTAAACTGGTGTGCAAGAGTTAATCTTTCATTTTATGCTCCACCTTATAAACTTTAGAGAAATTTTAAATGTTGAAGCATTTTTTAACAGGAATATAATTTATAAGAATACGAAATCATGTATGACCAATGTCCACACATACACATAGGACAATTAATATCTCACATCATTCAATACTGAGTTAAAAACTGAATTTACTTGTATTCTTCCTTAGTACCACTTAATCAATTAGTGTTACTACCTCTAATATGCTTGAACAAATAGGACTGCTGTTCTTAAGGTTCTTTAAATGCCTCAGGGTTTCACAGGTTACGCGGGAAGGGAAATATATGCAGTCCGATGTTCCCAGGCAGCTAGTTTATGGTACTATGGTATATGTTCGACAAACAATTGTAGCCGATGCTTCCTGTGCTCTATCACGGGCAGTTTGTATTGCTACGAGGTATAGTGCTGTTCGTAGACAGTTTGGATCACAGAATGGAGGACCCGAATCCCAGGTAATCAAGCAAAATTCTCTATACGAAAGCAATAAAGTAATCTAATGCTTTGAATTGTACATTTTGTGGAGTGCTTCCCTTGCATGCAGTCTTGCAATTCTTGCTGTAACGTTCTGATTTAGGGTTATCTTTAGCGGGATCACCACCGAGGATATAATTTCCTCTTTCTTGATTACAGTAACAATACTTCCAGTAAATCCATGTAATCTTGATATTTCCTTGTCAAGAAAATCTTAAACTTGATAGTGTTTGTTTAAATAAAATTTTAAAATAGTAAAAATGACAAGAATCCTGAGGATGAAGCCTTGATTCTACATCCCATGGAGAATGGCATGCCTAAAGGACCTGTCTACGGACAAAGTGTGATTCAAACATGAAAATGCTTGTTTGAGTTTGAGAGGAATTACTTTTGGCAAATATGCCAATTGTCATTTTTGCAAATAATGCCAAAGGTTAGGTGTATTTTGCTGTCATTTTTGCAAATAATGCCAAAGGTTAGTTGTATTTTGCTCAACACTCCTAGCAACCCCCCATTGGTGGGACCAGAACCGACAATGGCCTTTATGGAAGAAGGCATCAAAGTAAACTAATTTCTAAGGTTTTTATTTTTATTTTTTTTATTTATCTTAAAATAATAATTCTGGAAGGTTTTTGTAGTTTTCTTAGTCTAGGTGACAAGTTGCTGGGAGCTGTCATTTATCACAATTGCTACTGATACAGTTTCTGGAGAGGAAAGCAGAAATAATTTTATCACAATTGCTCCTCTCTTCTCTTCTACCACAGACAATAATGTTAGGAATTTTTTCACAATTGCTGCTCTTTCTGTCACTGACTTCTGTTCTTTGATTTTATTCTCTATAATAGTGACACTCCAATTGATTCATTTAAGGATTCACGTTACTCTAGTTTCTGTATGAGATGAGAAATGTGATTCTCCAATTCTTTTTCGAATCCAACAATTTTGTTTTTCTTAATCTTAAATGAATTCTTGTTCCTTCAATTGATTAAGTAATTCGAGCAATGCCTGCTCTTCTTCAATGCCTTGATGCTACAGTCCATCTTGCCAATCTCTTTAATCTATTATCTAATATACCTTGAGTCCTATTTAATTCTGTTCGAATTTCTTGGCAAAATTTTAAAAGTCTAGATATCCTAGTTCAGCATATTTGTAATCATGCAGTTAGAATTATTCCTTACAAGGTAGTAGGTGTACTCTCCATTACCAATACAGGTACTAGAAGATCTCCATAGCCTTTGCTCTCAATGGAATTGCAACTATTATTTAGACTTTATTTGTTTATAATTTATGTGTCCTTCTGTACTATGTTATGTAGATTTAGAACAAGGTTGGGGTGAAATGTACATCCAGCATTTGTATTTACTTACCCTTCATTTATGTAGACATGGGGATTTGGATAAGAATCTGACATGAGTGCTTCACCTATTTTGAAATAATCGTTTAACGAAGGAACAGCCTGAAGTATACTTTGTATTTACTGAGATATATGGCCACATTAAATTTGATCTATATTACTATGTTCATTTTGCTGGTCATGCTTCATGGTAGGTGTCTGAACAACTGGGCATAGTCTTGAGGTGATTGTGTCTGAGAATATCCTCACTGTTGGTGAATTTCAGAAATTAATTCTTGATTGTTGCATCAACTCTAAAGACCTCTCTAGTGATTTTGCTCCCCGTTTGTTCTTTAGGTGATCGATTACAAAACTCAGCAAAATAGGCTCTTTCCTTTGCTGGCTTCGGCTTATGCCTTCAGATTTGTTGGTGAGTGGTTGAAATGGTTGTATACGGATGTGACCCAAAGATTGCAAGCCAATGATTTCTCGACATTGCCTGAAGCCCATGCGTGCACTGCCGGTTTGAAGTCTGTGACGACTACTGCTACTGCTGTAAGTGATAGAAACTGACTTATATTACTATCTTGCTCATCATACTTTTTCTCAAATGGTTCTCCACAAATGTGCATGCGTGTATGAGTGGAAAAGTTAGTTGAAATCTTTAATTGATTGATGTTGATGAGTAGATAACCGTTAGTAATTTGAGTCTCTTGAACATTGCTCCTTGCACTGTTGACGTGACACAACGTCTTCTGAGTGCATCAGATTAGACTATAGTTTTAAGACAGGAGAATTGTAATAAAGACCATGTATTTGGTTAAGATTGACCAATATATAGTAGCATTTATCAAACTTAAATTATAATTTTGCCTCTTGATTTCTACTGGAAGGAAGTTTTACTATTCTATTTCATTCAAAATCATCCCCTTCACTCCATGGCACTTAATTTTGATGCCCTTTGCTTTAGACTTGTGTCAATAAACAGATCATCTGTTGACATTTGCTCAGCTGACCTTTCTATATCTAGATTCCCTATTCCTTTTGTTTCTGTGACTCTTGAGACTATTGTCTCAGAAGCAGGATGTTTTGACTCTTCAGTTTCACTGATTTATATTGTTTGACAACTTGGCTTTACTTTTTTTCCCCTTTTAATTGACTGTTACCATATGTTGGACCTCTCATATGAGCTGCATTTGTTGTGGATGTATTTTTTTTCTTTTGTGGCAAATGATTAGTAGCTCAGCTCAATTTGTGAGGCTTTCCTTATTAGGAGAGAGTATGAGAAACAGTGCATCTCTTTCTACAATGATCCAATGGCTACGAATTTAGTTGGAAACTAGAGTTTCTGCAGCAGACCTGTAGCTTCTTCCTCCTCAGGCTGCTCTAACACGACATCTTCATGGTACTTGTGATGTATCAATCTATCTTTTAGTTTCCAAATGTTTGGTTACTCATTGCAACTTCATAAAATATCATTTCCAATGATGAATTCTTTGTTTGTCTTTCATTATTTTGATAGTGTATTCGTAATTAGTCTTTGACTCATTTAGAACTCATTTAACCCCAGATTTTTGTATTTCCTACGGAAGTTCATTTATTTCTAGGCAAATAGGTGATAACAAACTGAACCATTGTATCTTGTGAATTAAAAAAAGTATGAAACTGATTTGTGTTCTATTAAAATTACTCATTCTGCAACTAGGGTATGTATTTTATGAGCCACTCCCTCCACTTAGCTTGTTTATTTCATGTATAGCCTGCAATAGTGATAATAAGTACTTCATAATGGTTTACCACTCATGTTTGTTGCAGGATGGTATTGAAGAGTGCCGAAAATTATGTGGCGGCCATGGCTACCTTTGTACCAGTGGGCTTCCTGAATTATTTGCCGTTTATGTCCCTGCCTGTACATATGAAGGAGACAATATTGTGCTTCTTTTACAGGTACATGATATGACATACTTCTAACATTATTTTTAATTGTTTTGATTTCTGTTTTATTCTTGAAATGAAGGTTTTGAGATATGGTATTGAATGAACTTGACATGCTGCAGCAGTAGTACTATTTGGAAACAAGATCTGCCTTCTTGTGTTGAATGCCCAGAATTCCCTCATTAATTTATAGTTTTAGTAAGCAGGGGATTAGTGATATAGATATCAGTAGAGATCTTCCATAGTATCATAATTGTGTTTTATATCTGAGCATTGCTTATAGAATCTGAAACTCATCAATCTTCATGCTGGACTTTGGTTTCTGGAATTGAAATTTCGACTTCTAATTTGCATTTTATTTTGTTGGATAGACAGTAGATTGTAGAACTTACTAAGAAAAGGGGGAATCATGCAAAATATTTTGTTGAAATTTCAGTCAATTCAATCTGCCTTGATAAATATGTCTTGGAATTATCTTGGTTGCATTTGCACTGGTATTTTCTTGCTATGGGTTCAAGTATTGTATCTACTACTGTTTTAAGTCACTAGATTGATAGCTGAATAATGTTATAATCCAAACTCCCACGACTGGAGTTTGGATAGGTTTAAACTATAAGTTTCTGTGTATACCAGTTGAGCATTTGGGTATTAATATGTGGTAGATTGCAACTGGGTTATTCCATCACATCTGCTGATGTGCCTTTCTTCTGTAGGTTGCAAGGTTTCTCATGAAGACTGTTTCCCAGCTCGGGTCTGGCAAGAAACCAGTTGGTACAACATCTTATATGGGACAAATTGAGCATCTAATGCAATGCCGTTCCAATGTTCAAAGAGGTATTTGGTCCTTTTTTGAGTGTGCTGATTATTTCCTCTTATTTGAGCTTTCAGGAGTGAGAAGGTTGAAACAGTGTCCTGCGACCTAAGTGTGACAATTTACATATAACCATTTATTGTTGTCTTAAGAAGTTATTAAACCACAATCATGTAATACTCGATTGTAATTTGGACTGTCAACTACACAAGACACCTTAACAAATCACTAGTCCAAGAGACAATGGTCTCGATTTGCATTCACATCTCTTCACTTGTATTCTTTGTCTTCTTTGATGACATGCAGCTGAGGATTGGTTAAAGCCTAGTGCAATATTGGAAGCATTTGAGTCTAGAGCTGCTAGAATGTCTGTTGCTTGTGCTCAAAATTTAACCAAGTTTACAAATCCAGAAGAAGGTATTTCTGCTTTGATAGAAGTCAAATCTTTTATGTTTTTTTATTTTCTGCTGTTATTGTATAAAATTTCACCGAACTTAATGGAGGAACATATGTGCAGGAATGGTTAGATGCTTCCATCATTATTAGTCATCAATTTTGGATCATCATTATCTATCTGATGCATTGGCTTGGGTAGTCAAATGATGAGAATTACATGAACTAGATGATATGGTTCTTAAGCGTTTCTTCTTATGCAGTTGTGCTTATAATAAAATAGATTTACAGTTCTATCTATTGTTGTTTTTTCTCTCTAGGCTTTGCGGAACTCTCAGCTGATTTGGTGGAGGCCGCAGTTGCTCACTGCCAATTAATTATAGTTTCCAAGTGAGCTACTTTTTCTCTCCTGTTAATTTTAGATCTGAGAACTCAACAATATCTTTGCTTCAGCTATCTCCGCTAGAGATGAATGCTCAAGGAAAATTGTTTTCTTGTTCTTCTACCTTTCTGTTTTTAGTTTTTTATTTTTAATGTGGAAATAAGAAAATTTCTTCTCATTCAGGTTCATCGAGAAATTGCTACAAGACATTCCTGGAAAGGGGGTCAGAGAACAGTTAGAGGCGCTCTGTAACATCTATGCACTCTTCCTTCTTCACAAGCATCAAGGTGATTTTCTCTCCACCGGCTGCATCACCGCCAAGCAGGCTTCACTTGCAAATGATCAGCTCCGATCTTTGTATTCTCAGGTTTGTCTCAATAATTCAGCTTTAGCTACTACCCTTTTTAACCCAGCTTGATTTGAAACTGCCAGTTTGCTTACTAGCTTCAAATTCATGTATTGTCTTTAGGTTCGTCCAAATGCAATTGCTCTTGTTGATGCATTTAACTACACTGACCACTTCCTTGGCTCGATACTCGGCTGCTATGATGGAAATGTATATCCCAAACTCTACGAGGCAGCGTGGAAAGATCCTCTGAACGATTCAGTTGTGCCTGAGGGCTACCATGAATACATCCGCCCATTACTGAAGCAAAATCTCCGTACTGCCAGACTCTGAAAGAACTTTGTCCGACTGATACATCTTAAATTTCACTCATGTATTGCTAATAAAGCTACCTGTTTGTTGCCCTTCAAATAGGGAAGGTTTAAGGTAGATTAATGGGATTTTTTTCATGTTGGTTGATAGAACAATACTATTTATCAATTATGGTGAAATTGGCTCCAAGAATTGTTTAATAAGGATTATATATCCCTTGAGATATGGCTCGTGTTTGGATCTTGAATGTGAATATTTCTCTCTTTTCTTCAACAAATTAAAAATCTCTTTTATATTGGGGAAAGATTTTGGAGACGGGTCTTCCATGCCTCCTGATAGGGTTTTGGATACACTAATCACCTCCATGATTATGCTAATTAATTAAGAGGTTATTCTGCTTATGCTCTGTAACAATGTAATTGTTCATTTTTATTCACGCATGCATGTAATTAAGTTCATCGTATCTCACAATGATTACTTTTCAACACGATCGTTATAAAATGATTAGTTACCTACAATCTTCGTGTGAAACATGGTTCGAAATCATGTGAGAACGGGACTAATCCTTGAACATCCCGAAGAATGTGAACTCTTCAACAAAAGGGTGAAGAACATGGGTTTGGATCCCAAATTGGTGAAAAGGATCACTGCGTTGTGGCTCGTTCTTGAAGACTACGGTTACCAAGGCTTCACGAAAGTTGTTCTTCGTCAAGACAATCGAACCATCACTCAGTTTTTCAAAAATGGTGTAGCCATTTTGGAATGTACCAAGCCCAGTGCAAAGCCAGTCGATCGAAACAGCTATCTTTGGATATATTTCAAAGAATGCAAGTTGATCTATAAAAGTTTTTGTAAAATTTTGAGTACGTTGTGCAACAATATATTTGGAGAGTACGAGGCGTTGGAAGTCGTGAAGAGAGAGAAGAGTTGGGTTGTGAAGGAGGAGGATGGGCTGTTTGGAGAAGGGTCGAGTGGTGGAGGAGGTGGTAGCGACCATGAGTCGACTCTGAATCCAAATGCACCTGAATTTTATGGTGGTAGAGAACAGTGGCTCCAATCGACACTGAATCCAAATGCAACTCTGTATGAGCCACTGTTCACCAGGGAAGTGTTTGTGGCATTTAGATATGGCTATCCACCAACAGTACCAGAAATAGCGTACTTCTTCAATGAGTGAGTCTCTTGGCTTTTCAAAAAAATAAAATCGTTTATTTTAAACAATATACTTGTTGTTTAGTTGATAAAATAAAAATATTACAATTATCAAATTAATTAAATTTTTTTCATGAATGTATGTGTTGAGAGTCTTACAAAATGAAGGGTTCAGATTATCGAAACATATCTCATTGTAGGTCTCCCGAGCCATCTAGGATTTCTCAAATTTAAATTTGAACTTGAGAGCCATTTAATAAAAAAAAATTTAGAAATAGAGAATCATTAATCATAAATATTTTTTTACATTTAAAAGTGAAAAATATTTTTCAGATCTATTGAGTCTTATCGACGACACTGCCATATGTGAACCATTGGCACTGCTACCTCCACTCCACCACCACAAAACCCACCAACCCCATAATTTTTAGGGTTGCAAGGAAAGTATTTTCTGCCTAAATCGTTGGTCCAAGAATGTTTTCTCAAAAAATGATTTCTAAGAAAAGTCACTCTAAAATATTCAGATTCAAATTAATTAACTAATGTCACCGGATATATATATATATATATATATTTTTCCCTTTCAGGTGGTTCAGTGCTCCAATAGTTGAACATGTCAATGAAATTAGGCCCCCACCTGGATACCCTCCACTGTGTGCGGTGGTTGCATTCACAGACGCTGCCATTGTTCCGGTGGTTCTTGGCGGTGGAACCCTCGCGAGGCTCACTACGGTTGATGGCAAAGAAATGTGGGTGACTGCGTACGGCCAGTTTCCTCCTTTTATCCTACTCACTTGAAATATCCATTATTTTAATACTAAGGCCTCGTTGACAAGTGAATTTTTTAATCAAAAAGTCAAAAAATATTAAAAAGTCAAAAAATCAACAATTTATATCAAAAAATTAAAGATTTTTTTTTCTCTTACACATCTTTTCGTAAAAAATTAAAAAGTCATTCCAAAAATACTAATTTTTTTTACATTATATTTTATCCAAAAAATTAAAAAATTACTAAAAAAGTATGTTTCCAAACGAAACTTAAATGTTTGAATTATGAATTTATGTAAAAATTAAAATAAAAAAAGAGCTAGAGAAATAGAGAAAAAAAAATTATATTTTTCTTCTCCTTTTTAAATTATTATCTAAATTTATAATTTAAATACAGTAGGCCATTTAATGTGTGGGTGGTGAAGGATCTTTTACCTATGATTGTTTTTATTTTTATTTTTTTATTCTTATCTTGAATATTCATAATTATTAAATTATGGTAAAAAAAATTTGAGATATAAAGTTTTCATTAAAGATCAAAATTTTGACGTGCAAAACAAAAATTTTGAAACAAGAATGTAAAAGCTTTCAAGACAAAATTTCATGAGAGAAGATTCATCCCTACAAATAAATTATTTACTTGCTCCTTTCTAGCTTCAAATAAAATTTCAAAGGACACATTATATTAATTTTGGGTCAGATTACTATGCACACTTCTTTTTAATATAAAATTTATGATTTTTTATAGTGTTAGTTACTAATTATTATTGTAGTTACTAGTAATGATTCATAGGGCGGAGCAAAGAATCTGTGAAATCCGTAATCCGATCCAGTCCAGTCCAGTCCAATCCAATAGGTTTGAATTGGTTTTTTAAATCCGTGGTTCGGTTCCGGATTGAACAATTAAAAATCCGTAGTCCACGGATTGGTTCCGGATTGAATCCCACGGTTCCGGATTGAAACCGATCCGAACCATATACAAATAGTATATATTTTTATTATACATCCTCCCCCATAGTATCTTCTCTTATTCCATATAAAACTAAACTCAAACCTAAACCCGCATCATATCTTCTTTTATTATTTTTGTTTGTTAGTTTTTAGTTTTAATTTGTAATGATCTAAATACTTCTGGTGAAACCAATTTTCTTATGGTTGTTTAAATTCTAGAACATTATATCGTTATTATAGAAAGACATGTTGCTATTGTGGAACTAATATAGCGTTATGTTTATGTTTTTATGAAATTAAAGTGTTATATATATATATATATTTTTGTTATTTAATTATGTGAATCTGTGGTCCTAAACCGATCCAATCCGTATTTAAATGGATTGGTTCGGATTGGTTCCATGATTTAAACGGATTGGATTGGTTCCAATTTTTCAGGAACCATAAATAATGAATTGGTCCTGGTTTTACCCCAATCCAGTCCAATCCGGACCATGCTCACGATTCACCAAGGCTAATAAAGAACTGACACAAATTCTATAAAAAAAAAAAAAAAATTGTTCTTATCAATATCTATATTTACAAGTAAAATTAATAAAATCTTATCAACCAAAAAGATAGGGATTGAAATATCAATTGAAATATATATATATATATGTTAAGAAATTTAATTTTACACCTAAAAAAATCAATTTAAAATAAAAATATTACAAAACATGAATATATATAAAAAGATGCCTTATTTAAGTTTTTTGCCTTAGGTCTAAAAATCGTTGAGTCACCTTTGATATACGCAAAATTACTATAAGAATAGAGTTTGATTTTGCTAAATTTGGAAATCTCAATTTTACTTGTGAAGTCAACATATTATGGAATCAATTTATTGTTGAGTCACCTCTGAACTATTTATCTCAAGTAAAAAATTAGATTGATCAGACATAAGTAAGCCCATGATAAAATCAAATATATATTATAACAAATTAATGGTTTTTATGCTTAAAAACACACGTCTAATATAGATAAAAATAATTTGATGGTATAACAATCGATATTAGATTAATTTACTTTTTTTGCATGAAACTTTTTTCAATTGATTGTATACATTGGATGAACAGTGGACCACCGAAGTAATCCAAGTTAGTCCCCATAATGGGTCAGCTTCAAATTTAGACTAAAAAATGTACCCTTTTTTGTTTTGTTTTTTTGTTTTTCTTTGTTTGTGAAAAGTGATTACAAATATGAAAAATATTTATATCATCAAATAAACCACTAATTCACAATAGAGGACAACAAAGCCTAACAACCAATACACCAACCGGCCCAAGCCCAACACAGCCACCACTAAGTACATAAACCCCCATAATAAGAAAGAGATAACCCACCACAAAGAGTATCAAAAGTGTAATTATTTTAGTTGTCAAAAGTATCGTTATTTTATTTTTAGTAACAAAATTGGATATTTAGTGAAGAATTACTACATTTTGAAATCAAAATTTTTATATGAAAAAGTAAATCTTTTTGACACCAAATTGTTGTCTCTAAAAATGCATTCATTAGCAACATTTTTAAATTTTGTCACTAAAAATCTATGTTAAACTTTTCAAGACTCCGTTCTAACGATAACCCTTACAACAACCAAAATTCATTCCTAAATATTTTTGCAACAACTTTTATTTTTTAAAGTAAAAATTTAGTTTCTAAACTGTTACATGTTGGTGAAGATTCAAGCAATGAGCTGAAGAGTCAAAAGTTCACAACATTTTGATAATTCATGAATATGTTTCCTTTTATAGTTTGCTTTGCTTTTCCTATTTTAGTTACTTGAGTAAATTAGTAGCACACGCAGGCAAATAATTCTAGGATAGTAAGTTTAGATTTACATAGTTCACATTCACATCCACACAAAATGTGATAAGATTACAAGAAGCTGTTAAAGTTAAGATGAGACATAATTTGAAACAATGATAGAGACAATCAAATACTTTTGCACTTATTATTAGATCCAAAAAAGCTTCATCATACATCATTAAAAGGACATCATCTTGAAGATTATTATCACAAAAGGGTATCAAGAGACAAAAAGTTAAGGGCTAACAGCTATTATGCATACATATATATATATATATATATATATATATGTGGTTTACAGTATCGTGAGTGAGGATTAGTTTTTAAATGCGACAAAAGAGGTAATTATTTCTAATAAAAGCCGGCTTATTCTTTGTAATGGTGTACGGATGACAATTTTAACCTAACCAGTAAAATGACATTATACAATTAGGATAACATTTCAAAATTAGAATATCTCTAGGGGGCTGTTATTTAAGCTGTCATAACTATATTATAACAATTGGGTGCTCTAATAGGATTGTCAAAAACTGATATTACTTTTAGTAGAAGGTATAATTTATGGTTGGAAAGACTAGATAACGTTTGTGCCAAAAAATGACACAAACATTGTATTATGTGGAAATTACATTTTGACACCAATTATAAGAAATGCTCTATCAACCTACAAGAAAAGTCCTGGCAATCAAAACACTAAATTGAGTGCTTGTAACTCCAACTTGGGGCCTTGTTTAAATAATCAAAAGTACAATTTTTAGACATTTATATATAAGAGGTAGTTGATGAAGAAACAAGCATTTGTTAGATGGGCTTTGTTTGATACAACACACTATGTCAAGGTTGAGTCATGAGAACAACATTTTTAGATTTTAGGTGTCTTCCTTTTCTTTTTCCCATACCTTTTGCATTACATAAACAAAAGAGGGTTCTAGTTCACTTGTATTATCCCTCATTTTTATAGTTTCCAAAGATTTTGTCAAATATTATAATATCTATATATATATATAATATTATTCTTATCTCATTTTCTCATTCTAGACATGATAGAATGGCACACACATTAATATCTAGAATTTTTAATATATGAATCAAATTTATTTTAGATGTGATTTACATAACGATAAATTTAAATGTACATCATAAATTAAAATTTGGAGCACTTTTTGATTTTTGATTTTTATTTACATGGCACTTTTAAGAAAATAATAAAAAAATAAGTGTGACCAAGGCAGGGATCACATCCACACAAACAATGTGATAACATTAAGACAAACTGATAAAGTTCAAGGAGACATGATTTGGAACAATGGTAGAGACAATCACATACTTGAACAATTATTGTTAGGTCAAAAAACACTTTAATCACTCATATCCATCACTAAAAGGAAACGACAAAAAAAAGTAAAACACTAGTTAAACCAAACCATCTTTTAAATAATAATAAAAAACTATTTAAAATTTAAACATAGAGTGAAATAAATTTGCACGAACTAATTCACCCTTAGCATGGAACTATTATTCTCACATTTCACCTGAATATAGGCTTAGGGTGGTAAACGAATTAAGTTGAGTTGAGTTTTAGAATGTTTGAATTCAAGTTATTAAGAATTAGTTGAGCTTGGGCACAAGAGCTTAAAAATTGAACTCGAGTTCGGCTCGTCAAATAATTGATGTATCATTTATTGTTTGTATTGAATTTCTACATCAATGGATTCTTTTTTCTTATTTATTTATTTATTTACTTTTTTGCCAATGCAAAAAAAAAAAAAAAAGTTTTTGTGAAACTTGAAATCAGTTCAAATCAATTCAATTATATAAAAGAGCCGAGTTTTAATTTGAGTTTGAGCTTGAGCTTAAAAGAAAATATAAATTAAAAAAAAAAATTAATTTGAATATAAAGAGAAAATATAAGCAAAATATAAAGGGTAAATTGCACTCACCTTCTTTAAGATTTACAAGTTTGACATAATTACGTTGAATTCTCTCAAAATTTTAATTTATATAATACTAATCTAAATTTTATCAATAATTTATTAATCATTTAGATGAATGGACACATGGTGGGATTAAATAGGCTAAACAGCTAGATCGGCGTGCCAATTTGGACGATCATTGTAGGATAGGGAATTCTATTTACACAAAAAAAAAAAATATATATATATATATTCAATACGCCTAATTTTTTAATATTCTTTATTAAATTATTTAGAGTTATAATTTACTCTCAATGCATTCTATACATATTTTTTTTCACAAATTACCCTTCAATATAAAATCATAATTTATAGTACACCTAAATAATAAACAAATCAAAAACTTTAAATTACACCACTTTCAAAAATTCTCAAACAGGTGTAATTACACTTATTCTTTTTGTTCACAATTGACACACCGAATTTTCTGTCTTTCACATAAGCCGTCAATACAACTTAACATGTTCCTTGCATTTGTCTGTAGAATTATCAACGAAAAAAGTTCATTGATCAGCAAATTAAGTTTTAGGAGTCGCTTTCATCTTGTATACTTGTTGCAGAGTGTTTTTTAGTTTATGTTTCTTGTGCCTTGTGCCTTTTGCCATCTTTGCTTTCCCACAGTGTATTGCCCAGAAGTTTCGGAAAGAAAAAAAAAAATTTATATGAAAATAATGGTTGATGATGATGATGTAAATGGGTAGATTCGAATGAAATAGAGATTATGGTGGGTTGGTGAAGAAGCTTTAATAATAGCAGATGTTATATGGTGTAAAATTTTGTAAATTAAATAAGACATTGGTTAAAATTTTAGCCAAAAAATATGGAATTTACATTTTCTTCATAGTTTTGAAATTTCTTGGCCCTAGAACCCAGTTCTTCCATAAATCCTAAAATCCTCTCAAGTTGAATATGTGCAAGTGATTACGGTATAATAATAAAAAATAAAAAATAAAAAATTATTTTAGGGTTTAATTTGTAAGGAGACTTACGTGCAGATCCTGATAAATAGACTTATTATCTAATAGGTGCTATGATAATTAATGGTATTTTTATCAAACACTATTAAAAAACGTCGCTAATTATTAATTTTCAATGACAGTTTGAAAATTGTCACAAAATGTCACTAATTATAAGTTTTAGCGATAGTTTAAAAAAAACCGTCACAAAAAAAAGTTATTAATTTTCAATTTTTAGTAACAATTTGAAAAATCCATCACAGAAAAACGTCAGTAATTGTAAGTTTTAGAGACAATTTATAAAAATCATGACAAAAAAAGTCACTAACTGTCAAGTTTTAATGACATGTAAAATATCGTCACAAAAAATTATTTTCAGTAATGATTATGTTATAACTTATTCTCAATAGGACTTGATAGGATTTAAATCAAATTATTAAGACATATTGGTAGTTTATCTTAATTTTTTTTGTCCTTATTAATAAATTTATATTAGAGTATAAGGCGAACTACACTAGCAATCCCTATAGTTTGGGACTTGTGTCACTTTGGTTCTTGACTTTTCAATTGTGACACATTTGACCGTAAATTTTGAATTTTATTCCAAATAATGACAATTGAAGATACTATTGTTTAATTTCAAGAGCAAAATCGTCAATTTTATAAAATATAAACTGATTTGCCAAAAATAAATGCCAAAAAAATATTTCAAAATTTTAAAAATTATTTCTGCCTATCAAAGATAAAATTATGTAAAATTGATAAATCTTTTAAACATTTATTTTTTTTTTCACCAAATTAATTTTTATTATGTGTTTGGATAATAATCATGTAATGGGCAGTTGTTAGGATCATAATGTGTAATTAATATACTTAATATATCAAATTTTTTAGTTTTGAATTTTTTGATTTAATGGATTGGTTTAATAATGATATTAAAATCGTCGTCATATTTGACTTTTGGAAGAATAAAAACTAATTTAATGAAAGTAAAAATAACCATCCATTACATGATCATTATCCAAATACATAATAAAAATTAATTTGGTAAAATAAATAAATATCTAAAGATTTATCAATTTTACATAATTTTATCTTTAATGGGTAGAAATAATTTTTAAAAATTCAAAAAAAAAATTGACATTATTTTTTGTCAAATTAATTTATATTTTATCAAATTGACGATTTTGCCTTTAAAATTAAGCAATGGTACCTTTAATTGTCCTTATTTAGAATAAAATTCAAAATTCATGGTCAAATGTGTCACAATTGAAAAGTCAAAAACTAAAATGACACAAGTTTCAAATTATAAAGACCGTTAATATAATTCACCTTAGAGTATAATATAAATTAAAATTTTAATTAAACCTCTTAAGTTATTATTTCGGTGCAAATAGAATCACCAATGGAATGGAGAAGACAATCAAAACAAATCCAAAGGTATAGCCCATCCTTAATTGGTGGACCTATTTTACTTATTGAATTAATTTCAGTATACTTCATCAATTATTATTAAATATTAATTTTTCGTCTCAAATTTAAAACTTTATATTTGTAATCCTTAATTACAAAAAAATTACTTCATTTTTACCCTTCTAGAAGAGGGATATTTCTTTGTTTGTTTGTTTGTTTGTTTTTTTTTTTTAAAATTTTTATAATTGAAAACTCTAAATGTACAATTAGAAAGTTGATGAGATAAAGTGTAATTAACCAATAAATATATATAAAAAAACTTAATAAATAAATAAAATACCCTTGAATGGCATTGACATCAGAATATATTTCATTAATATTAATCAGTAATATTTAATCATTTGTATATAACCATTTTTTTTTATTCTTTCTTCTTCTTCTTAGTTGTCATCCATTGAATGCAAACCATGACATATCTATCCAGATTTTTTTACATAGAGTGATGTAAGGTGAAAATTAAATTAATATAGTGGGTGTTTGGGAAGTAAATTTTTATGTAGATTTTTTTAGTTGTAGGATATTATTGGATAAAAATTTTTTAGTGTTTGAGAAGTTAGGTTTTTTTGTGGTTGGATGTGATGTTTGTGAGAGAAAAAGTAAAATGATTATGAAGTTGGATGTGATATTTTGTTTGAATGTGTTTTTTTTTGATTTTGCAAAACTTTTGTCTTTTAGTGAAAAAAATGAGAAAAAAATTTGGAGGTCCACATATAAAATGAATCTGAATTATTAATGTGAAATTTTAAATAATTTTTAAATTTTAATGTCTGAATTCATAGCATTACTATTGCAGATGTAGGTCTAAACAACCAATTCAAGCATTGATGACTAAAATTGCATACACCATTTAAAATTGTGTGGAAAGAATGTTTTCATAGGTAAATTGTTCACAAGGACCAAAAATAAGCTGGCATTTGTGACCTTCTATAAGAGTATTCACACCAACTTCTTTAAATTTTTAGTTAAATTAAAACTATTTTACAATTTTAGTTAGTCACTTCTTAATACTTGCTGCATCAAACTCTCTATTCTAATTTAATTTTATTAAAATATTATTTTCTTATTGTGTTTGTTAGTTTTTCTTTTTTTTTTATTAAATTGATAAGTTATCAGCCAAACAATTCTTAAAAAATACAAAATAAATAAATAAATAAATTTTTTTTTCCATTGACCGGTTAACCAACCGAACATCCGAACAGACATCTGGTAACACTAATCTAGCGATGAACAATATCTCGTTTATTGTAACAAGATACTGTGACAATCATAAATTTTGACGAGTTACAAACGAGTTTGATGGAATTAATTTTTTAAAATTTATTAGCTAAAAAATAATTTTACCGAATTTGATAAGGATGCTCTAAAGAAAGTTGTACGTGACCGTATATATATATATATGTCCTGCTATTTTTATTTATTTTAATTTTTTTGCAGTCATTAAATAGAATGCAGTTATTAAATAGAATGTCCTGTATGTTCCCTACCAGAAGGAGATCTATTTAAGTATATTTGGAGTAAACATATATATATATATATATAAAAGAGAGTAAATTATCAATAGATCTTACTTTTGAGACTTATTATCCATTAAGTTCTATTAATAAATTTATCAAGTGATAATTTTATCAGTCTTTCTTGTTTTTATAATAAATTTACAGTGATAAATTTATCATTCAGGACCTGTAGGTAAATAAATATAGTTAATACAATTGATTGGTAAGTGTTCTTAAAAAAAAATATTTTTTTATACAAAATGATATGAAGCAATGTGAATTTTTTATTTTAAAGCAAAACAACCATGTATAGTTTTTATTTATAAAAATGACATTAATACATTTTTTTGTATGAATAAAATTTTTGGTACATTTTTATAAGATTGGATTTGATGTCCTAAAATATCTATTTATATCTTGTGCTCTTACGTTCAAAATGACATTTTTAAAATTAAAAATTAATTAATATTACTCAATTGTCATATCGTGCAATTAAAATTAAAACCATGACAGATTGAGTGGTTTCAACTTATTAGTTGATTGAAGAATAATTTTAAACAGTTATCTAACATTTGCATATAATATAACACCAATTTGCATAATACTTTTCTTATAAATAACACTAATTGATTTTATATTATATTTTTCATATATATAAAAACTAAATTTCACATCTCAGATGTCTTTCAAATTTATTTTTACTTTGATATTTTATTGAAAATAAAAAAATATATATTTATGTATTAACTATGTAAGGCGGGATAGTTTTGAAGGCGGATTATAATTTTAAACCGCGGTTCTAACCAACTCGCGGTTAGCATATGAGTCAATGCGAATTGAATGATTTTAACAGATTGAATTGTATTTTGCAGAGCCCTAGCTGGCACAATACCCTACTCTTGAGGGTAGCAATTTCTTTTTTCTTTTTTTTTTTCCTACCTTTTTTTAATTTTTTAAAAATTTTCCTTTACTTACTTTGTTAACTCAAAGCCTAAAATTCTTTCGCATAAATTTTTGAAAAATATATTTATTTGATTTAGTTTTACTCAAATTGAAAGTTGATAATTAAAAAACAAGGAATAAATAAAAAGTATCCTCACTCAAATTTTTAGGTAATTAATTTTTTTTCAACTTATTTAAATTATTTATATTTCCTAAGTTGTATACAGAATTTTTACCAAACAGATTGACAAAGAATCCAAAAAAATAAAAATAAAAAATGTAGTGCTACTGTAACAAAAAAATTAGACCCATTTCAAACCCAATGAGGTGATAGTCTATTAAAATATCTAAGGTAATTCTCTCTCTCTCTCTCTCTCTCATTTTATTTCTAATCATCAACCAATCTTCTCTTTTATACATCACTTGAATCTAAAAAATGTTAGAAAAATAGTACCAAACTATATGGAAAATATAATTTAAAATTATGCAAACGATTTTTGGGCAAAACCAAAAATTGAATTATATCGACATAATAATGTGATAAAACTTACAGTACATAAATAGATAAAACCTGATCGAGTTGAGTGTGTGACACTCTTTCCTTAAGACAGATTCGTCCTCCCATCGGTGCTTAGGATTCAATGAACGTCTATCTCCTAGGATACAACGATCAAATCTTGCACTAGCAGCACTACTATTGCAAGCCTAACCAACTTTGTTGTGCATGTACTCTCTTTATAGGAAAATTCGACTCAGGAAATATGAAGAATAAATGCAAAGTGAAGAAGTAAATGACAATTCCTTATCTAAATTGAAGTGAGGGAGATGGAATATATAGACTTCTATGTGACTCTTCAGAAAGATTGTGACTCTTCAAAAGGATACATCCTTCCATCTCAAGAGACACAACCATTGGAATAAATTTAAATTCAAAATTTCCAACAATCCCCCACATGAATGAAATTTATGGAAAGAACATGCAACAACATGCAGACAAAGAGAGAGTACATTAAGGAAATACCTTGCATCGGGATAGGTAGCTTTCGGCTTTGAACCTTCCTTAGTGAAAGTCTATCGGACTTACTAGCTAATTAGTGGACGTGATGCCTTGAACTGTTCAGCCATTTGTGTAAGCCAAGACAATAGAATTCACACAGAATATCTCCAGACACAGTTTAGTTCTCATGGTTGTGCCCGTTTTGGCCTTGGGTAAGTCTTGGTGTTTCATGAGTGTTTTAAAAAATTTAACCTTATCAATTCTCATAGAAGCGGCCCTTTCACACTCATATAGGTGATCCTTATTTTGAGTCTCTTTAATATTCCTCTTGAAAGATACCCCTCTAGGGTTTTCAAGATATAAGTGAGCATTAAAAGCATAGCTTATCCTAAGTTCCCTGCATACAACACATGTTGCAGATATCACTCTCATCATAGGAATGGATAGGAGATGGACTCCTTTAGTGATTTCTGGCGAGCCACACATAACTTAGTTGTCCCTTTGAACTTAGTTCTTGGGATCTCCAATCATCTAAGTAGGGTTACCATTATGATGACTCTAGTGTAATAGGCTTTAATTACATTCCCCTCGATGAACTTTTCCTCATTTGCTCTCTAGTCAAACTTTTTGTTTAGCGGCCGCTATTTTTCGTTTGACCTTCTCAATTATATATCATTGGTGGATCCATTATATTATCCTTAGACAATATTCACAACTAAAAGCAAATGTCCTACGGTATTAAGTCTTTGATTACATCGAGACTTACCGTTACTCTATGTCACTTCCATTTTCAAATTTAAAATAATAAACATAGAGTTGTTTCTTAGGAGTTAATGAAACCATTTTTGCTTCTACTCCAACTTTGTCCTATAGAAAGAATTGAGATTCTTTGTGGACCTATAATCGGAACCGTTACTTTGGTAAAATCCTCAAAGCACCTCCATATTTTAAGCATTCCAAGGAAACTTAATTTCTCTTGCTGGTGTATAATAAATACACCCCCACAATTCTGAGATAAATCAGAATATATCATTAATTGGCGTGCTTGAACTAAATAACAAGATGTAAATTACTTTGTGCATATAATCACAATACTAATTTGTCTAAAATACAATTAGACTTCATAACTTACTTTTACAGTACAAAGAAGAAATGACTAATACTGGTTGTGGCCACAACACTTTGTCAAATAACATTTCTTTAGCCATGATTAATTTCTTTTTGTTTATTGCAACCCTTAATTCCAACCTCAACATGGAATACAAATATCACTGTATAAATACATTTACATCTTATCTTATTTGTCTTATCCAGTATTGGTGACTATGACGACAATTACCAAAGTGTCTTTCACCCATGAAATATTTTAACTTATAATATTTCATTACAGAGTTATCAGTCACCACACCAATTTTAGTAGTTATTCTAAAGAATAATTAGAATTCCTCTTATGTCAAAACACATAAGTTCACATTTTTATCAATACTTTGATAAATAATTGACATCTATTTATAATACACTGTATACCAAAATGATATTAATGACATCATAAAATGATTGTCAAGTCTACAACATATGTAGACATGGACAAGATTAACAAGTCAATCATAATCATAATCATAATTTTTAATCTCATTAATCTCTCTTCCCTCACATTTGTGATAATATATAAATTAGCACAAACAACATGATTCGTTCCCAGACAAGTGTCACTGCCACAACTAATAATTCATTTTTGATGAATATTTGGGACAAAGAAATTGAATTATCTCTTCTCATTCAAAAGATAAACTCCCATATTAAGAACAAGATTCATGGTTAAACCAAGTCTACCACACAAGTGAAATAAAGACTGAAGACATCCTATCTCACCAAATTCAAAGTTACTTTAAAAATAACTTTCAATTGATTATTAACAAATAATAATCAACACAAAAGATTCCTCAATCTATTTTCAATTAAATGGAACAACACCATTATTGAAAATATCATGTTTAAATTTATTTCAGTGTTAATGATTGCTTAAAACTACTATCACAATCAAACAAAAGGGTTATCTACACATGAAATATACTTTTCGAAATTATATCCCACAAGAGATCTATTGGTATGTCATCATCACAATTACAAATTAATTAAAAATTTCACAAACTTTCAAATAAAATTTAATTTAAATCCCACACAAAGCACTGGAAATAAATCAGTCAAAAACTAACACATCACATTTTTCTTTTCCCATAAAAGATTTCATGGCAACATATGACACCATAAGACTCATTGCAAATTAATTAGAATTACTACAAATTAATATGCACATGTAAATGACATCAAATTACATTAAAAAAACCCAAGTATATAACATATACTATATATTTTCTCAAGTTTCAAGAATTCACAAACCAAAAATCATACCAAATTTTAGTAATTAAAATCATATCTTGATTTTATAAGCACATTTTTGAGAAATTTCCATAAAATATTTGTCAAATATTTGTGCCTGGCAAGAGTTGAAGTTCCTGTTCCTAAAAAGACTAAGATTTGACCAAAAACAGTAGATTGTGTGTTTATTGGTTATGCTCAGAATAGTAGTGCATATCGGTTTCTGACTTATAAATCAAAAATACCTTATATAAATGTGAACACTATTATGGAGTCAAGGAATGTTGTATTTTTTGAACATGTCTTTCCATACAAGAAAGGACAGGAATTAAGTTTACAAAAAAGAATTTATGATTGTACACAAAGTCAAGAGACTAATGACAATTAAACACAAGAGACTAGTAATGGTCTCGACCAACAGGATTTAATTGATGATGAACCAAGACGAAGTAAGAGAGCGAGAACATCAAAATCCTTTGGTCCAGATTTTCTGACATACTTGTTAGAAAATGAACCTCAAAGCTTTAAGGCAATAATGACAGGTCCTGAAGCACCTTTGTAGAAAGAGGCTGTTAATAATAAAATTGAATCCATTACGCAAAATCATACTTGGGAATGGGTGGATCTTCCAATAGGTTCTAAACCTCTTGGATATAAATGGATATTCAAGAGAATAATAAAAGCAGATAGTTCAATTGACAAGTATAAAGCAAGACTTGTAGTTAAAGGTTACAGACAAAAGGAAGGTCTGGACTATTTTGACACATATTCCCCTGTGACTAGAATAACATCTATTCGCATGCTTATTTTTATAGCAGCGTTGTTTAATTTAGAAATACATCAAATGGATGTTAAGAGAGCTTTCTTAAACGGTGATCTAAATGAAGAGATCTATATGGAGCAACCCGAAGGGTTTGTAGTATCAGGGCAAGAAGAGAAAGTTTGTCGACTTGTAAAATCCCTTTATGGATTAAAACAAGCACCTAAGCAATGGCATGAAAAATTTGATCATGCAATGCTTACTAATGGGTTTAAGATAAACGAATGTGACAAATGCGTCTATGTTAAAGACACTGACCAAGGATATGTCATAGTTTGTCTTTATCTGGATGACATGCTTATTATTGGAAGCAGTCAAAACATGATCAAATCAACTAAGCAAATGCTTAACAAAAGATTTGATATGAAAGATATGGGGGTCACAGATGTTATATTAGGAATGAAAATTACTAAAACATCTGACGGATATGCATTATCTCAATCTCATTATATTGAGAAAATTCTTAATAAATTTATCAAGGATGATATGACTTTAGCTAGAACACCTATAGACATCAGTCTTTATTTATCAAAAAATAAAAGTGATACAGTGTCTCAGTTAAAATACTCCCAAATCATTGGAAGCCTAATGTACCTAATGAATTGTACTCGTCCTGATATAGCTTATGCTATCAGTAAATTGAGTAGGTATACCAGTAACCCTAGAGAAGACCATTGGAAAGCGATTATTCGGGTTCTTAGATATCTAAGATTCACCCGTGATCATGGTTTGAACTTTACTCGATATCCAGCAGTACTTGAAGGTTATTGTGATGCAAGATATTTTCGACTTATACTTTTTCGATAAAGTCTGCATATTGTTGTTGGAAATTTTGAATTTAAATTTACTCCAATGGTTGTGTCTCTTGAGATGGAAGGGTGTGTCTTTTTGAAGGGTCACAATCTGTCTTAAGATTATTAGAAAAATAGTATCAAACTTGAGAGGGAGATTTATAATCTGGATTGGGCCGTGGTAATGGCCGGGCAGATTTGGCCCGAACACAGTTGGGCCGTGGTATCATGGGCCCGTCTGGAAAGGTTTTGCTCGGTTAAGGCAAGGCATGGTTGGACCGAGCTACTTGGCTTCAGGGTGCAGAAAACAGGTCAAGTGATGGTTCGGCCGAGATGTCCGCTACCTCACTGGGTTCCACGGTTTGTGGGTTAGCCCGGCAGGAAGGCCGACGGCTAACCAGCATGAGCTGTCCCGAGCTCGGCTATGCTAGAATGCAACCGAGCTCGGTCGTCATTGAGCTTGGCGAGTGGAGCGCTCTGGCTAGCAACACAGCACAGCCTTTGGCAGCCGAGATGTTGCAGCCCGGCTGCCGAGCTCCCAGTAGTGTGGGTTGGCAGTTTGGTTAGGTGATGTTCAGCTAGATTTGCGCTGACAGATGGGATAACAGCACCATGTGTCGAGAGACTAATGGGAGTAGATTTGGGGCGCAGAAGGTATATAAGCGAGTCCGTGCCCCCCATGCTGTGATAGATGAACATTTGGTGAGATAAACACTCTACACTCTCCCTTCTCTCTATTTATCCCCTATGTGTGTGTTCTAACTTGATCGTCGAAGGGGTTTTCCGGCCACACACCGTCGGGTAGCTCACCGCCGTTGTGCTCGCAGGTCGATCGGACAGACAGGAGCTTGGAAGAAAGGAGTACGGGCTCGCCTGGATATTTGCCCCTTGTACAATTGGCGCCGTCTATGGAAAACTTGACAGACAAAACCTTGTCTTCCAGACTCATCTGATCGCCGCCCATGGCGAACAACGACAAGATTCCATTGTCTGCCATCGACGGAGTTACCCCGGAGTCAGGCAGACGGAGAGAAGGACATCCCGCCATTCCTCCAATGGCAGACCTGGAGACATCCCCAGGCGGACACTCAAGAGATGCGCGAGATAAGCGCGGAAGAAGCTTTGGTCATTCTCAGAGTCCAGATAGTTACCGGCGGCGGAAAGAATCGCACGCCAGACAACTGGACCACAAGTTAAGGGACCAAGACGCCGTAATCCGGAGAATGGCAGCGGAGATAGAGGATCTCAAGCGGCATGTTAAAGGGAAGGGTGTAGCTGGAGTAGGAGACCACAGTGAGCGCACCCAACCCCGCCGTTCATGCAGTCAGAGCCAGCGGCATACTCCGTCCATCTCAATCACTAGAAGTTAAGGTTGGAGATTCCGACGTGCACGTACAGAGGTCCAGCGTGCAAGACAGCACCTATCAACCCTCACGTCCGGCGACGACGTCGAGGTATTCCTATTCCGCTTGCTCAAAGGACTTGCGGGCAATCTTGAAGGAACGGGCTCGTCGGCGGGAAGCTTAGAGAGTGCCAGCGTTCCAGCGGCTATCCTATGGGGGCCATGCCAGTGAAGAGGTTGGAATGCCTCCACCCCGCCTAGCTGCGCCTTTCCTTTTAGACACAGACCTGGCAAGGCTGAGCACCACTCATTTCTCCTTGGAAATAGAAACAACACCGCTTCCGACGGGCTTCCACTAGCCAAAGTTCACCCTCTACGACGGAAAAACTGATCCATATATGCATGTAAGCCACTTTCGACAGGTCATGGCTGGACATAGGCGAAATGACACTCTTATATGTCTTATTTTCCTGTCAAGTTTGGGCGAATTGAAGTGGTTCGAGAGGTTACCGAAGGGAAGCATCGCAAGGTGGCATCAGTTGGCGGAAGCCTTCGTGACATGTTTCAAGACTAACACCAAAACGCCAAAGGAAGTTGACTACCTTCTCAGTGTCAAAATGGAGCCGAGCGACACGCTTAAGGCATACAACTCCAGATACTGGGAAACCTTCAACGAGATCTTGGATTGCCCGGTCAACCTTGTAATCGTGCAGTACAAGCGTGGTCTCTCGGTCGGACATAGACTGCGGGACTCGCTTACGATGCACCAGCCGACATCCATGGGCCAGCTAATGCAGCGCATCAATGAGCACATCCGAGTAGAAGATGATACGGCAGCATCTACCATGAAGGCAACACCGGTAGCAACAGACAAGAGGTCGGCTGGCAAGGTACACGCGGTCGGACAGGAGGCAAACCGTTCAAATGATCGCGCAGAGGAATCAGACCGTGGCTCAAATCGCAAAAATCGAGGTAGGGGTCGTCGAAATGATCGAGATGACTACCCCCGGGATGACGTCGCTGATGCAAACAGAAGGTTGAAGGCTAGGATAGACATTACCACGGTTTTTAAGATTCCAATTTATTACATACTTAGTGAAATCCGTGACGAGAATTATGTCCGGTTTCCTGCTAAGTTGGGCAATGGACAGAAGGGTTTCAATTTGCGGTACCATTGCACATTTCACCGGGAGCACGGCCATCGGACAGAGGACTGTTTGCCTTTGAGGCAACACTTGGAAGAGCTAGTCGCAGCCGGACACCTAGACCTTTACATTGATGGGGGTGTTAAAGCCGCGCATCCCGCTCTGGTTGATTCGCATGGACCGGATGACTTGGACGCACCCCCTCAGGGCATTGTTAATGTGATCCACGGTATTGTGGAACCGGCGCGTGTGTGTGAACTCTGAGGTATGATCAAGAAAGCAGAACACATGAGGGAAGTTTTTTCGGTCTAGCCCGCGATCAAGAGGAGGAAGACCGAAGAGAAGGACGTGATCAGTTTCTCTACAAGGGACTTAGAGTGCATTTAGACACCGCACAATGATGCCTTGGTGGTCACTCTCCGCGTCAAGGAATTCGATGTCAAGCACATCTTGATCGAGCAGGGAAGTTCGGTCGAGATCATGTATTACGACGCATTCAAGCAGCTCAAACTCCGAGATACAGACTTGGCCCCGGCGACTTCGCCACTGGTTGGATTTAACTCACAACCTGAGTGGCCTTTGGGAAAGATTATTCTGCCAGTCAAAGCGGGATTTGTGGTCAAGCAAGTGGAGTTCTAGGTATTGCAAGTGCCGTCCACGTATAACCTGATCCTTGGGAGGGGATAACTTCACGCTATGCAAACCGCAGCGTCGACCTTCTATCAGGTGATGAGATTTCCTTCGGCTACGGGGGCAATTGAGGAGATTTGGGGCGATCAAGTCATGTCAAAGCAATACTTCGTGGCAGTCAATGGGAGCCGAGCTACCAAAGGCTTCGTCCAAATGATAGAGGGACCGGAAGACCGAGGAGTCCTTGACGATGTGGGCACTAGGGTTGAGGACAAAGCCGTCGAAGAATTGGTCGAAATGTGAATTGATACAGAGAGTCCGGACAGGTTCTTCTTGCTCGGTTCAAGCCTTACCGCACAAGAAAGGACCAAGATAGTTGAGTTTTTGATGGCCAATATCGAACTCTTCGTATGGTCGCCTTATGACATGCCCAGTCTCGATCCGAGTTTTATTTGCCATCACCTAAACGTCTTCCCCTGAGCCAAGCCGGTCATTCAGTGAACAAGGAGATCGGTGCTGCATCATGCCGAGGTAGTTGCAGAGGAAGTAAAAAACTTGCTTGAGGCACGAGCTATTCAGGAAGTGCACTACCCTCGGTGGATTTCAAACACAGTTGTTGTACCAAAGAAGAATGGGAAGTGGCGAGTTTGTGTCGACTATAAGATCGTCAACCGAGCCTGCTCTAAAGACAGCTTTCCATTGCCCAGAATAGACCAACTTGTGGATTTAACGGCTGGACATAACAGGCTCAGTTTCTTGGATGCCTACCGCGATTATCATCAGATTGCCATGCATGGCCTCGACCGCGAGATCACCTCCTTCACTACACCGAGGGGACTCTTCTTCTACCGAGTCATGCATTTTGGTTTGAAGAACGCCGGGGCAACTTTCCAAAGGATGGTGACCAAGATGTTCGCTCCTCTGCTAGGTCAGACAATGGAGGATTATATTGATGATATGGTGGTTAAGAGTCGGCATCAAGCAGACCACTTGTTCGACTTGGCCGAGATGTTCGCCATTCTTAAACTACACAAGCTACGCCTGAATGCGTCTAAGTGTGCCTTTGGCGTGGGATCCGAAAAATTCTTGGGCTTCCTAGTCACAAACCGAGGCATCGAGGCAGACCCTACACAAATCTGAGCCGTACAAGAGTTAAAACAGCCTAGCTCGGCTAAGGACGTGCAACATCTGGCCAGAACGGCCGCCGTGCTTAACCGATTCATAAACCAGTCATCAGATCGCTGCCACCCGTTCTTTCAAGCTTTGAAATCCAAGTTCTCATGGGATGCAGAATGTGATCGGGCTTTGGCTGAGCTGAAGGAGTATCTTTCTTCAACGCCACTATTGGTCACACCACAGCCCGGCGAAGAACTTTTCCTTTATCTGGCCATTTCCCAGCATGCAGTCAGTGCGGTGCTTGTCTGGTCAGAAGGAATCAAGCACCTCCCCATCTTCTACGTCAGCAAAACCTTGCTACCGGCAGAGTTGAGATACTTGCCGCTAGAAAAACTTGCATTGGCATTGATGATGGCCTCCAGGAAGTTAGCCCACTATTTCCATGCTCATACTATCATCGTTTTGACCGAATTCCCCCTCAAAGCCTTGTTCGAACGGGCGGACTTCTCTAGTTGAATCCTCAAGTGGGCGGTCGAATTAGGACAATTCGACGTCAAATTCCAGCCACGAACTGCCATAAAAGCTTAGACATTGGCCGACTTCGTTGCTGAATTCTCACCTGGAACTCATCCGGTATGCCCGGTGGATATTGCCGCGGCAGATGAGGAGTTGAATGCAGGCCAGACCGTAATAACACAGCTAGGCGATGACGGCGATGCGGAACTTGTGCGCCCCACCGAAGAACCTTTGGTTAGTACAATTCCATAGCCCGGCGATGCGATGACGGAGTTGGGTATCACCGACCAACTTGCACCGTTCGGTACCGCATCACCAAGGGAGGAAGAAGTGGAACCGCTCAGCACAGAGCCTGCAGCTGGCATAATACTGCAACCCGGCGATTCGCCTACAGACTTAGGCATTACGAATCAACTTGCTGAGTCCGGCGCCGAATCACCGAGGGGGGCTGAAGTGGAACCGCACAGCATAGAACTTGAAGCCGAACAGCCAAACAACCGTGATCCCATCAACCTTCAAGCCTCTCAGGATCCCTCCGACTGTTGGAAGCTCTTTGTTGGCAAAACGTGGAAACTTTTTGTTGATGGAGCCTCGAACCGTCACGGTGCCGGGCTAGGTGTAGTTTTAATTTCGCCAGACGGGCTGACTATCGAACATTCTATCACCCTCGGATTCCTTGCCTCAAACAACGATTTGGTCTGGCCGCTTTTGGCGGGCTCAAGAGCGCCGGACTTCGAGCTAGCTAATGGTTTACAATGATTTGCAGCTTGTGGTTAACAAAGTTTCTGGGGTTTACGAAGCGAAGGACGACAGAATGATGAAGTACCAGGTTCTGGTCAGAGACCACATCAAGCGATTCCAGGCAATAAGGATCCAACAGATTGGCCGAGAAGAAAACGGCCGAGCAGATGAATTGGCCGGCCTTGCTTCCATGGTCGATAGCACATCTTCCAACCCTCTCCTGATTGAATTCCTTCCACGGCCCAGCATTGAGGAAACCGGGCAGAGCGAAGTTCTTTGCGCCGAGGTAGGTCCTTCATGGATGGACCCCATTATCCTCTTTCTCAGAGACCGGATGCTTCCAGCCAAGAAGAAGGAAGCACATAAAGTCCGGGTGAAGTCAGAGCGGTTTTGGCTCTCTCTGTCAAGCGCTTTATACAAGAAGTCTTTTGCTCGTCCATATCTAAAGTGTGTGCACCCGAGCAGCGTAGACACCTTTCTGTACGAAATTCATGAAGGCATCTGCGGCAGTCACATAGGGGGCAGATCTTTGGCCTACCGAGCTATTTCGTAAGGCTATTGGTGGCCGTGCATGGAAGTCGACGCGCAGAAGTATGTTCGCAAGTGTGAAAAGTGCTAGAAGTTTACCCACCAAATTCACCAACCAGCCAGAGAACTTCTTCCCCTCACCAGCCTTTGGCCCTTTGCGATGTGGGGGCTCGGTATAGTAGGGCCACTCCGAACTGCACCAGGCAACCGGAAGTTCTTCATCGTAGCCACAGACTACTTCACCAAATGGGTTGAAGCAGAGCCTTTGGCGACAATCAAGGAGAAAGATGTTAAGCGGTTTATCTGGCAGAATGTGGTAACGTGGTTTGGCATTCCCAAAATTCTTATCTCGGATAACGGCACCCAATTTGACGATCGCCTTTTCAGAGGATTTTGTGAAGACTTACAGATTGAATTCTACAACTCTACCCCGGCTTACCCGCAGTCTAACGGTCAAGCCGAAGCATCAAACAAGACTATTCTTGATGGGTTGAAGAAAAGGCTTGAGAAAGCCAAGGAAAAATGGGCCGACGAACTCCCTAGCGTCCTTTGGGCATACCGAACAACCCTGCGACGATCTACCAGGGAAACTCCTTTTGCCTTGGCATACGGCATGGAGGCAGTTATCCCTTTGGAAGTTGGTATGCCCACCCTCAAAAGTGAAAGTTTTGAGCCCAAGCTGAATTCTAATGCCATCGATCGGGAATTGGACCTCGTGGAAGAACACCCGGAAAAGGCTCTCATCCATGTGGCCGCCTACTAACAAGAGCTTTCTAGAAAATATAACAAGAAGGTGCACCCCAAATCGTTCAAAGTAGGCGACTGGGTTTTGAGGAAGGTCATGGGTAACACCCTGGTGCCAGGTGAAACTATGGGCAAACTGGGAAGGACCCTACAAGATAACTGGTCCGGCGAGCAAGGGGGCATACCACTTGGAGGACCTAGAGGGTAGAGGAATACCCCGGCCACGGAATGCGGCCAACCTCAAACTGTACTATTTTTAGCTTTTCTTTTCTTTATGTGCAAAGGAATTTTTTGCCTTATACTTCAGAATGTAATATTCTTTTTGTCAATATATAGAAGTGTCTCATCTTTGCCTTAGCATTTTGATTGTTGCTTTTGAATTCTGAGGTTCCAACCGAGATGATTTACTCCGGTCGAACGAGTTGATGATTTGCTTAATTCTGAGGTTCCAACCTAGATGTTTACTCCGGTCGAACGAGTTGATGATTTGCTCAACTCTGAGGTTCCAACCGAGATGATTTACTCCGGTCGAACGAGTTGATGATTTGCTCAACTCTGAGATTCCAACCGAGATGTTCTACTCTGGTTGAATGGCTTCATGTTTAACTCAAGCCTGTTCTTTGTGATCCAAGCCGTGACGTTTTATTCCGGTTGAATAAGCTAACAAGATGATTAGTTTTGCCAGGATATTTTGTTCAGATGAAACTTTGTGGCTTTAAGAACGTGCAAACACTTGGCAAAATCGAAAATTTTCATTAATAAGCAAAGTAGTTACAAGAGGAGGGGCGGATAGCCCGGTTACATTTGTGAACCAAAAAGGAAGAAAGACAGAAAACTACTCTAACGGAGAAAGGTCGGTGAATTCGTCTCCGGTTGGCTCCAGGTTAATTGTTGTTGTCTGGTCTTGGGCGCCGGGCTGCTGTGGATGGTTCTCTTCTTCAGTATTTTTCTCGGCTTCTTCTTTTCCCCCTTCCTCGGCCTCAGCCTGCAATGCACTGAAGACATCGTTGGCGTATGGCACAAGGTAAGTCGGCAAGAAGACAGTTGGAGGAGAGGCAAATATGGCGGTCCCAAGTCCTTGGCTGAGCTGTTCACAAGCAGTCTTCCAACCCGCCTTGAAGTAGATATCTTGGATGGCATGAACCTGCTTTTTGTAGCTCACCTCGGCCTCCTTGAAGCCGGCATTATTAGCGTCCTCTAGTTCATTCTCCCTTGACTGTTTCAAGGCCTCCAGCTCAGCCTTTATTTCATCTCTTTCCTGCTCGGCGGCACCAAGCTGGCCGAGCAATTTGGTGTTGTCCGCATTCGCGATTTGCAGAGAAGACTTGGCCCGCCCGAGCTCAGTTTGGAGGCTGGCAACCTGGCTGGCAGAATCGTTGGCCTTCTGCTGGAGACGGTGGATCCGCTCCATGACCAAGTGTTGTTTCTGGATGGCTTGCAAAAAGAAAGTTTGATTAGAAAGGAAACCGAACAAACACTTGGAAAATTTTTAGCAAAATGTGCAAAGTTCTTACCCTGGTCATAGACTTGACCGAGGACTTTATCAAACGTGTGTCCGGCACGTGGTCATTGCCGACCACGTCGCTCGGTAGAAGTAGTGCCTTGGAAAGGTCAAAGGCAAGCTGATGCTCCTTGTCGCCTTTGATGGAAGTTGTTGCCGGGATCTCCTTACCCCGGTGCTTGAGCTGGGGCCTCTATGCCGGTGTTGGGTCGACGGTGACAGCAAGCTGCTCTGTGTTAAGCTCGGTTACCAGCTCGGCAGAAGGGTCTGCACGAGGCCTTTTGCTAGTTCGGCCTTTGTCTCTGCTGGCTTGCCCGGCGGCCGGAGAAGTCAATGCAACCACGGTCCCGCTGGACTGTCCGGCAGCAGGATAGCGAGTTGAGATGGTTGGGATCTCGGTTGAGGTGGCGGTGATCAGGTTCTCAATTCGGCTCCTTTTGGCCATTTCTTCTGCCTTAGTTAAACGAATGAAGGGGACGTCTGGCAGCGTGGGGTTTGGCGGCGGAGATGGAGCGTGGAGAAAGTCAATGACCTTACTCCGGCGCAGAGCTGAGTACCGGTATGTTGGAGTGTAGCCGAGGAGCTCGTTATAATCCTGGTTGCGGTAACGGAGCACGGTCCTGATGGCTGCTTTGTTGGTGTAGTGGTAGTTGGCTTACAAGGCTTGGATCGCTGCAAAGGAAAGAAGAAAAGTGTAAGTATAGAATAGTGAAGAAAGATAAATTGACCGAGCAGTTAGCACGACTTACATGTCTCGCTAAAGTTTTTGCTAATGAACCAGCCCGATACGTCGGCCGTTTCATAGTTGCCAAACACCCAGAAAAAGTCGTCGTCGTGTAAGTCCTTGTCTGGGGTGCCGGTCATTATTTTTTCTTTGCCCGGTCGAATTTTTAAGTAATAGGCGAAGCCGTCGCCCATGTGCCCAAGGGTGTATTGACGGAGTATCTCGGCTAAACCTAAGTTGGTTCCTAGCTGGTTGTTCAACTCATGGACCCCGTTGATTATTCGGTAAGTGTTGGTTGAGACTTGAGTGGGTGCTAGCCCAGTGCGGCGCAAGAATTCGGTCATTAGTGGGTTGACCGGGAAGCGGAGGCCTCATTCAATGATGGCTAGCACGGTGAAGGGGCACTGGTCTAATTTGCCCCAAGGTGTTGTCTCAATTTCGTCGAGCTCTAGGTGGACATCGGCCGGGATACCATACTCTTCCTAGAATATGGCTAAGGCGGCCGGAGTGTTAACAAGGAAGCGGAAGCGCCCCATGTGTAGCCGGCTGGTTTAGCTTGGCTGAGGTGGTTTGGCATAGACTGGTGCTTAATGGTTTCTCGGTCTTTGAGAGCCTCGGTAATTAGTCAGTGGTCCCCTTGGACTCTGCAGGAAAAGGATGGCAAGTGTAAGTGGAAGCGCGGTCGCGCAAACGAGCTTGACTTTAGCTCGGTCATGAAGAGTGCCAGACCACCCCGGTCGCATGGAGCTTGGTCGCTCAAGCGGAATAGATGTTAGCCCGGTCGAGCGACCAAGTTCTTTGCCTACCCCGGTTTCTTCTAAGTTTTTGGCAAACTTGAATTTGCTCGGTCTTAATGCTTTTTGGGATCGAAGGAAGACCTGGAGCCCGGTCCGCCCCAGATCTTCAGTGTTCATCAGAGAAAATAAAGAACAACAAGGAGAACGAAGGGTTAGGTAAGGATTTGGGGGCCTATACCCTAAAATCTATGATTTATGCCCTAAAATGTGAAGTATAAAGCGAAAAAGTAATCAAAAAAGGATTCGAAGGACTTACCAGTTAAGGACAGGAGCTTGTTCTTCGATCACGAATGCAAGGGAGGGCAGGAACGAAGCTCGCAAAAGGTGCAGGAGCTCTGGAACAACTGGGGGGTTGGAGAGTCAGTAAGGTTAGAATGAAGTGAGATAGGGCATGTTTATAGAGGTGAAAAGGCCGCCAAAAATTTGAATACCAACGGACGTGGTGGTTGGCTGGTCGAGGCCAATCAATGCATGACACGTGTCCCTATTGGCGGCGGCGTCAGTATTGAAGAGACAAGATGGCGAGTCGAGGCGTCGACCGGGCAAGTTCGGAAGCCAGTCGTATCAATTAGCCCGGTTGTCGTCTTGCAAACTGAGGACCGAGGAAGAGTTTACCCCGGTCAGAACAAATAATCCCAGTCACGCTTGCGCGGACGGGATTAGGGAGCAATTGAGAGGGAGATTTATGATTTGGATTGGGCTGTGGTAATGGCCGGGCAGATTTGGGTCGAACACAGTTGGGCCGTGGTAGCATGGGCCCGTCTGGAAAGGTTTTGCTCGATTAAGGCAAGGCATGGTTGGACCGAGCTACTTGGCTTCAGGGTGCAGAAAACAGGTCGAGTGATGGTTTAGCCGAGATGTCCGCTGCCTCACTGGGTTCCACGGTTCGTGGGTTAGCTCGGCAGGAAGGCCGACGGCTAACCAGCATGAGCTGTCCTGAGCTCGGCTATGCCGGAATGAAACCGAGCTCGGTCGTCATTGAGCTTGGCAAGCGGAGCGCTCTGGCTAGCAACACAGCACGGCCTTTGGCAGCCGAGATGCTGCAGCCCGGCTGCCGAGCTCCCAGTAGTGTGGGCTGGCAGTTTGGTTAGGTGATGTTCAGCTAGATTTGCGCTGACAGATGGGATAGCAGCACCACGTGTCGAGAGACTAATGAGAATAGATTTGGGGCGCAGAAGGTATATAAGCGAGTCTGCGCCTCCCATGCTATGACAGTTGAACATTTGGTGAGATAAGCACTCTACACTCTCCTTTCTCTCTATCTATCCCCTGTGTGTGTGTTCTAACTTGATCATCGGAGTGGTTTTTCGGCCACACATTGTGCTTTCATGGTCGTCAGACGGGCAGGAGCTTGGAAGAAAGGAGTACGGGCTCGCCTGGATATTTGCCCCCCGTACAAAACTATATGGAAAATATAATTTAAAATTATGCAAACGATTTTTGGGCAAAACCAAAAATTGAAATATATCGACATAATAATGTGATAAAACTTACAGTACATAAATAGATAAAACCTGATCAAGTCGAGTATGTGACACTCTTTTCTTAAGATAGATTCGTCCTCCCATCGGTGCTTAGGATTCAATGAACGTCTATCTCCCAAGATACAACGATCAATATCTTGCACTAGCAGCACTATTATTGCAAGCCTAACGAACTTTGCTGTGCATGTACTCTCTTTATAGGAAAATTCGACTCAGGACATATGAAGAATAAATGCAAAGTGAAGAAGTAAATGACAATTCCTTATCTAAATTGAAGTGAGAGAGATGAAATATATAGATTTCTATGTGACTCTTCAGAAAGATTGTGACCCTTCAAAAGGACACACCATTCCATCTCAAGAGACACAACCATTGGAGTAAATTTAAATTCAAAATTTCCAACAAAAAATAAGTCTAAAAAGTAGATTTCTATATGATTTTTTTTTTTAAAAAAAAAAAAAAAAATAGAAATGGCACTGTTACATCAAACAACATATTGTTCCATCAGCCCTGCTCGGGACCACCAGTGGGGGGTGACCTCTAGCACCCCCACCTCCACGTGGAAGGCCGTGGACCAAGGAAAAAAAAAAAATTATCCACCTATCACACCCCACTGGGGCCTGGGGGTCTACCTCTTTTTCCTTGTTCTGTGTATAATTGTTTCATGTTTTTTTTTTCTTCTTATTTTTCTCAAGTTAAACACGCGTAAATATTTTTTTTAATCATCAAATTTACGATGAGATTTGATCACATAATCTATTATTTTTTTGAATATGTCACATTAAATTATTATTTATTAACTTATCTAAAAGTTTAAACCGTAGGCTTCGTTTGAGATGTGAGTTGGTTTTTTGACTATTTTTAGCTTGGGGTTAAAAAGTCTCGTTTGAGATGAACTTTTTGACTTTTGGTAAAAAAAAAATAAAATAATTATGATTTGCATGTAACATTTTTTAACCTGAAGCTAAAAAACTTTTTTTTTTTTTTTGATTATTTTAACTCTAACTCACCCCCAACCTATCATGTCAAACCAGTGCTAAGGAAATGAGCAATTTCGTTATTTATATCATTAACAAATACATGTGGATAAAAATATTTGGGTTAATTACATTTTTTATCTTGGCAGTTTGACCTAAATTTTATTTTAGTTCATATTATTTCAATTTAAATAATTTAGTTCGTACACTTTAAATTTAGTTCAATTTGGTTCTTCTGTCTAAATTTTTGTTAATTTTGTCTAGGTGTACCATAGAAAATTAATTAGTGTCCCCAAATTATTAATTTAAACTTCCAAATTGAAATTACACTCAACGTGTAGAGATCAAATTATTTAATTTGAAACTATATAAACTAAAGTAAAACTTAGATCAAATTACAAGATAAAAATTATAAACAATTCAAAATATTTTCATCATGGACTACTGACCAAAGAATGAGGTCTCGTTTGGGAATAGGCTAATTTAGTAATTTTTTGGCTATTTGGCTAAAATATGAGCTAAAAAAAATTAGTATGTTTGGGATGACTTTTTGACTTTTTATGAAAGATGTGCAAAAAGTAGAGAGAAAAGAGAATCTTTGACTTTTGGTATAGATTGTTGGCTTTTTTTATTTTTTTAGTAACTTTTTGACTAAAAAAAATCACTTACCAAACGAGGCCTGAATATGGCCATTAGTTCATAAGTTTCATTAGTTTAAGGAACATAATAGATTTGGCTAGGTGACTTTGATTAGCTTCTTCTGTTTTTATGGTTTTCACATTCTTTAGGTTTGATAACCTTAAAAAATCTCATAAGTTGGTAATTACAGCCAAACAGGGCGGTCTTGATTTGGACATGTACCAGCCAAAAAAAATATTAATATTTATTAGGGCTATGTAGAGCATATGATTATATGAAACCATCTCCAACGCTTCATTAAATCTGTCATCAAATTTAAAATTTAGTGAAAAAAGTACTTTTTCATGCTCCAACGGTTTCACCAAACTGGTATCAAATCGAGAATTCATCAAACAAATCATTAAACTGAGGACAGAATAAAGATTTCAGCAAATCACTGTTTGTGACCGTTGGGGGAGACTAACTGGTCGACCAGCCGGTCGACCAACCAGTTGTCTCGGAAAAAGTTCAGACAGTTCAAAAAAAAGGTTCAAACAATTGAGAAAAAAAAAAAAAAAAATTTTGGCTTCACCGGTTGACCAACCGGTTGTCCCGACGCAGATTTGATGAAAATTTGATGAAAATGAAGCATTGGAGTACTCGGTATCAGATTGCGAAAAAAGTCATTTTTTTACTCAGATTTTATAAAAATTTTGGTGAACCCTTGGAGATGCTCTAAGAACTGTTAATGTATATATAGTGTATATATATATACAATATATTTAACAATGATTACTTTCTTTATGAAGATTTAAAAAAAAAAAAGAAAAAAAAAAGAAAGAGAACAAAATCAAAGATTAAACAAAAATAAAAAAATATATTTGTGTTTCTTTTATTTTCAATTTTTTTGTTCCTGTTTTTTGTCTTTTTAAGAAATACCAAATTGTTTTTATTTTCTTGAAAAAAACATTTTTTTGGGGTAAAAATTATAATTCAAATTAAAATTGTTTGTTAAACAAATAAGTGTTTTAAAAAAATGAAAACATTTTTTAAAAACAATTTATCAAACAACTTTATTTAGTGGACTGTTTCCGAAAGTAATCTACATTTTAAGAAATATTCAAAATTTTATTTTTTAAATTTTCTAAAATTATTTTCACATATATAAAAATGATAAGTATTGTCGAATTTTTTATTGAAAACATCAAATATGAAGATGTAAATTGAGAAAGAAAAAAATAAAATAAAAAAACACAACCAAACACCACTTATGCACATATTTGAACTGCGACTGCCCCTTTTGCCAGATAATTGAATTCTAATGTATTTGAACTAACCTTTTTGCCAAACAGGCCCTTGAGCGTTTGGGCTTTATGTATATTTTTTGCATGCATTCTGATGAATTTTTCAGAATCTTTTCTGTTTGGTTCCTTTTTAAATTTTGTTTTCTAATTTTTTATTTTGAAAAATTAGATTTTAGTTTAACAAAAATAAACACCTATTTAAATTTATAAAAATTATTCCCGCTCTAAAAAGAAAAAGTTATATGAAAATAATGTCCTCTTCTTTCACAAAACTAATTTTTAAATTTTTTTCAAAAAATAAATTTAAAAACTCAACCAAACAAAAATACTGTGCGACTCATATTCAAATAGTGTATGATAGAGTTCATATTTAAAATAAATTTAATTCATATATTATTTTTTTATTGATGTTTTTCTAGATAAATGTTTCTCTCCAGTCTTTAATCAGATTGGAGAGATCCAATTCAGTCCATTGTAAACCACCTCAAGTTCGGCAATCCAAACCACTTGATTGGTTTACGTTTGTTTTAAATAGTTATTGATATTCGATTAACTCAATTTATTGCACAAATGATTTACTCATAGGCCACACAGTATAAATAGTTGATGGGTCGTTGAACACACAAAAAATAATCACTAAACTATACCAAATTCTATCAGAATAATGACAAGTCCAGGTATCGATCCACAGGGACTATTGTGAAATTAAACTAATTTAATTGTCAAATTCCTAAATTAATTTTGATAAAAGATTGGTTGTTTATAACCTAATTTAATAACGAATAAATTAAACTAAAGAATTAAATTATTAATAATAAATGAAATTGGGTTTACTGAATTGGGGGAAAAACTAGGGCAAAGAGTCCACCATTAGTTACGTAATTAGGGTTTCCAATTGAAATCAATTATGCTATGGTTCGAATGAAATAATGCTTTACAACTACAAGTTCAAAGCATTTAACAAGAAAACCATCACATTCAATGTACGAGTACGGACCATCTCAAGCAGTACGAACCGTTCACTCTAAACTAGGGTAGTGACACAACTCGTCCCTCGTAGTATGATTTGTCTTATTCCTTGAATGTGAAAAAATATAAAACTCATGTATGGATAACATTCAACAATCACAGAAAGTCAAATATTCGAAGAGATAATGAAAAATATATATATATATATATATGAACTTTTAAATCACCATACAATTGTTCAAACCTTTACATAATTACAAATCAAAAAGAAAACAAAATAATTACATGGCTAGGGTTTCATCAAAACCCTAGAAAAGGAGACTAGCCAATAGAGGAGTGGAAGGAGGTAGATGGAGAAGGAACCACCATGGGAGACATCCTTGAAGCTTTTGTTTCTCTCTCTTTCCCAAACCCTAGCCTCCCTCTTTAGGTCAAAACAATTTCAGAACCCTAGAAATTTTTTTCCTTACCTTTTTATACTTCTACTCACTTCCAAACAGGTTTAAAACGTCGGTTTGACTTTCCCAGAAAAAGTCAACGCATGTGCGGAAAAGTCAACTCTGTCCAAATTTTGTCTTTTTGCCCATTTTATGCTCCGACGATGTACAACCTGATTGACATTCAACATACATAAAGTATACGGTTCGACCTGCAAGTGAAGTTAAGAGATTCTAATTAACGGTCTCAATGATGTACATTTCGGCCTTAATCACATCCCTCAACTTACTACTTGCTAGTCCTCAAGCAAGTAATAAAAATAAAATAAAATTAAACAAAATCTATCGATTTCCTCTTTCGTGGGAAAACGGTTGCATTTAGCATATGCAACAAGCCTTTAAAACACTAAGTTACCCCAAGTGGGCGAGTAAAGTCTCGTGAGGGTTTCTAGAAATGATATCCACAAACATTAACCTATTCATATATACTCAACAACAAATGACCACACTACTCTACCTAACAATCAACTTATGTGCCACTACAGTGTGATATTGAGACATCATGAGTCATTAAAGGTACAGTGGACAAGCATGAAGGAACCTATTGAGTCAAAACCACAATTCAATTAATACAAAAGTAAAGTTCCCTGTACTTGTGCATGCTAGTAGACAAGTCATGAGTACCCTCGGTGTAAAGTGCAATCTCCATATTAGTTAACTGTCCACTATAATAGCCCAGTGTAACTCATAATAACACCCAACATATACAGAAAAACTAACTTGTTGCAGCCAAGATTCTCAAAAGTTTTTTTTTTTTTTTAATGACTGTGCAATGTCCTGATCCATTAAGCTTTCTAATCAACCCATGTAGCAAGTTTTGGGCCAATGACTCCCAAACCAGACAGTTTTAGGGCATTAAGTGTAGAGACACCACTACGGGCTTAATAACTCGAGTTGAAAAGGTTACGAATCCGAACAAGTCATTCTTCTTATTTTTCCTTAACTGTGCAATGTCCAAGTCCCTTAAGCTTTCTAATTAACCCATGTAGCAAGTTTTGGGCCAATGATTCCTAAACCAGATGGTTTTTCAGGGCTCCAACTACTGGTTGCCGGACTTGCCGGGCTGCGGAGGCATGGTGAAGGGAATTATCACTTAGGTTCTCAAACAATTGCCATGCCTCGACATCATTTTTAGACATAAATGTCCCACCACATGACGAATCCACCATTTGGCAGTGCGGCTCAGTTAAGCCATAATAGAATGTTTGAACAAGTTGCCAATCAGGCACTTGGTGGTGGGGACACTGTTGGAGAAGGTCTCAAAGTCTTTCCCACGTCTCATGGAATTGCTCGCCATCCATTTGAGCAAAGTTTGTGATGGCTCGCCTAAGTTGGTTGGTTTTACCTATGAGAAAGTACTTCTCCAAGAACCGTTGCTGTAATTGGTCCTAAGTTGTGATTGAATTAGCAGGTAAAGAATTTAGCTAGTGTTTGGCTTTATCCTTTAACGAGAATGGAAACAATCACAACATTAAGGCCTCATTTGTGAAATTCTAGATCCTCACTATCGAGCAAATTTCCAGAAATTCATTCAAATGCTTATAAAGGTCATCATGAGTTGGTCCATGGAATGATGGGAGCATTTGTATGGTGCTGGACTTATTCTCATAATGAGCAGCAGTGGTGTTGGGTAATTGGATGCATGATAGTGATGTATATGCAGTGGGTCTGAAATAATCCTTAAGGGTCTGGTTAGGCACATTCGGGACATTAGGATCTGCCATCTCTAATGGCTCAATGTATGAATATGAATATTCAAGCCTAGGAACACGGGCAGAGGCCCTAAGTCTCCTAAGGGTCCTTTCTAGTTTAAGGTCCAAACTCCACAATTCAAGGCGAAAAGAACGATGCCCGTGCATACACTACCCACACACACACAATAAGTTCGACTCGGTGCACTAAGTTACGAAAGCAGAATGCTAAAAGAGAATTACTCACAGCGATTCAACGAAAACGCTTTACTCCTCTTGCGGATGCTTGACGTGTAGACGTTGTCTCCAACCTCTATTTGAGCTTTGACTTTCGTTTTAGCACTTTGGTGCTTTGCTTGTAAGTGTTTGCTTCTGTTTACTCACTTTAATGCTGCGGATTTTTTTTTTTTTTTTTAAAATCGGCTGTGCTCCGCTTGCACTTCAATGATAGCTCCAACTTCAAACGCTCTACACGCTTAGCAACACAAAAGCATAAAATCCTAAACTAAAAATTAAAATAAGAATGTAACTTTAAATTAACTAATTTCGCCAGAAGTCCTGGCAACGACGCCAAAATTTGATGGGTCTTTGAACACACCAAAAATAATCACTAAACTATACCAAATTCTATCAGAATAATGGCAAGTCCAGGTATCGATCTATAGGGACTATTGGGAAAATAAACTAATTTAATTGTCAAATTCCTAAATTAATTTTGACAAAAAGATTGGTCGTTTATAACCTAATTTAATAACGAATAAATTAAACTAAGGAATTAAATTATCAATAATAAATGAAATTAGGTTTACTGAATTGGGGGAAAAATTAGGGCAAAGAGTCCACCACTAGCCACGTAATTAGGGTTTCCAATTGAAATCAATTATGCTATGGTTCGAACGAAATAATGCTTTACAACTACAAGTTCAAAGCATTTAACAAGAAAATCATCACATTCAATGTATGAGCACGGGCCATCTCAAGTAGTACGAACCGTTCATTCTAAACTAGGGTAGTGACACAACTCGTCCCTCGTAATATGATTCGTCTCATACCTTGAATGTGAAAGAATATAAAACTCATGTATGGATAACATTCAACAATCACAGAAAGTCAAATATTCGAAGAGATAATGAAAAATATATATATGAACTTCTAAATCACCATACAATTGTTCAAACCTTTACATAATTAAAAATAAAAAAGAAAACAAAATAATTACATGGCTAGGGTTTCATCAAAACCCTAGAAAAGGAGACTAGCCAATAGAGGAGTGGAAGGAGGTAGATGGAGAAGGAACCACCATGGGAGACATCCTTGAAGCTTTTGTTTCTCTCTTTTTCCCAAACCCTAGCCTCTCTCTTTAGGTCAAAACAATTTCAGAACCCTAGAAAAGCTTTTTCCTTGCCTTTTTATACTTCTACTCACTTCCAAACAGGTTTAAAACATCGGTTTGACTTTCCTTGAAAAAGTCACCGCACGTGTGGGAAAAGTCAACGCATGTGCGGGAAAGTCAACTCTGTCCAAATTCTGTCTTTTTGCCCATTTTATCACTACAAGAAAATGCATGTTTGGCGACTAAAATTGGTGACCAAACCAATTTTAGTCGCCAAAAACACCACATTCATCGACTAAATATCAGCTTCAGTCGACATTGATTGAAACCTTTTAGCTACTAAAGTATTTTAGTCGCCATATAGTATCATTGGCGACCAAATTTCCCTTTAGTTGCTGTTTGTTACCAATTTAGGCTACCAACATTTAATTTAATCGCCGTATGGTTTAATTTGGCAACTAAACATTTTTGTCGCCTAAAAAAGGGCATTTTTTGATTACTTTTTGACGACCAAATCTGGGTTAGTCGTTGTATATTCAGTATTGTCGACGAATTTTTGAATTTAGTAGCCAAAAAGGCATCTTTAGGTGACCAATTTTTTGTCGCCGTTAAGGTTTTTTGGTGACAAATTGTCGTTTAGTCGCGAAATGTTCGAACTTTTTTTTAGAGGGAAAATAAGTAATTTTCGCGCCCAGTACATATATATTACACACAGAGTTTTTTGTTCTCTTTTGTCTCACTCTCACACACCGACATCAACATACCAAACCCGTCCCTACCAAACCCGTCGCTCACCACCGGCGATCATCACCATCGTAGGCCACCGGCGCTCGCCACCAGCACCACTGCAAATCGGCGATCATCACCATCGCAGGTATGTTTCTATCGTCTCTCTCCCTCTCTGTCGATCTGGTTCTATCTGGTTGTCGATGTCTCTCCTATCCCCTTCTCTCACGATTAATTTTAGGGTTTGACATGTTTTTGTCTTGCCATTTTCCATTTATTTCGTACACAAATTTTTAGGGCTTTTCCTGACTTCATGAATGGGTGTGGTTGAAATTGCGGATTGTCCATTTGGATTTTGGATTTGGATTCTTTTTGTATCGTTTAAATGTGCCTCTGTTTTGGCAAAAATGTTCCAAATCGGTTCGAAAATGTTCGAAATGTGCCTCTGTTTTTTGAACACACTTGTTGATTTTGGATGCTTTTCCTGATTTAGTCTTATCATTATAAATGTGCCTCTGTTTTTTGTATCGAAAATGTTCCAAATGTTCCAATGGTGTGACTCAAATTCGAATTAAGTAAAAGAATTTGTTTTTTAAAAAAAATCACAAATCGGTTCGATTCAATCCTAGTTCTTGATAGTTAGGTCCATGATTTTATAGTTATGATTTTTATTTGAATTTTAGTTCCATTTATTTAAAGATATATATATATATATATATATTTGTTATTTGTCATACACTTAAGTATCTTCTCAATATCACTTATATATTCATAAGTTTTTAACCCTTTTCTCTTGCAAATAAGTCCTTAACCCTCTTCTCTTACAAGTGTGTTCTTATATAATGATAAGACTAATTTTAAACAATTATTAAAATAATTATTATATGTAAAATGATTATATATTGTCTGATATTTGAGAATGTTGTCATTATATTGTGTATGATGACTTGTTTATAGAAATCGTAGTTCCAAATTGAAATGAATCCCGTTTTCATAGTTTGGTTGAAAACTTTCAATATTTTCAAGATTCAGTTTGATTCCAAATTTCATAAAACCATAGATAATAATTCGATGTTGGTTTACTTCAAAACCAAACCAAATTCAACCTTGCTCTCCCCTAACTCGAATCGTAACCACCAAATCAGTTGAGAATAAGCCTGATGATCATAGTATGAAATCATCTATCCCAATTCCTATCCACCAAAACACTTCAGAATAAGCCCTTGACCACTTTATTCAAGAGACGAAAGACAAGTGATATACTTCAGCTCCGCATCTAAATTGGGTTACGTAGTTGTCGTTTGAAACACCTCAATTCAATATATATTTTTTGGACCTTAAAGAATTGCAAGTTTAAAATTATAGACTATCTGGATTCTCCTTTTAAAACAATTAGACACATCCAAATTGGTTTGTTTTTGTAGTCTATACTCTTCATGACCCTTAGATTATTGTCTGACTTAAAACTCAGATATTTCAGTACTTCTCTCTACACATTTCAAGAAGAGTAAGACAAAGATAGTTCAAAAAATATAGAACTACCTTTGATGACCGCAACGGAGAAACATATACATTATGAACACATATCCCATCACGGCGTGTTGATGACCAATCAAGAAACACACTACGAAAAACTTGAGGTTTATACTGTTGTTGATTTCTATAGTTGAAAATAATTTCTTTAAAAGTCAGCCTTAGTTCAGAAATCTGTGGCCAGCACATAAGAAATTAGGATTACAAAGTGTGATTAATCAATATCCTAAATACTCTCACATTTTTCTACTGCAAACCTTTGGAACTCCATAGAAACAATAGACGATAATCTGGTCAATATGACGATTACAGAACATGGTCGTCCTTTCACTCATAATTTGTTGAAAACAGATGAAAAATAATCTCTCTGATCTCCCGGGATAGCTGTACCCTTTCAACCATACCGTTGATTCTGAAAGCACCTAACTTGACAATCTAAGTTACACAAGAAGTTGCACTATCTTACTGTAGAATGGAGACAATAATAGAATGGCAATGGCCAATGTAAGGCACCAAACCATATTCTAACTACATTTCATTTGTCTAGGCCCTCAATAGGCTTGGGCCATCTCTAGTTCTTGAGTGCTCCTGTGATATTGTTTAATGTCAAAATTAGAGTGAAAAATGCTAAACTCTAGTTGTTGAGATATTGTTTAATATCAAAATCAAAGTGAAAATGTTTTGAAAATATGTGAGAAAGAGTTTTCAAAGTTAAAGACAAAGTGTTTATGAGATTGATGAAATATGTTGTTTTTTCTCATTTTGTAATTTTTTTGTGGCAATCTAAATTGAGAATATGAGCTATGCAATAATAAATAAACCCATTTTATAATGAGAAGAGAGTGACAGTGGCCATTGTTGGTGTTCCTATCTAAATGTATCAAGGGTTCAAGCCTTCTTTTTGGAAGATACACCTCAAATGTACTTGATATTAGTGCATTATTGTTTCTTTAAAGAAAAATCTTGATGGTTCAGATTAAAGTTGTGTAGATTTGGTTTGTCTGAAAGGGATAAAATGTTACATTTTACAAGCTTCCAGAGAAAATGAGCCACAGAGCATTTTAGCTTTTATGTTAAAAGGCATAGATGCTGTCTCTCTTTACTTGGTATATAGCCAACACCAAGGGAAGAATGGCCACTTAATTGAGTGTTTTGTAATATTCATCTATAGAATAAATTTGGACAACATGTTTCAATTTTTGAATAGAATTTTGTATATATTTTCTAAGTTGGTATTATTACTGCACTAAAAATGATTCAAAAAACATAAAATATGCAACATGTGACCCCATCTCTCTGCTTTTATGTCCATTCTATTACCTAAAACATAAAAGTTACTTGGTGAATGTTCATGTCATACATTTTTTCATGTTCAAATAATCCCCTTATGTAATTGCTAAGTTTTTAATTTTCTTTTTTGTTAGATAATAGTTACAAGGATCCCCATTTTTACATACGCATCATCTGTGTTTTGAACTTCTAGTTTATGTACTTAGAATAATGATATATAAACAATGTTTTTATAAAATAAAATAAAAATATTCATAATGATGTAACTTCTTGTAATCATTTTATTTTCAATCAAAATATCCATAATTATTTTCATAATTTTATAAATGTCATTCATAGATTATTGTCGATCTAGTTTGTACATAATTTTTTTGTTTATAAGTCGTTTTTCATATAGATATATCTATATTTATGATTTAAAGCTTGATTTGGTAGGAATAGAATAAAGATACAAATACTAATCCAAGAAGCTAGAGTGAGAAGAAAATTTGAAAAAGATTAATGATTTCTTATGATCATCCATGAGACCGATCTGTTATTACTATTTTCTTCACTTCAAAAAGCAATCGAGCCCCTAAACTAACTTAAGCTCTCTTCCATTACAGAGTATTTTTCCAATTTGCTGTCGATTCCCAGGTTCATCTTCACTTGATGTGTACTGTTCCAAGAATGGACAAGAGTTTGATGATGATAACAGATAGGCTAAAAAGTAAAGAGTATGTACAAGGTGTTCAGTCATTTATTGAGTTCGCTACGAAGAATTTAGGGCCGCAGGATGAAATCCGTTGTCCTTATGTTGATTGCTTGAACAGCACGAAATTACCTCGACATGTTGTACGGTTGCACTTGCTTCGAAGAGGAATCACATGTTCTTATCGCACTTGGGTCCACTATGGGAAACGTGTTCCCCTATTTCGTGGTCATCCTACTATGCAAAACGATGATACTCAAACTGACCGAGCTGGAATGACAACCAATCACGAAAATGTGGATGAACTTCTAACCACGTTACAAGAGATTTACATGAGTGGTCTCATGGATGATCATATCGACGAAGAACGTACTAGTTCGGAGAGGCACAATTTGTTTAAGTTCATGAAGTTGTTCGATGATGCTCAAGGTCAAGTATATCCAGAGTGTGAAAAGTTCTCCATCTTGTCCTTCGTAATTAAGATGCTTCACGTGAAGGTGTACAATAAATGGAGCAACAAATCTTTCGATATGGTTATGCAAGTTTTCAAAGACATTCTCCCAAAGTGTGATGAAAATGTTCCATGGACCCTTTATGAAGCGAAAAAGTTCTTACGTGAGTTGGGTTTGGGATATGAGCCCATTCATGCATGCAAGAATGATTGTACTTTATTTTGGAAGGACAACGCCACATTGGAGAATTGCCCTACATGTACGAAGTCTAGATACAAGTTGAACGACAAGAAGGGTAAAAAAATTCCACAGAAAATACTGAGGTACTTTCCTTTGACACCGAGGTTGAAGAGATTTTACATGTTGAAAAAAATAGCTGCATATATGAGATGGCACAAAGATAAGCGTGTGGATGATGGAGTATTGCGACATCCAGCTGATGGTGAGGCATGGAAGGACTTTGATATGTTGCATCCTATTTTCTTTGCGGACCCTCGGAATGTACGACTAGGGCTTGCCACAGATGGTTTCAATCCATTCGGACATATGAGTACATCGTACAGCATGTGGCCTGTAATCTTAATGCCTTACAATCTGCCCCCATGGAAGTGTATGAAAGATCCATTTCTCATGATGTCATTGCTTATTCCCGGACGATCCGCACCTGGAAGGGACATCGATGTTTACTTGTAACCATTAGTAGAAGAGTTAACTAACTTGTGGGAGCATGGTATGGAAACATATGATGCCTCTACCGGCCAAATATTTACAATGCATGCAGCAGTCATGTGGACCATCAATGATTTCCCTACATATGGTTCGTTGTCTGGTTGGAGTACAAAAGGTTACTTGGCCTGCCCTAATTGTAACGTAGATGCATCATCTCAGCGTTTGCGCAATAAGATAGGGTTTATGGGTGCTCGGCGGTACTTACCTGAGAACCATAATTGGCGTAAAAGTAAGCTATTCAATGGTGACATTGAGAATTGGTCCAAACCTGTGGAGTTATCGGGAGAACAAATACTGGAGCAAATTAATTTGGGGACATACAGGCCATATGGAAAGCATCCAACCAACCAACCAAAAAAGACAACGGACTGAGAATCCAACTCCGAACTGGACAAAAAGAAGCATTCTGTTCGACCTACCCTATTGGAAAACACTTAAGCTTCGACATAACCTTGATGTCATGCACATAGAGAAGAATATATGTGACAATCTGCTTGGGACACTATTGAGCATTGATGGCAAGAACAAGGACACCGACAAAGCACATTTGGATCTAGAGGACATGCGAATACGAAAGGAGTTACACTTGATAAGGCATGCGAATGGCTCTTTCCAAAAGCCTCCGGCATTGTACACATTGTCCCCGGCAGAACGAATAGGGTTTTCTGATTTCTTGAAATCAATTAAGTTTCCTGATGGCTATGCGGAAAATGTATCCAATTGTGTCACCGCGAATGGTTGTAAGTTAGTTGGCCTCAAGAGTCATGAATCATGTCCTTCTAGCGACTTCTTCCCATTGGGATGCGAGGATACCTTCCTACCGAGATTGGGACCACATTGTTTGAGTTTGGAACTTTTTTTAAACAGTTGTGCTCGAAGACATTGAAGGTGACTGATTTGGAGAAATTGCAAAAACAAATCGTACTTATACTTTGTAAGCTTGAAAAGATTTTTCCTTATGCTTTTTTCGATGTGATGGTCCACTTGGCAATTCATTTGCCTTACGAGGCTAGGCTTGGAGGGCTTGTCCAATATCGATGGATGTATCCTATTAAGAGGTATAACAACGAGTCAGAAATTTTTTCTTGTAATTATAGTTCAATATGAACATACTGACGATCACGCCAATGTTTACGTGTAGGATGCTTCGGAGGCCTACATATCCAAAGAGTGTACGATATTTTGTTCAATGTATTTGCATGGAGTTGAAACGGTGTTTAACCGGGAATAAAGGAACTACGATGGGGGTGACAATGGCCCGGGGTTAGCGATTTTCACTCAAAATCTTCGTCCTTTTGGTCAACTCCCAAGGGCAGTTGATGTGTCCGTAGCTGACCGCGAATTGGCTCATTGGTTTGTCCTACACAATAGTTTGGAAGTGGATGAATATCTAGAGTATGCTTCTTTATCATATATGCAACATACCTTTCCTACATGGTTTTTATTTTTTAAAGTCTTCATTATTCCAATTACTTATGACGTACTTCGTATTAACTAGGGAACACAAGCTCGTGTTGCAACAAAAATATGGAAGTTCATGCAACATTACAATGCGACAATGCAAAGAATTTCCTAAATGGTTCAAAGATCGCGTAAGATTATGTAACGTGTTACTGTAAAGTGTGGAGCTAACGTTGAATTATTCTAACTTTGAATTGACATGACATACTTTCTTGTGTAGATGAACCAATTGCGAAATGAAAACTCACCCGAAGCAACCGATGAGATGTGGGCATTAACCAATGGATCTAATGCCTTAGTCAATACATATTCGGGATGCATTTGTAATGGCGTCTGATTCCATACTATCGACCGTGATAACCGTCGTAAATGTCAAAATAGTGGGTTAGTAGTGGAAGGCGACCGCTAAGGCCAGTTGATCAAGTTCTACGGCTACCTTTGTAAAGTGTGGGAACTGACATATTTGTTTGGACACTGGGTTGTTTTGTTCCAATGTGAATGTTATAACACCGGTAGTACTCGAACTTTGCCTGTCGAACCACATGTGACAACTGTTGATGTAAGAAGTCGATGGTATAAAGATGACTCCTTTGTGTTTCCAGGCCAAGTTCAACAAGTTTTCTACGTTCCTAATACGAAGTTAGGGCCGAATTGGCGAGTCGTAGAAAAGTTTCAACATCGACGAATTTGGGATGTGCTAGAGTTGGATGTGCCAAAATTTGATAAAGTGTTGCAAGATGATGAAAATAGTACTGTTGTACCAACTGAGCCTATTGATGATGTTGTTGTTTTACGTCGAGATGACATTGAACCGCAAATTATTTCAATGGAAGTTTCTCAGTCCAATAAGCGTATACAACCGGAGGGTGTTATGGACGATGATTTCATCTGCGATGACGACGATGAACTAACAATCTCGGGTGATGACGAAGAACATGAGATGGAAAGTGATTTTGATGCAGATACAGACCTAGAATTTTAACTCAGTTTGTTTCTTTGTTTGGCTTGTTTTGTTGATGTCATGAGGGCAATTAAGAATATTGAAGAAACTGTATTTTGAATTTCATGCCTAATCTTGAATTTCATGTAATTTGAACCTTCTAATTTTAATTTCCTTTACACTTTGTATGAACTGTTAGAGCAAATTGAGAATCAAATTCATACTCAGTTTAGTTTTTCCAGTCGGACACCTGTGCTGTTTGGCTGCTTTTCCCACAATCTGTGCAGATTTGCACATATGCTCTGTCTCTGTTTGTTGAGTTTGACAGTTCGCCACTGTTTTTGTCCACTTTGGCTGCTTCATGCTTCACTGCTTCACTGCTATGCTTAGGTGCTAGGTCCCTTATATAGAATGTAAGTTCTTTATATTGTTACTACATACTAGCCATAATGGAAATTATGAACCATATACTATCTCAATGGTAAATCACAAGTTATAGTAAATCATGTGTTCTTAAGACTAATTGCTTCATGCTTGTTTAATCTGTGATAATTGCGTTTGCAGGGTTACAAACTTCCATTTCTTTTAAGTTGCCAACCAAGTACTAAATGTGTTTTTGCAAACATCACATTTGTTCCCAACTATGAATTTTCTAATGAATTGGTTTAAGTGTGAGGATCTACTGACATCATATGCAAATAGTGAGAGAGTGGTTTTCCCTTAGATATTAGTATAATAATAATTATTGTTATTACTATTATGTAAAATTCTGTGTGGTGCTCTAGTCAACAAGCCATCAAAGGATAGCTCAGGAAACCAAAACTGTACATAAAGCTGAAAATGCAGCCTTCATGTCAAGAACCAGTGGTCTGTGAATGGTGCTGCATAATTATGTGTGGTGCTCTAATACAGTTCAGAACATCACATACACACAAACTCTCAAGGCTGCAGCTATTACTCTCAAATATGTACCTCACCATACAAAGAAATATGTAACTCACTACACTCAACCCTCAGGGGAAAGACCCTAAACACTCAACCCTTAGCTCACCACACTCACAGAAGCCTATTTTTGAACTCACAACACTTCACACACATCCAACAGATCTGCCAACAACCTGCAGAAACTATACCTGCACAAAAAACATTGGAAAACCATATTGGAGCTCACACCACTCAACCCATTGAAATAATTGCCACCTTATTTGATTTAGTAGTCCCCCGCTATTTCTACCTCAGCATTTATTGATTTCGTAATTGTCTACTGTTCCAGTGAGTTCTAGTACATGTTTGAGGGTTGGGAAGGTCCAGAGTTGTTGTCCAGTCCAACAATTGCTTAGTATGGGTGTCTGCATCTTACTAATTCCTGAATCTTCCTGACAATTGCTACCTTATTTGATTTAGTAGTTCGGAAGATCCTACAACTCCAAAGATAGCCAAACTATCAACGGAATTAAGCATATACTGAATGGCCATCCAGACAACGGTATTAATCCTAGGAATATGATGCTTGAGCCAAAGAAGTTTAGCCCACTGCACCTTAGGATGCTGGGTTCTCTACAAATTCCAAGCAGATTAAATAGAGAAGCACCCATCAGAGGATGCCAGCCAAATAGCTTTATCCTCCATATTAGTTGGGTTACCCTGAACATTAGCCTTAATCTCATCGAATTCCCAGGTCTGGCACACAGGCCATCTCCATCTCCCATCATCTATAATGGAAGCAACCTTAGCCTAGAGAGCCTGCATCATAAATAACTCTATCTGCAAATCTTTCCTTCAAAGGACCAAGAGGATGCCAATTATCAAGCCACAAAAAGTGTTCTGCCCATTACCCACTTTATAACCAATATGCTGGATAAGATCATTTCTAAAGGGGGTATGTTGCTCATGTTTGTTCTTGCTTTTGTTTGTATTTGACATGATCACAAACCATTAAAAAAACTAGAAAGACAACACTCTATGAATGCTGCTGGAGCAAGTTCAGGCTCAATGAAAGGTGTATGACTTGATTTTGGGGTGTGTTGTGATTGTATACTTGCATCTTTTGGGATGTGATTTATGGAATGTTGTATTTATGTGTTTCTTTAGAATGAAGTTACATAATATATAAAGAAGATTTGTTTCTTTACTTGGGTTGCTGATATATAAACTGGAATTTTTATTTTTTTTTTCGTTCTTCATTATTATGTCTCAGTTTGTTAGTTACCATTGATCGTATCTGACTAGTTCCATTTCTTCCAATGCAGGGAAGTTTCCTACCCTTGTCACTCATCAAGAACCTGTCAAGTCTAAAGTTAATGAGACTAAAGCGACAGTCAAATTCCAACTGAAGAAGGTTCTCTGCATGGGAGTTGCTGTTTTCAAAATGTGCAATTGAGTGTTAATTTTCTAGTTTCATTGTTGAAGAAGAACTGGCAAAATGTGAGTTTAGTCTCTTTACAAAACTAAAAGAAGTAAGTTGCCATGAATTCATGATTAATTTTACTCAACTGTTACTAGGGGTTGTGCAGCAAATCTGGCACTGCTGTTACTTTTCTATGATCCTTTCTTCATAGGCAATTACAAACAAAAAAACCAAAACATGACATAGTAATACAATTTTACTTCTCTGTTGACTCTATTGTGCAGAGTTCCTAGGTGATTTGTGCATGCCATTTGATGTATATCCTATAGGTTTTGGTTCTTGAGTGTATAATGTTCTTCCCCTCTAGGTGGCTCACTTTTGGGTCAATAAAATTTTTCTTATCAGAAAATAATAGTCAAAAGCTCTGAAACATTATGGCTGAACAGCAAACTGTTACTGTTTATTGGAAGCTTCAGGCAGTGATGCTGTGAAGCTATGCGATTCGTAGAACAAGCTGTGGGAAAATTGTAATTGGTCTCTGATCACAATGCACAGAAGTTTTACTGAAGTAACTCTATGATTTGCTGCAGAAAGACAGTGATGCTGTGAAAGAGGCACTTGATCAGCTGAGTGAAGTTGGTTGGGCAAACAAATGGAGTTCTCAACCATATGTATCACGTCGTATGGTCAGTGTCCATAACAAGTGTGAAGTTTTGGGAAAGTGCTACTCAAACATTAGACACGTCTACGAATCTATGCGTAAATGTACATAAATGTACATTAGACAAGTCTACGAATCTAATTTGTTTCAAATTTATGTGGCAGACCTCTCTTCGGGAGCTGACAACTCTTGGAATTAAAAACGCGGAGAACCTTGCAATCCCAAGTGTTAGAAATGAGGTAAGTTGCCCTACACTAAATGTTTTGTTTAACCTGTAACAATAAAAGAGCATACATTCCATTGCATAAATTTCATTCTGTATTTTTGGGTAATCAAGAGTAGAATGTGATGACACCTGTGCCTTCCATTGGATTTTCTTTTCTTATTTTTGCAAGATTTAAACCATCATAATTCATAAATATTATATTCTCCATGAATTTGATTTCATTCAGTCATGCAGGCATCTTTTCTCTTTACGGTGGTAGGGACAACAGGCTTTTTGGGTGTTCTTGCCGGGTAGCTTCCTCGGGGTAACTTGACATAATATCCTTTCTCTCCGATTGAGTTGATATTATTTTGTTCCTTGAGATTTCCACTAATATGAAATTATAAGATAGTAAAAAATAAATATTTATTAACTTATGTAATTGATTAGTTAATAAAATTATTTTTAAACAATAAGCAAATATACAAAAAAAAAAAAAAATTACATGTATAGCTATGGGAACCTAATAAAAATAATTACAAATCTATTTTTAAAAATTTCAGAATAAAAAAATTTTAATTTTAATTTAATGAATGGGTGTGAGTAGGAAGGAAATTGCTAGATTAATTGATATGGGATTGTTCATTATTGGCTATATTATATTAGAACTTTATGTAAATAGGAAACTATTAATAATAATTCATATATATAGTATTTCATATTTTAAAAATACCACGTCATATGGGTATCACATGTTTAAGGGTAAACACTACTTTTGAGACCATATCAATGATTTGAAGGTATAAAATACATCTTAAACAAAGGAGAAATTGCTGTGCTGATAATTTTTGTAATGCCAGCAGTGAGTCATGATTCGCAAATCAAATGGTGCCTTTCTGGTTGAGTAACCATGTCTTATGGTGCTCTTGAGCATTTTTTAGTTGGCGGAGTTAGGGTGGTGTTTTGTCGACTGAACAGTGCTAGTGATATTTGATCATTACGTTGTTGTTAATAATAATTCCAAAATTTAGTAATGTGTGTCACCATCATGTTCTCTTAGTTTACCATTGTTTAACGAGCATTTTATTATTGAGTAGACAGTGTTGTGTCATTATTGCAGCAATTACACTACTAATTTATGCGATGTTTATTACTCATGTACGTTTGTTACGTAATGTAGGTACAATGGTTCCAGGAGTCAAGACAGGCCGACGGAAGAGAGCAACAAGTGGCAACATACTATCAACATCTGAAGCATGTCCACAGGAGATTGGCACCCCGATGACGTTCTCTAATGAGACGCAACCACTAGATGATACACAAATTGTGGTGGAGGAGACGCAGCCAGGTGGAGTGGGTAAGAGCATACTATTTAGTTGTTTAAAAAAATTTTGGTTCTTTTTTTTTGGGGGGGGGTGCATAAGTCATCAAGTAAGGCAATGAAAACCCCATAAAGGCAAATAAAAACAAAGGAAAAAAAAACTAAACATTAATATACACATAACAAGGACACTTACACAACAAATAAAATATTAGGTACACAACCTTCCAAGTTGGTAGCAACAGTAGGCATAACAATTTACGAAGACTTTATGCATAATTTACCAAGACTTTATCCAAGTTGTAGCATAATTTTCCAAGATTGTATCTGATAAACAAGAGCTAGCATGACAATAAGAGGCATAATTTACGTCCGATTTTATGCAAACAAGCGATGGTAGCAACAACGATGGCGACAAAAAAAACAGGACTTTACGTGCAGCATTTTCTTTTTGTACTCCATTAGCAATGTTTGTAATTTTGACTACGTTCCCCTTTTGTACCAGGGCAAACGAGGTCAACTCGTGTTCGAGGACCTACATTAGGCAAAGGCGTGCAGAAAAAAATTGCTAGGAAAAAAGGGGAGAAATTACACGTCTATGTCAATCGGGTGTTGAACGCAATCATAGGAGGAAATGCAACCCCAGCGACGAATGAGTTGGGCCTTCAAATTAGACGGTTGTGCCCTCTTCAGAGCGTGAAGTCATGGATAAAAATTGATCAAAGTACCAAAGATGCGGTCATCCAAGCGGTGCTAGTATGAGATTCATCTTGCCATAATGTCTTTATTATGTAATTTGTAATTGGTTAAATTAATTGTTCTACTAATTCTGTATCTATGTTTGTAGGACAAGTTTGTTATCGGCGATGATTTTGATAATGATGAACAAGCTCAACAGATCCTCGATAGGAAGGCATATTTGCTATACAAGGATTGGAGGTACAATCTAAAGTAAGAGTTCCTCGAACTTGAGGAAAAGGGTGTTGATGACCCCTATAGTCATCTGCCTAGTGGAGTGAGCTTGGAGGACTGGAAATATTTGATTGATGTTGCTTGGAAAGACGAATCTCACTTGGTAACAAGTTAATTAGAAAGCCCATTATTGAAATTAATTTATGTGTTAATATGTAAAACTTCTTCAGTAATAGATGTAGAACTTCTTCACTGAAACTTAGTAAAGCATGTTCTTTTTTCTTTTTTTTAAATATTTTTGTAGAAACGGTCTACGACTGGTAAAGCAAATAGGGGTATGCTCCCTTATAATCATACAAGTGGATCGCGATCATTTCCTATAGCAATGTCGCTTATGGTGAGAAGTTAATTTAGTAATGTAATGGATGATTGATTCTTCTTGATTGTGAATATTACCATGTACTAATTCGTCAATGGATTTTTTCCGAACGTAACAGGCAAATGAGGATGGGGATATAGATTTCCCCGAATTTTATAAGAAGGCACACAAGTCTAAGACGACGGGAGATTGGATTGACCCCAAATGTGGTGAGCTACATGTGAGTATTGAATGTTGAAACCAAATGTGATGCATATCAATTAATAAAGTTTTTTTAAATTCCTTCTCCCATCTTGACTTTATTGTTTTGTTGGCATTACAAGATGATATGGTCAATCTACAAGTGACAGCCACCGTTGCGGGGTTTCCATTGACCCACGAAGAAATATCAAGGCAAGTGCTTGGGGGGGAAAAAAAAATTACTTGCGTGGATGTGGGATAGGCCCACAACCCTCTTCCACAACTTCTAGTGCGGCACGAGCACGGGATAAACATATGTAGTTAATGAGAGCGGAACTGGAGGTTCTTCGTGCGCAACGTCAAAGTGATCACGAGGAGTTGCTGAAGGAGAAAGAGGAGCGGCAAAGAGATCGGGAGGAGCTATTGAAGGAGAAAGAGGAGCGCGAAAGAGATCGGGAGGAAATTACGAGGGAAAGAGAGCAGCTGATCAAACAAGTTGATAAAGAAAAAAAAGCACGGGAGGCACAACAAGTACAACTCAATCATCTGAATGACGTGGTGTCACGGCTCACAACCCTCTTGCCAGGTTCAGATAGTCATCCTGCTATTCGGTAAACATAATTTTCTTGACACTGCAAGTTGTACAAAAAATATGGATCATATTGACATAGAATTGTTTTCTAAAGTTGGTATGCAAATATTTTTTTTGTGATGTGCTTCGAATAGGTTATGAGGCATAATGTGAGTAGACATTGCAGCAACCGACCTAGTGTTTTGATACATTACACAAAGGACCGTACTCTGATTTCTATAATGTAACCAAGTCCAATTGAATGTGATTTGAGATTTAAGACTAATTGAAGAAACCAAGAGAAATTAGAATGAATTTTAATTTAGTACAATATAAATAGTGCAATATAACTACTACAAAGGAGCTTTGATTTCAAAACTCTAACTGTGAAGAATGAATATGTGATTCTTAATAATAAATCTATACAAATAAAACCAACATTAATTTGAACTGAATAATGTGTAAAAGAAAATTAAAATTTGTTTTGGATTTTTCAAAAGCAGTTTTCTTAGGATATTACTCTGGTTTGCAATGGACACAATGCCAACTACCCACATCCAATATATATTTGTTGCAAATAATTCTTCTCCATAGTGCATCTTTATGTACACCAAACCTCGACCACCATTTAATCAAGAAGCATGTGTTAATCAACAAGCATAGTGCATATTTCTCTTTCATTCTCCTTATCTCCAAACCCCCTTGTTCCATACTAATATATGACTCACAACGTCCAATCCTCACCTTGTTGCCTACACTTGAAAATTGAGTTGATGAAGAGTTCATACCTTAATTCATTGATAAAAAGGCAAACATAGTCTAATTTAGCTGACGCATTAACCAAATGATGTAATTCAGCTGAAAACGTCATGAACTTAGCCGAAAAAAGGGCTTCGAGGGCCGAAAATTGAGAGCAGGCCCTGAAGCACTATGGGGATGGCACGGGTAGCTTCCTCATGTCAAATAGGACCTGTGGGGACAGACGGGACGTAATTAGCATGTGTACGTTGGGAGTTGGCGTGAAAAACGCCATAAACTTAGCCGAAAAAAGGGCTTCGAGGGCCGAAATTTGAGAGAAGCCCCCAAAGCACACGGGGATGGCACGGGTAGCTTCCTCGTGTCAAATAGGACCTATGGGGACAGACGGGACGTAATTAGCACGTGTACGTTGGGAGTTAGCGTGAAAAACGCCATAAACTTAGTCAAAAAAAGGGCTTCGAGGGCCAAAATTTGAGAGCAGCCCCCAAAGCACTACGGGGATGGCACAGGTAGCTTCCTCATGTTAAATAGGACCTGTGGGGACAGACGGGACGGAATTAGCACGTGTATGTTGGGAGTTGGCATGAAAAACGTCATGAACTTAGCCGAAAAAAGGGCTTCGAGGGTTGAAAATTGAGAGCAGGCCCTGAAGCACTGCGGGGATGGCATAGGTAGCTTCCTCATGTCAAATAGGACCAGTGGGGACAGATGGAACGTAATTAGCACATGTACGCTGGGAGTTGGCGTGAAAAACGCCATAAACTTAGCCGAAAAAAGGGTTTCGAGGGCCGAAATTTGAGAGAAGCCCCCAAAGTACATGGGGATGGCACGGTTAGCTTCCTTGTGTCAAATAGGACCTATGGGGATAGACGGGACGTAATTAGCACGTGTACGTTGGGAGTTAGCGTAAAAAACGCCATAAACTTAGTCAAAAAAAGGGCTTCGAGGGTCGAAATTTGAGAGCAGCCCCCAAAGCACTACGGGGATGGCACGGGTAGTTTCCTCGTGTCAAATAGGACCTGTGGGGACAGACAGGACGTAATTAGCACGTGTATGTTGGGAGTTGGCGTGAAAAACGCCATAAACTTAGCCGAAAAAAGGGCTTCGAGGGCCGAAAATTGAGAGGACCCCCGAAGCACTACGGGGATGGCACGAGTAGTTTCCTCATGTCAAATAGGACCTGTGGGAACAGATGAGACGTAATTAGCACATATACGTTGGGAGTTAGCGTGAAAAACGCCATAAACCTAGCCGAAAAAAGGGCTTTAATTTAAAATAAAACCATTTATGGTATTTAAAAAGGCATTAATGAACATAAAAAAAATATTTATGCTCTTAATCTAATAAAATAGATTTTTTTTTTCTTTACTAACATTCATGTATATAATGTATACATATATATATAACAAATATACACATGATTAATGGAAACACAAAAATATCCATTAGAGGCTCTGATACCAATGTCAACAAAGTATGACGCAGCGGAATAAAATATTTAAGGTTATACCTTTCTGAAATATTCTGAACTCTGATGGATCTCGTGGGTAAATCAGTGCTTCCTTAATCTGGTCAATCAACCCAGCAGTGGAGTGATATTACAATGGTGAATATCACCCACACAAATCATAGTGCAAATAGCTTATTGATTGTTTATGGGAGAGAGACAGTATATGGGAGAAACTATATGTGGGGAAAACAGAGATGATACGTTGTATATCTCTCAATCACCCATAACCCATATATCAGATATATAATCTAATTATCTCCCTTATCCATATAAGTTACTAGAGATAATATCATATATCTATATCATCTATCCATATTAGAATATGATAGATATATATCCAGAGTAGTTATCCAAATAGGTTTGAATTCAAATTCAAAACCCATTTGGATCAGGTTCAAGATGTTAAATGGTCATGCCACATGGGCGCCCATTTCTAACAGTAGATGGCTATAACTTTTTGTTTACAATGGAACTAATGAGTGTAATTTTTGTTGTGTAGATGGTTTTTGGCATTGACATGTGGATCTTCTAATTTTTTCTCGAAAGATACACTTATGCAAAGTTGGGAAGTTTTTTGTCGTCCTATACTTTTTGCTGTGGACTGTGGATGCATCGAACATATAATTTTTGACGGGGTACAAAGTATTTTTGGAGCTTGTATTAATTGCTCCGGTGGTATAGCATGAATGAACCGTGGAATGTGGATGCATCGTACATATAATTTATGGTGGGGTACATAATATTTTTGGAGCTTGTATTACCTTTTGTCGTGGTACATATTACCATAGTAATTTGTACCTTGTCAAATGGTCATTACAATGCATAGTATAGTAAAAAATGTTGTGTATAGAGGACATAATTTTGGTAACGTATTTGGAATGTATGATATTATTATTTGTAATTGGAATATATATAGTTGGTTCGTACATAAGTTTACATTATTATTTGTAGTTGGAATATATATAGCAGGTGTTCATTTTTGTTTCATGGTTCTAAGTGAACCATGTAGATGATACATACAGGTTGTATACGTATTACAGGTTGCGATGGATACATACAGGTTCGGACGGAATTTAGTAAAATTAAACAAACAAAACAAAAATAGAAAATGACGCTTTTGGTGACGAATCAATTGGTAGTTAAAAAGAAATAAATCTTTTGGCGACTAAATTTTTAGTAGCCAAAACGAATAAAAAAAAATAGTTATGGCGACTAATAATTTAGTAGCCAAAAAAATTGGAAAATAGTTATGGCAACTAAATGTGTAGTGGCTAAAGCTCAAAAGACTTTTGGCGACTAAATATTCAGTAGCCAAAACAACTCCAAAACAGCTATGGCGACAACCTGTTTTAGTAGCTAAAATCCAACAAACTTTTGGCGACTAAAGCTTTAGTCGCCAAAACATAATAAAATAATCATGGCCGACTAAACATTAGTAGCTGAAGTTGCACTATTAGCGACTAATGATGTCGCTGCCGTAGATATTGTATTTTTTGGCGACATAAACCTTAGTAGCTAAATAGTTGAGTTAAAATATTTAATGAACTGTTTGGGTGACTAACATGTTAGTCGGTAATGTCACTTATCTGCGACTACGGCTGTTTTCGTCCCCAATGCCTGTTATTTTTGTCTACTAACACATTAGTCGGTATTTTGTACTACTTATGGCGACTAAATGGATTTTAGTCGCTAATTCCTTCGGCGACTATGTATGGCCGACAAATCCAACAACCAAATTATTTAGTCGGGAAAGACTTTCGGCGACTAAAATATGTACTTTTGGCGACGAATTTTTTAGTCGCCAAAAGTGTATTTTCTTGTAGTGTATGCTCCGACGATGTACAACCTGATTAACATTCAACACACATAAAGTATACGGTTTGACCAGCAAATGAAGTTAAGAGATTCTAATTAACGGCCTCAATGATATACATTTCGGCCTTAACCAATAGTTTGAATAGTTGAAATGACCTGATTGAATTAAATCTCTCTAGTCAAAACCTTACTCGTTTTTTTAGCTTGTTTTGGGAATATGCTTAAAAATAGTTTTTTGACTTTTTTTGAGTCATATCTCCTCTATTTTTTTGCACATTTTTTCAAAAAAATAAAAAATAAAAAAGCCAAAAACTAACTTTTAATCTCCTTTCCAAAACAATATAAATTCTTGATCTCTAGTGTTACTAATAGTACTACTATATAATAGAATTGAAAGGATAACAATTGTACGATGGGAAGTAAAGAAAAAGTCAGCTTTTAGTTTTTTTATCCATTTTAAGTTACAGCACCTCTCACATTTTTTTATTCACAAAATGATAATAAATTAAAAAAATCAAAAAATTAGTTTTTTTACTAACTTCTCAAAATACCACATAGAAGCCTCCCACGAAAAGTAGGATAAACTACGAATAGATCTTAATAGTTGGACTCCCATAAAGTCCTATTGAAAATAAGTCTTAGTAAAATTGTTACTAAAAATATTTTTTTGTGATAATTTTTTATATATATCGTTAAAAATTGACAATTAATGACTTTTTTTGTCATAATTTTTATAAATTGTTGCTAAAACTTACAATTAGTGACATTTTTTATGATTAATTTTTTTTATAGGATCTATTAAATAATAAATTCACTTATTAAGACCTACACCTAAGTATCCCCGACAAGTATTTCATTTCCTCGTGTTAAATCCCGGGCATTTTCCTAAATAAGCCAAAATAATAAGGGAATTCCCAAACTAAGCCTAGTTTTGAAAGATTTCCCAAAGTAGGCTAACTCGCGGTTCACAATCGCGAGTTCAACACTTTTCCACCCCTCTCGCCTAAAACACTTAAAATTGAAACTTCATTTACGAAAATCGAGTTTAATTAAGAACTCGCTGTTAGAAAACGCGAGTTTGATTAGTTTTTTTTTCTTTTGAACTCGCTTTTCACAAGCACGATTTCATCCCATGCTGAACTCGCTTTTTGAAAGCACGAGTTTAGTAGAAAGGATTTTTGTTCTGAACTCGCTGTTTGTAAGCACGAGTTTATCAAAAAAAAATTTCTAATGAACTCGCTCTTTGTAACCACGAGTTCATCAAAACCCACGTTTTATGAAAAAAAAAATTTCTTCTAACCTCAGTCTTTAGAACCACGGTTTTTTGCCAAATTTTTTTATGAACCACGCTTTTAGCGTAATTTTTTTTTTTAATTTCAATTTTACTGAACTTTAAAGAAAAAAATTTCGTTCTTTTGTTTATGTTGTCATTGTTTTGGTGATAATATATTTCAGAATAATTTTTTTGGTTAAAATTCTTTTACTAAAACCGTTCTCATATTAATTTTTTTTTCTTTCCTTTTGTCTTTATTTTGGGTTAGAATGTGTAATTCAGCATTTTTTTATTTTGTTTGACTAAAGTAAATTTATTTTGTTTTTTCTTGTGTTTGTTTTGGGTTAGAAGGTAATAATGTAATTCATAAATTTTTTGAGCTTTAGTAAAGCCGTTTTGATGTCAATTTTTTTTTAATTATTATTTCTTTGTTTTGCGTTAGAAGGTGTTATTCAGTAATTTGTTTGGGCTTTAAAAAATTCATTTTCATTTAAATATATATATTTTTTCTTTTGTCTTTATTTTGGGTTAGAAGGTGATAATGTAATTCATAAATTTCTTTTCACTTTACTAAAGCCATTTTCATGTAAAGTTTTTTATTTTTTATTTTTTTCTCTTGTCTTTGTTTTGGGTTAGAATGTGTTATTCAGAATTTTGTTTTGGCTTTACTAAAGTCGTTTTCATGTAAATAATATATATTTTTTTCTGTTGTCTTTGTTTTGGGTTAGAAGCTGATAATGTAATTCATAAATTTCTTCTCGCTTTACTAAAGCCGTTTTCATGTAAACTTTGTTATTTTTTATTTTTTTCTCTTGTCTTTGTTTTGGGTTAGAATGTGTTATTCAGAAATTGGTTTTGGCTTTACTAAAGCCGTTTTCATTTAAATAATATTTTTTATTTCTGTTGTCTTTGTTTTGGGTTAGAAGCTGATAATGTAATTCATAAATTTCTTCTTGCTTTACTAAATCTGTTTTCATGTAAACTTTGTTATTTTTTATTTTTTTCTCTTCTCTTCGTTTTGGGTTAGAATGTGTTATTCAGAAATTGGTTTTGGCTTTACTAAAGCCGTTTTCATTTAAATAAATTTTTTTTTTCTGTTGTCTTTGTTTTGGGTTAGAAGCTGATAATGTAATTCATAAAACCTTGAGGAAAAAATACATAAGTCTCCCACAAAAATACATAAGTAGTACAAACATAAGTCTCGAACAACAATACATTGTGGACACCATGAACCGAACACACAATACATATATAAACATAACAGTTAGACAGACAAATATTAGCCAGACAATCTGACCAACTCATTACGGAAACACTTACTCTAACACAGACATTACATATTAATGCATGACCTAATATTGTCGAAGTGTAGACATTAACACCTAATTCGCGCTTAAATCGGTAGGTGGCTCAGAATCTGAACAATCTGAAAGCTCAACATCAGAGACAAGCTGAGGATCCTCCATGATACCCTTGATAGCCGCATCATTTGGTTCTGTTTTGTTCTTCTGGGCATCCTTCTTAACTATGTATAGCTGCATATCGCGGGCTAACCTACGGTTCATTTGAGAAATCTCACATTGTAGTCTTTCACATAGTCGATCAACATTATCAGGATCTTCCTTTTGGATCTCAACAGAACGTGCTTTTGGCAGCTTCAATCGATTTTCTCGACATAATCTTTCCATTTGGACTCGCTCTATAAATAGTGCGGGCCATTTCAGAAGTCTAGCGTTTGCTAAACCATATCCTGTTTCATTATCTGATGGTTCCTTCACCAAACCACATGGATCTCGATAGTACTTGGGCATGACAAAATGTCGCTTCCCAAACCTATCATGATAAGCACAAGAGGCATCTAACGAAGCAAATGGTGTTTCATCTTCAGCATCGCCACTTCCTTCCCCTCCTAAGTGAACTGTCACCTCTTTACAAGTTCCTACCACCTCTGCGATTCCCACTCCTCATGACCCATGTAGCCATGCTAATTTTTTAAAACAAATGAATGATAATTTCGTAAGGCGAAATGAGTTGTAAGGTTGTGTCTTCACCTATAGTCGTTTATATAGTTGGTTATGAACAGCTTTAGAAATATGGCCCTGCATGACAATCCCACATAAACGAACAAGGTATGAGTTGTCAGTAGAATGAAAAACAAGAAAAAAAGAAATATTGTGCACCAAGTCACATGACTTGACAATCCATCTGCATATACCGACAAAATAAAGGCATGCTCAAGAAGGTAAATCGTTGAATTCCATTTGCCATGTGACTTTCTGAATTGAGAATCGCACATATATTAATAAGAAATGAGTTGTCATTGTAATAAAAAAGTCGAACAAAAAATTGAGAAAACCAAAGTCTGTGCACCAAGTCACATGACTTGACAATCCATCTGCATATTCCCACAAAATAAGGGCATGCTCACTGTAAGGTAAATCAGTGAATTCATTCTTGCCATGTGATTTTCTGAATTGAGAATCGCACATAATTGGAACGGTCTCCATATACTTGCTTCAATTAAGACAAAAAACATTAAAATAGCAACAATATACTTATATCTCCTTGTACTTGTAAAAGAATTATATGAAATTATACTCATTCAATTACAATTACTTGTGACGCAAAAACTTTATTTAAGTAATCATCAATTATAATCCAACATTCATTATTGATTTTTTAATTAAGATATGAGTTAAAATAATGATAATGGTTTAGATTTTTTAGCTTTTTAAGAAAAACATCTTACAACTTATGAAAAAATTAACATCATCCTCTTATGCTATGCTTTTTACATTACTTATTATGATTAAGATCATGCTCTTGTGCACATTAAATGTAATTCAGCTAAATTTTAGGTCAAAAAACAGCTTTATTAATTTTGGATTAATTTTGTATAAATTAGAAAGTAACAACATTTGTAATCATTAAATAAATATAATTTTATTTGTGTGATGAACATCTTAATTTTATAAGGACTTGTTATTTTACTTCTGAAATTGTAATTTAAAATTTATCAAAAATGTCTGTGTTACATGGAATCTTGAAAACAAATCAAGTAACCATATTAGACACTTGACACCTAGATAAGTGTATCATATGTATGGTCGATACTTCTCATTAGGTATGCACATATCCACGATTTTAGCCAAAAAAAATTTTGTTCTGAACTCGTTGTTATAAACCATGATTTAAGCCAAAAAAAATTTTCTTCTGAACTCACTGTTATAAACCACGATTTTATCAAAAGAAAAAGAACTTGTGTACTCAAAACATATATATTAAAATGTGATCAGAACATCACTTATGTTGTTGGTAGCTCAAGTAGTAGTGCAATGGTGATGCCCAGGCAGAGGCGTGGGTTCAAACTACACCAACTCCTTCTCAATTTTCAAAAAACTCAATTTTCAAACAACTACCTCGGCATCACCATTGCACTACCACTTTAGCTACCAACAACATAAGTGATGCTTTGTTCACATTTTAATATATATGTTTTGAGTACACAAGTCTTTTTTTTTTTTTTTGGATAAAGTCATGGTTTATAACAGCGAATTCAGAAGAAAAATATTTTTGGCTAAAATCGTGGTTTATAACAGCAAGTGCAGAACAAAATTTTTTTGGACTAAAATCGTGGTTTATAACAGCGAGTTCAGAAGAAAATTTTTTTCTCCTAAAATTGTGGTTCAGAACAGCGAGTTCATAATAATTTTTTTTTTAATTAAAAGCGCGTTTTGTAACCGCGATTTCTTAATCAAAATCGCGTTTTGTAACCACGATTTTAAGATTTTCCAAATTCCACGCGGGACAGGCCCAGAAATGTTGAAATCGTGGTTGTGAACCGTGAGTTAGCTTATTTTGGGAATTCTTTCAAAACTAGACTTAGTTTGGGAATTGAATTAGTATTCTGACTTATTTTGGGAAATGGCCCTAGGTTGTGACCTTATATAAATTATAAAGTGTTGGTAAACTTGATTTATACATAAAGAAATTTGATTTATACATATTCGTGACCACGCTTGTAAGTAAAATATGTAAAAACGTGTTTTCAAAACACATTTTAAACAAAAATTCAAAACCAGCACTCCCTCTTATTTGTCACAGAACATCGACACTCATTCTCTCTATCTCTCTGTCGACACACACAACACTTGCACTCACATGAAACATATATAATTTTTAATATATATAAATTTTATTTTATAAAATTGAACAATTAATTTTTTTAATTTAATTTATCTTTTAAATAATTTATTTTTCAAATTATTTTTATTTTTTCAATGAATTTTTTTTTTTCAAATAAACCTCAGGGGTGTCAGTGTAATTTACCTAAAAAAAAAATTTACATTTTAAGAATTAAAGTAAAAAAATAATCATTTTATATAGTTGATTATTATTTGCTATTATCAATTATTATTATATATATATATATATATAATAATAATAATAATAATAAAATATTGGTGTGAATTTTACAAAATAAAATTTATATATATTAAAAAGCCTATATGTTTGATGTGAGTGTGAGTGTTGTGGGTGTGTGTGTCAGAGAGAGGGATAGAGAGTGTTTGTGAGTGTCATGACAAACAAGAATGAGTCTTGATTTTGAATTCTTTGTTGATTTTTTCCATTTTGCTTAGAAGTGATTATTATCCATGAGTCAACAGTAAAATCGTGGTTTGCAACCACGTTTTCTGAAGATAGAAAGAATTACTTAACCACAGCATGGTTATGTATAAATCAAATTTTCTTAATTAGATTTACTTTAAAAAAATAATTACTTCAAAATTTTTGTATAAATAAAATTTTCTTAAAAGCGTGATTTGTAACCTAGACAGATATATCAATAATTTTGAATATGAAGACATTACGAAGATTCTTCTTTTATTTTTCTGTTCATATAATTTTATACTATAATTTGTATGAAGTATTGTATTTATTCAGTGCGATTGGACAAAACTGGACAAGTCATACAAAAATACAAAAATCTTAAATCATAGTGTAACTTTTTCTATGAAATTATTATTTTTTTCATTGAGTTCAAATAACTCGACTGATTTTGTATGACTTGTACTTAATTTTAATTTCAAACATTGTTCACGTCATTTTTTATAACTGATGGTCAAATTAGTGAGATTTATGGACAATTAAAGAGAAGTTACTTTTATTGACATTATTCCCTCTGCCAATAAGGACCTTAATGACAAAGTTATTTGATAGGTTATTTCCTATGACATTATTCCCTAACTTAGGGAAATAACCTCATCCGAAATAACGTAGGAAATAGGGAAATAACATAACAAAAAAATTATCGACCTGAAGCGAGTCAAACTTGAGTTTCATTAATATTAAAGAGCTCTCATTATGTGTTAGAAATTAGGTATGCTCCTTTCAGATCTCAAGTTGAACTCTCAGTGTGTTTCATTAATTGAGATTTGTCGGATCTACGTGGAATGGACATTTGGTGTGGATTATAAGATTAGTTGATAAATACGTAAACTGATTCAGACATCCGACTATCATAAAAAGTTATAATTTAATTGAATAAACATAATGCAGGCGCATAAAGAACAAGTCAATTGAATAATTCAAGTGGGTAAAAATTATCGAGAATGACTCATTTTATAAATCAAATACTTTAATTTTTTCAAACATAATTCCTAAACAATTTTTTTTTTTTTTTTTATATCAAATGTTTTCATAATTGCATTTTCCATGACGACTTAGAAGGCCTCTTTTGGCAAGAGGTAAAAAGTAATGTTTTGACTTCTAATTTTTTGTGGATCAAATTATTCGACCTCTAATATTTATATCAATTTTTTGTAGATCACTTCTAAAAAGTCATTTATTTATATCAAATTTATAAAAGGGAATGTCATGAATTTTAAGGAGGAAAAACTCGAAAATGAAATTCAACCGTAAATGGGGCAAGAAATTCAAGTAAACTATACTTTTTATATTTAACCACGATTACATTTGAATTTAGTGCATAAATTTAGTCAAACCAATTTTTCTTATCGTAGGGGCATGTGGCATCAATGGCATATTTTAAAGTTTTCTTTTATTTTTTATTTTTTATTTTTCATTTTTGGGTCAACATTCTAAGTAGTTAGATTTTTAATTTGTTAATAAAATTTTAGTGTACTACTTAAAGGGTCACCCATAGAAAATATTAACAATCACAATCACTCTTTAAAAAAATTTAATAAGAAAACGAAAGCAGGCCTATACCGACATAAAATTCAATTATCTGACTTTTCTATTTTGCCATATCCCTATCTCCAAAATATATATATGTATATATATTTTTGTTCCTGACCAAAATGATGAGAAAACTTCCATAGCAATTTCTCATCACAAATTTTGTTCCTTACTTTTCAATTTCTTATTCTTACTTAAAAAATTGAAAGTTAGAACAAAATTATTTTTGTTACTTTATTAATTTTAAGTTATTACTACTCCACATCACCTAAGTAATAATAATTTTTACAGCCAAATTAACGTTTCACTTTCTTATGTAATTATTATTATTATAGATAATTATTTATTCATTACGTAAAAATTATTTGTTCCTAAAAAAAATTATATAACATTATTTAAAAAATTTAACTTATCATAAATTTCTTAACCCCTAATTTCTGAAACCATAACCCTCATTTCTAATTTCACAATTTAAAACCGTTAATTGAAAAATGATTTCACATTCATTAATTCAAAACCCTAATTCAAAACCAAAACCCTCATTTCTGATTTCACATTCAATAGAAAACCATAACCCTCATTTTCTTATTTCAAACATAATATTTAAATTTTGCTAAACAGATGCAACATTCAACAGATGTCACATTGAACAGAAATCTGATTTCACATTCAATACAAATTTGATTTCACATTCAACAGATTTCACAATTATAAACAGATTTAAGATAAATATAAACCATTCAACATTCACATTCAACAGATTTCTAAACAGATTTCACAAATATAAACCATAATCTTAACCCTAACCCTAATTTAAAATTTAAGATTTCACATTGAACAGATTATCTATAATTAAAATTCAATGAATTATCTATAATTAAACACATTCAACAAATTCAACAACAAATTATCTATAGCAAAAGATTTCACATTCAACAGATTATCTATAATTAAAATTCAACAAATTATCTATAATTAAACAAATTCAACAAATTATCTATAATTAAAATTCAACACATTCAACATTCACATTCAAGAAATTATCTATACTTAAAATTTCACAAATATAAACCGTAATCCTAAATTATTATTTCTGATTTCACAACATTTTATTCACGAATATAAACCCTAACCCTAAGCCCACATTCATGAACCCTAACCCTAATTTATTCACAAATATAAACCCTAACCCTAACCCCACATTCATGAACCCTAACCCTAATTTATTCACATTTTCACAAACACAAATATATTCACAAATATAAACTCTAATCTTGATTTATTCACAGTAAAGTAGATGATAGAAGCCATACCAACGAGAGAGAGACAGTACTGAATCAGAGGGAGCTCGAGAGAGAGAGAGAGAGAGCAGGTAGCTCAAGAGAGAGAGAACAGAGTGAGAGGAGTAAAGAGCGAGAGAGAGACAGCAGAGGGAGAGAGGAGAAAGCGTGAAGAGGGAGGGAGGAGAAAGCGTGAATGCAAAACACAAGGCTGGGGGGGTTAAATAGAAGTTCTAAGATCGTGATTGTGAACCACGATTTCACTTAAAGAAAAAAAATTTGCCCTAAAATCGTAGTTACAAATAGCGAGTTCATAATTTTTGATAAACTCGTGGTTATGAACAGCGAGTTCAGAAGAAATTTATTTTTTGATGAACTCGTGGTTTCAAACAGCGAGTTCAGCACAAAATTTTTTTGGGATGAAATCGTGCTTGTAAAAAGCGAGTTCAAAGGGAAAATTTTTTTAATTAAACTCGCGTTTCGTAAGCGTGAGTTCTTAATCAAACTCGCTTTTAAATAAATGAGTTTCAAATTTGGCTTCCATGGCGCAGAGGTGGAAAAGTGTTGAACTCGCGATTGTGAACCGCGAGTTAGCTCATTTCGAAAATTCTTTCAAAACTAGGCTTAGTTTGAAAATTCCTTTATTATTTTGACTTATTTAGGAAAATGCCCCTTAAATCCCTCCTTATCATATATAAATTCAGAGCAGATAGTACAAATCGTAGATAGTGATTCATCAATTCTGCTTCATGTGGTCTCTTTAGAGCCATTAATCCTGAAAATGCAAAGCTATCTCTCTAATTATTAGGGTATAGAGAGTCTCTATACCTACCTACATATACACATCCACACAATTATAATGTAATTTGAATTATTTTATTTTATTTTTAGCATTTTAAAAAAAATAATTGTCTTGATTATTTAGTCAAAACAAATCTAAAAAGTTTTTTTAAAAATTGACGTTATTTTTTAGAAAATTCACTGAAAACAAAAATTAAGACAATTTTTTAGGCTTTTTTTTGGGATAAAAATTGACTTATGTTTTACTTTAGTGGACTTTTTAAAAACTTTTTTTGAATTTTTTTTTATGAAACATTAGGCCATTTACTAGAAACAATCTAAAAGTAAAAAAATATGATATAATTTTTTAAAAAAATCTCTAAAGGTGAAAATAAATTATATTTTGATTTTTTTTTTTTTGGCTCACATCATCACCTCTCTACTTTTTTACATGTTTTTTAAAAAAAAGTTTAAAAAGTCAGCTTTTAATTTATTTTCCAAAGTAGGCATAAATAAGTCGCTTATTGGCTTATTGACTTAGTGCCGTTTTGGGAACCCATACAAAAAGCAGCGTTTTTAGGTTGGGAAAAAAACGTTGAAGTTTGCAAAAAAGCTGAAAACGCCATTTGAGAAGCTCCAAAAACGCAACTTGGCTATTTACCAAACTACCCTCAGCTTAGGTAAATTTCTTCTATTGACTAAGGTTATTTTGGTCATTTTGAAGTGATATGACACTTTTAAAAAATATTAAACCAAAAAGTAAAAAAGTCAACTTTTTACCAACTTCTCAAATCACTATCAAAAAAGCTAAAAAGATTGGTAAAAAGCTAAAAGTCAACTTTTTACTAACTTCTCAAAACACACCTCTTATTATTTCTATCACATTATCTCTCTACTTTTTTACACATCTTTTTATAATAAGTAAAAATATTAAAAAAATAGAGCATACCCAAAACAACCTTAAGTCAAAAAAGACTACTAAAAAACTTGGAAAAAAGAAGAAGAGTAAAACAGAAATGGAGCACAAATTATATTTTGGGGGCAAAAAGCACCCACAAAAGGCCCTTAGATTTTTTTTTTTTTTTTTTTAAACGACAAAATTGAAAACATATAATTACATGGTAAGATATAAAACATATAGAAAATGAGAAAATTATTAGCAAATCAGTGAGAACTTCTCCACAACTTCAACGCACATGGAATGGGGAAAATTATCACATGCATCTTATTGAAGTACATGGATTAGATCAACTTAATTGGTGCTAATGTTGAGTTAATTAAAATTGATGTATTAATTGCTTCAAACATGGTGTTAATAGTGAAACACACACTGTTTCAACAAATAATTTAGAACAAGTTCTATCTAAAAATAAATAAATAAATTAGAACAAGTTCCCTTGCTAGAGGGAGGAAGTTAGGCCAATTTAAAGTTCAACGATAATGTGACAATAATAATTTTTTTTAAATTATGTTTTGTTTATTATTTTGTATATTAACATTATATTAGTAATAAAGTACTGACACAGAAAATAATTAATAAAGTATATTAGAAAAATATAATTATCATCATTATTTGAAAATGAAATTGAGGAATTATTGTAAGCCAATTATTTCAAGGGACCTACGTCCATCTTTCTTGTGTTTTTAATGTGTTAAAAATTGAGTGAAACAGTGACAATACATGGCCCACTTTGGAACTCAGATTATTTTGAAAAGTTGGTTAAAAATTGACCTTTTTTACTTCCTTTTTTTTTTTATAGAAAAAATCGTATAAAAAAAAATAGAGAGATAATGTGATATAAAATAAGTTAAAAACTTTTTAAATTTTAACCATCTTCTCAAAAAAGACATAAATATCAATTTGTATATAAAAATAAAATAAATTAAACTAAGGCTCAATTTGACAACACAGTTATAAGTGGCGTTTTGGCTTGCCAAAACGCTAAAAGTAGCTTTTTTTTTTTGTCATAAATTGATTTGGGATTTTGGTTATAAGTCAAAAGGGAAATTATGAAATTACCCTCCATAGGTGCAAAATGACATGGTAAAAATGTGTAATTTTTCAATTGGATATGAATAGTTTGGTCATTTTATTATAATTTGACATCATAAATAAATATTAATAAAAAAAGTCAAAAGTAACTTTTTACCAACTTTCCAAATCATTTGTCTAAAAAAGTCAAAAATTTAATTAAAAATCGAAAAACACTTTTTACCATCTTTCCAAAACAACCTTAACTAGCACATGGCAGACAAAAAATTCCCAAATCATTAATGAGACATTGAGAGGGCCAAGAAAACAAGAGATTGCAGAAGGAAAAGAAAATAACAAACCAAGTACTTTGATTATCTTGGGTTAACAATGTACACAAAATTAATTGGAAAATATTTTACTGTGCAATGTATAATTTTATTATAAATTTATATAAGTAACTTTATAAAAATTTATAAATTAAATATAAATTTGTTTAATTACATAAATTTCACGAACTTAAGTGAAATTGTGTTCAATTTATATATTTTTGTGAGAACATTTATATAAATTTATAAAAACTTTCATAATTTTATAGAAATTTATATGGTATATATTGCACACCAAAAAAAAAACTCAAATTAATATTATATGTCCGTTTAATCCCATTTCTTTTTCTTTTTCTTTTCATATTGACTTTATTCCATTTTGTGTAGAATTATAAGAAGCTCACCTTCCCATAGTCTTATCTCCACCATGTTCTATCCTACAAACAAAAACCCCTCCCCACACCCACCCCACCCCACCCATTATGGAAGAAGCTATTAGCTTAGAATGTGAAGATCAAACCACTTGTTCCACTTGTTCCACCACCACCACCAACACCACCACTACCACCGTCGCTGCCGCCACCACCACCATCACAACCGCCACCTCCTCCTCCCCATCATGCTCGTCTCCAACAACCATCTCAACCAAATTAGTGATAAAAAAAGGGTCTAAAAGGATTCAAGAACCCAAAAAAGACAATGAGATAAGCAAGAAGGCCAAGAAGAGTAGTGATGATGGAAAACACCCGATTTATCGCGGCGTTCGCATGCGTAGTTGGGGGAAATGGGTGTCTGAAATCCGAGAGCCGAGAAAGAAATCAAGAATATGGCTTGGCACTTTCGCGACAGCCGAAATGGCGGCTCGAGCCCACGACGTAGCTGCCATTGCAATCAAAGGTCAGTCGGCTCATCTCAACTTCCCCTCGCTGGCTCATGAGTTGCCCTGCCCAGCTTCCAAGTCCCCCAAAGACATCCAAGCCGCGGCTTCCAAAGCTGCTGCCCTAGCCACTCCGAGGAGCCACGAAGCTGAAATTGAATCTGAGCCGAGCCAAGCCGAGCTGATGGGTTCGCGATCACCGGACTCCACCATGGCATCTCATGATAATAGAGCCAGAGAGTCATCAAATTCACCTCTGAGCAACATTGATGACCCATTTTTCGACCTTCCAGATCTCTTCCTAAACCTCGGTTATCGAATCAACGACCTCTATTACACACCAGCGTGGCAGCTGAGCCGAGCCGAGCCGGTTGATGATGAGTTTTGGCCTGAAGAGCCTTTCTTGTGGGCTTGAAGGTGTTTGTTACTGCTCTGTAAACATCAATCCTCCTTTTTTGTTTTTTTTTTTTTTATTTGAATCAATCCCTCCTAATCTTCCCATTCATGTTATATATATTGAACATTAAATTAATTAAGTTAGTTGATTGAGAAAATCCCATGTAAATTAGCGTGTTTGTGAAATAAAATATTTTTTTTAGTTTTTTATACAAAATGGGAGGGTCATATGGGTTTTGATATAGTTAAGTTGCTAGACTTAAAAACCCATAGTCTCAACGTTTTGATTAGGGTGCTCGCAGTTTGATTATGGATGGAAATCTTCAATCTCTTATTTGTTTATTAGGTTGGCGAATTGAAAAAAATTAATTTATATTTATCTGTCGGATTAACGGATGCAGATTGAGTGGATTTGCGGATGGATGCGAATTGGTTTGGCAGTTTAAATTTTTACAAATTTTGAACATGATATAACAACTTTCTAACATTTTTTTTTGGATAACAATCCAACACAAATAACCAAAAGATTATCAAGTAAATTATCAAATACCAATAATAAATACATATAAGAAAATCATGTATTATCAAAACTACTTCATTACTTTTTTTATTATTCAAAAACTATTTAATTTGATTTTTTTTTTAAATTATAAAATTAAACCTTATATTTTCTATATAAAAATACTAAATATCAACACTTGCCATTTGATAAATAAAAAAAAATTCAAATTGAAAACATAACAGAATATCTAAATTGTTTTTCAATTAAAAATACAAACAGAATAACTAAATAAATTGAAAACACAAAGTCTTACAAATTACTAGAGGTACTCGCGGTTTGGTAATTTGGTTGCGGCCAAAAGAACTTCAAATCCGCCATCCATCCAAAACTAGGTGGATTGAAAAAAATCAATCTTTAACCGTTCGCTCGTCATTACGCATCTGTCCAAAATGCGACGGATCAATTCGGTTTGAACGAGTCAAAATATTCACTGAGCATTCCTAATTTTGATGTAGTTAAGTTGCTAAGGGATATTTTGGGAAGATGATTAAAAACTGCTTTTTAACTTTTTTTGACTTTTCTGTGAGAGGGGAAAGTGGGTTAAAAGCTGAGACCGACTTTTAACCCACTTTCCAAAATAAAACCTGGGGGTGCTGCTGTGACTAAGTCACAGTAGCAATCTGCTGTGCTTTTGTAGAGAATTTTTTTGAGTTTTTTATGATGATCTGAACCGTTCATATTATAGGGTTTGTTAAACAGATCATCAATGTAAAAAATCAAATTGATTGGAAATCTATAACTTTATAACAAGAGTACATTTGTTTTTAAAAACATAAACGGTTAACATTATCTTGATAATTTTGTAAAACAATTTGAATCTGATCATAGGGTTACAGATTTCTGATTAACTTGATTTTTTTGCATGTATGATATACTTGACAAATCCTACAATATAAACAGTTCGGATCATAAAAAAGACTCGAACCCCCACGGACTCTCTGCTGTGACTTAGTCACGGCAGCAGCCCACGTCCCCAAAAATTACACAGCAGCAGCCCACGTCCCCCAAAATTAGCCTAAATTTAGAAATCCATAGTCTAATGGGTTTTGATGCAGTTGATGTCGAGTTCCTAAATTTAGAAACCTAGATGATAGAACTCAAGAAATGCATCATGTGTCGTTGATATCATGACAACTTCACTTTGACCTCAACCTTTCTTTATTTTTTTATTTTTTTATTTTATAAGACTGCAAAGCTGGTGTTCCATGTAAAGAAGCATGTGGGTGGAAATTCTCTGCCTACATCATCCGAGAAAGAAAATATAATCGTAAGATGGTGGTTTTTGTTAATAAAGTTATATTATATTTAAAGGGTCTGCTCCATCAGTTTGAGTTTTTAATTTTTTTTCTCACCATACAATACCACTGGCACTGGGCCAAATCTTAAGTACAAAAATTTAAAAAAAAAAATGTTGAATACATGAAGTTTTTGTTAAAACGGGATATGATGAGTTTTATTTTATTTCTGTAGAAATTATTTTTATGACTCAAACCTGTTCTACCAAGATGTAAATAAAAAGTCATTGTTTTCTATTAAATTGTCTTTTTACCTTTGTCACCTAACTAATGTAGAACATGAAGACAAATTAAATTGGTCGATATATAATATATTAAATAAGTAAAAAGAAGCATCCATTGTATAAAGAAAATAATATGGTTACAGAATTTTTATACACAATTTATTATAAAAATGACATGATAATAATAATTTTAAAAATATAAATCATCTTGTACTAATTTTTGTGAATATATATATATATATATATTTATTTATTTATTTTTATAACAATACTCTTTTTGTAATTATTCTTAGGAGATTATATGTGCCTACCGAGTTTGGACACACACTAGGTCATGATCTTGGTCACACTTTAGACTTTTTTTTCTTTTCTTTTCTTTATTTACTTTTATTTTTTAATTTTTTAATTTATTGTTTAAGTCACTTTTTCTTTCTTTCGTATCATCTTTCTTACTTTCTTCACTTTAATCATATGGCAAACTATATGCTCTCTGGGTAAATTCTATAAAAATAAAAATAAAAGGTAAAACTTTTTTTTTTTTGGAAGTGTGTGTGGAAAATGGCAATTCATCTAGTTGAATAATTTCTTTTATGTCTATAATATTATATTTGAATTAATCATTTTTATCATAAAATGAAATTAAAGTAAGTAGGGACATGAGCTGCATGAAACCACCTAAAACCATTAAAAAAATTTGTCCATGAATATGTGGTCTCAATATCTTTATCCCTTTCATTTTCCACATCTCTCAACTAAATTGATTAATATTAATACAAATAAGTCTACCTACGTGAATTAAATTATAAAAAGTATCTTGAATGTACATATTTGAATAATAAGATCCATTTATATATATAAATAATTAATTAAATAAGCCAACTCATGTCTTGCCCAATTTGGCTTGATAGTGACTTTTTTTCATCTAACCAAAGAGGCTTTTGTTGTACAAACTTAAGTTGGTGTTTTTTTTTTTTTTTTTTAGAGATATGAGTTCCACCATGCTAATTAACAGGGTATGTTATGAATATTTTGCAATACAATTTAATTGTGTATACATAGACTTATTGATCTTAAGATGGTTATTAGATCGGTTTGAATTAAGAAAATTATGGAATGAGGTGATAATTCATATCACAGAGATATTGTAGTTAACCTGTCATGGCTAGAGATTCTTGAGTTCAATAAGGACGACCCACACTGTTTATCATAACCCATCAAGGGACCTAGCAGATACTAAATGCAACAAACAATAGAGATTAAAAGCTCACCTAAATAACAGTAATGTGTGGTCATGAAATCATGAAGATCCAAACCTAGCTGGGCCAATCAATATTTGGTTTGAGAATGATATTGATTTTTGTCTAGGGGGAACTATACTAACGGTCCCTATAATTTAGAACTTATATCATTTTGATCCCTGACTTTTTAATTGTGACACATTTGATCCTGAATTTTGAATCTTGTTCCAAATAAGGACAATTGAAAATACCATTAGATTTTTCAAGGGCAAAATGGTCAATTTGATAAAATATAAACTAATTTGACAAAAATAAATGTCAAAAAAATATTTTTGAATTTTTAAAAATTATTTCTATCCACTAAAAATAAAATTATGTAAAATTAATAAATCTTTTATACATTTATTTATTTATTTTACCAAGTTAATTTTTATTATGTGTTTGGATGATAATCATGTAAAATTAATTTTTAAAAATTTTAAAATATTTTTTTGACATTTATTTTTGTCAAATTAGTTTATATTTTATCGAATTGATGATTTTGCCCTTGAAATTAAGCAATGGTATCTTCAATTGTTCTTATTTAGAACAAGATTCAAAATTTAAGATTAAATGTGTCACAATTAAAAAGTCAAAAACTAAAATGATATGAACCCTAAACTATAAAGACTGTTAGTATAATTTGCCCTTTTGTCTATTGATGGAGCAAGACAGCAAATAGTACTGTACACCCTCATCTTGCAGGCAATTAACAAACAAAAATACTAGGAATCTAGTACAAAATTGGTTGGCATAGACGTATGGGTGGTTGTACGTAGAGGGAGGAGAGGGAATTGTTATTATTGTTGATAAAAAATACAAAACCTGTCACATGCAGAGAGAAAATGGCCAAGCTGACCATATATTACAAAAAATGCTTGGTTATCATTTTTTGAAAATATTTTTTAAAAAATTTTACTTTTTTATTTTCTGTATTTTTTTGTTTTTACTGATTTTTTAAAATATTTTGAGCAATTTTTTTAAATTTTTAGACATACTTAACATAAATATACCTAAAAAGTTAAAAAAAAACTTGAAAAAAACCTTTTAAAAATTCACTAAATTTCAAAAATACAAGAATTCAGTATAGTTTTTGTATTTTTATGTATTTATTAATTTTTAAAAATATTTTTTCACAAATTTTTTACTTTTTAGATACATCTAAGTAAGGTGTATCTAAAAAAATAAAAAAAAATGTTTAAAATTTCAAAAATATTCACTAAAAACAAAAAAACACGAAAATAAAAAAACTTTGTTTTTAAAAAACTTAACTCAAAAAATTCAAACCAAACATACTAAATTATACAATATCTTATGTTTTGAGGTGATATATACGTGTGTGTGAGAGAGAGAGAGAGAGATTACTAGGTTGGGGTAACAAGATGGTAAATGTGACACACCCCATGGAAATTTACCATAAATAGTACAGCTAGTCTTCAAAGAAACCAATTGTGCATAGTGGTTAGGATATGTATTTTTCACGTGAGAAGTTATGGGTTGACTAGTAGTTCACTTTTAATTCTCGCTTTCCCTTGAAGTTATTCTCAAGATTTATAGTCAGAAATTACTTAGTATAGTGAAATGAGAGGATTAAATGTATGTAAATATCAAACAATGTGACATCCTATGATAACTAAATAACCTTACAAGTTTCACATAATTATATTGAATTATCTTGTAAAGTTTTAATACACATAATGGTTAATCTCTTTTTTATCAGTAATTTTTTTTTATATTGAAATGTATATTTTATTTTATTATATTTATTTATGTGCCAAACTTATGAGATTAGTATTATATTTTAATTTTTCTAAACATCAGAAATGGTTAGTATAATTTGCCTATCTTTTTCTTATATTGCCCTTTCTTTTCATTTTCCATGGCTTTTTTTTTTTTTTTTTTTTTGGGGGGGGGGGGGGTTTTTGGATGACATGGAAGAGCCCTAGTGGCTAACAGAAAGTTGGGAAAGACTGACCCAATGAAATGGAATGGAATAGAAGAGGAAATAGTGAGGAAACCATCTTTGTCTTTTCTTTTGAGTTGGAAACATATTCATCTAAATGCTTTTTAAGTGAATGATTAAGATACTTGTATGCTTTTGATGCATTAGAGCTATTCACTTTTATATCTTAGTTTCTTGAGATAGAGATTTGTTCTGAAAAAAACAACCATATAAATAAATCATCATTGATCCAAGCATCTTAGCCAAAGTGCTAGGTAAGGGTGTGTGAGTCAATAAATATGCTCCACTTTTAACTTTTGGCATTGTATGCCAAAATTTTATCATATCATTCACTGTCATTAGGTTGATTAATTATTAAATTTTACCACAAAATATGACATATATATTTCATCATTATGATCCAAATGACTGTCAATACATGAAATAATCATTGTTTTTGTCTTCACTCTTCTTCTTTTTATTTTATTTTTTTCTTTTCAATATATATATATAAATTTTTTACCTTTTTTTGTCTTCAATAATTTTTTTCCCAATATTTTTTCTTTTTTATTGGACTATGTTACGGCCCTAAAATTTTTTAAAATGGATCAAATTAAACATAGTTCGCTAAAGATATTTGAAAAAAAAATCCAATTTGTTCTCATTTTTAAAAACTTATAAGGGTTCAAGTCTAGAAATATCCGAAAAGAAAGAAAAAAAATCTCTTTTTTTTTATTATAAATAATCACAAAAGACAATAATAAAATAAAAACAATTGTCAAACAAGGCATCGTGTGTAAATCAAAACAAGGTGGCTTTTACAAGATCTAACTTCTAATCAATTTTGATTACATGTTTACTCATTAACCTATGAAGGAGATTTCTACACTAACATATATGAGAGCTTTGATTTATTTCATGCCCATGTTTCAGGGCATTTTTTATTAATATTATTTTTTGGTTGTTTGGTATTTTATAATAATACTTTCATTGATAAAACAATGCTTTTGACATTGGAAAAGTAAGGTTTAGAGGCAGGTCAAGTCTCAAAGCACAAGATATGATTCGAAATAAAGAGGACAAATCGAGGCTTCCGAATACAAGAAACAGTAAGCTTAGAAAATTTCACCACTTAAAGTTCTATTCTTCCACACAATTAGATTAATGATCTTCCAAATCTTGAATTATTATTATTATTATTATTATTATTATTATTATTATTATTACCATGAACAAAAAAAAAAAAAAAAACTGTTTTTTTTTTGGCCAATTGGGGCTTGACACGCACGACCCCCCAGCACCCCCCCAGCTGGGGGTCGGATTGTTAACATACTGTTTGAATGATAATTATTTATGAATATAAATGTTATTCCAAATAACTATTTTCGTATCTGAAACTTGCACAAATATTTTTCCTTAATATAGTGTTAAAAATTAATTGCATGTGGAAAAAATAGAAACTCTAACGATAAAGTAAGAAAAATTAAATTTAATGGTTAAAGTAGGAAAATTGTAAATCCTAACACTGTGTTTAGATTATGATTTGAATAGAGATTTGGAAATGGAAGGGAAATAGAAAAGAAAAAAATTTAGTTTATATTTCAATTACATTTGCCTTAAATTTTTTTTTATTTTATTTTTTTTATATTTGTAAATCCCTACCAAAATTCATGATACAAATACAGTTCAAGGAGACAAAGTGTAATTTATATACTAATTTATTCAACATGGCACCATGTGGCTACCAAATTCATTTTCTATTTAATTTTGAATGAATTGTTAAAGTAATTGAAAAAGAAAAAACTACAAACTTTAAAAACTCGAATAAAAAAAGAAAAGAAAAGAAAAGAGTCTACTGGATAAAATAAAAAATTGCTGAAATTTGAGAAAGTGTGATCTACCTTAAATATTTTGTATATTTATGTGCATGTGATGGGGTTACCAATTCTGGATCATGAGGTCATTCAAGTTGGAGACAAAACTGACAACCCGTTTGGTAGAGTTATGAAAAAATGATTATAACTTATAACTTAATAATTTATAACTTATAGCTGTGAATATAAATTAATTTTTGACTTATAAATTAAGTTTCTTCTCCATCATTCAAAGAATAAGTTGATTTTTAACTTACAAAAAGCTATAAGTTGTATTGTTAAGTTGAATTAAACACATCAAAATAGCTTAAATTAAGCTAAAAGTTAAAATAAGCTGAAAATAAGTCCTACCAAACAAGACAACTAGTTGAAACAAAGCTATAATTAATCTACAAAGGTAACACACATCTTATATAATACTTTTGGGTTTACACAAAACTATACAATAACAATAATAATAATTATTATAATAATAATAAATTATAGCAAAGAAAAAGAAAGAAAACTGAAGAAATTGAAGCAAAAAAGAAAAGAAAAAGAAATAATCTAAAACGAGACAAAGGATGAAAAAAAAAAAGTTAACAAAGTGCAAAGTATATAAAGCAAGTAAAGCCCCACCACAAGATGAAACTTGGAACACAAGCTAGAATCCAATAATATTAAGCGTGGTGACTCAAACAAAAAAATAATAATAATTACATTTAAAAAAAAAAAAAAAAAAACTTTGTTGTGCAAGTATAGACGAAAATGATGAATAGAAGGGACAATTATTTGTGTCCTATATCATAGGGTATAGTCGAAATAAGTGGCGTTTTGTTATTGGAGCCACAAAAGTAGTGTCTGGTCCCATTGATCATTGTTCGCGGTAAATTATATTTTACCCTCGGATATTTTTTTATTTTGACTCTTAATTTTTTTTTTTTATTTTGACTATTTATATATATATTTTTAATTTACTCTTAAAATTAATTTATGTCTAAATTTTTTTAAAAAAAAAAGTTATACATTGAAAATTAAATTTTAATATAATAATATATTTTCATGTTATACTGTAGATAATGTGACATTTTTTGTTTAATTTTAAACATAAATTAATTTTAAGAGTGAATTAAAAAAAAGAAGAAAAAAAAATTCATGTACCAAAGCGAGAAAACATCCAAACATAAAAGACAAATATAATTTATTCATTATTTAGCCTCCGTTTGGGAAGAAAGGTTTGGGCTAAAATAGTCATATAAGACAAAATAAGCTATTTTAGTTTAATAAAACAAAACATCACATTCAACCTATAATCATTATATTCTTTCTCTTACAAAAAATTAAAAAAATCTAAAAATCATTCTCAAACGAGACTTTTTAATTTCAAATTAAAATAATTAAAAAATTAAAAAGTTACAAAATCAATCCACTTCCCAAACAAACCATAGTGTCTAACACATTATTCAGTGTGTGAAGCTTTAAACTTATCAACAAAGGAGATGAGTCTAGACTGCTTATTATTTTTTATTTTTTATTTTTTTTGTTGTTTTGATGCAATGGAAGTCGCCATTAACTGAATATTTAAGGGAAAAAATTGTCTCATTTGGTAAGGTCGCAAAATAAAAAAAAAAAAAAAATTTTTTTTTTTTTTTTTTTTTTTTTTTTTTAATCAATATCTTCTCTCTATTTTTTCTATACATAATACAAAAAAAATCAAAAAAATACACTCATTTAATCTTTCTAAACTTGACCTTGATCTCATTTGGGATTTTTATATTTAAGCACGTGTCTAACCCTATTGCTCCAACGCATTTAGGAGCTACACGTTTAAGTGAAGTCTGCCCCTAAAATGCAATGCTCCAAAACACACCATAATTAATTTTTTAACACTACTAATCATAACATTTCACAGTCCAAAACCATATACAGATTGTTTAGTTTCAGTTTTTCTGAATTTAATTTTTTTTAAATTAAATTTTTTATTTTTTTATTTTTAGTGAATATTTTTAAAATTTTAAATAATATTTTTACTTTTTTAGATGTACCTTGCTTAGATGTATTTAAATAATAAATTATTTGTGAAAAAATATCTTTAAAAAATTAATAAATACATAAAAATATAAAAAAATGTACTGAATTTTTATTTTGTTATTATATTTTTGGTATTTAATGAATTTAAAAAAAAAAACAAATATTATACTTTCTAAGAGTATTTATATTAAGTGTGTATAAAAATTAAAAAATTACTTAAAATATTAAAAAAAATCAGTAAAAACAAAAAAACATAAAAACGAAAAAGTAAAATTTTTTAAAAAGTAAATTTTGAAAATTGAAAACAAACACCCAAAAATGTAATTAATAATAGTAAATCAACACATGACTTACAATTACCTGAAAAATACTGTGGCATGGCACATAAAATTGACACATTGATGTGAGCACAGAGTTGTACAAATGCATGATGGTATAGCATTTTTTATTTTAATATATTTTTTTGGGGGGTTTGATCAGAATGGTATGGTACGGTGAAGTACGACATATGTAACAATCTCAGTCTAAAATCTAGAAACAAACCCAAGTACATTGCCAAAGTACCAACATTAGAAAAACAAAAGAAAAAAAAAAAATTCAAGTCCTTACTTGATTATACTGTACTTTGGGGTTGTAATATATACCCTAGCTAGCTAGCTTTGTTTTACAATATGTCAATTGAAGGACATAGCAAAGAAAACAACAATTATATATATATATATATATATGTGTGTGTTACGTCTCCAATTATATATGGTAGGGGAGGAGGGTTTACATCATTTTCTGTTTTACAATATGTCAATTAAAGGACATAATAAAGAAAATAATAATTATATAAATGTATATATATTTATTGTAATTGTGACATCTCCATTTATATATGAAAGCGGAGGAGGCTTTATATCATTTTCTATTTTCCAATATATCCATTAAAGGACATAGCAAAAAAGACAACGTGTATATATATATATATATATATATTTGTTGCAGTTATGACATCTCCAATTAGATAGGGAGGGGAGGGGAGGGGCGGTTTACATCATTTTCTGTAAAAATCACAATAGATAGTCCCAATTTCATTCACTCCATACATATAGTGGCTCCAATACTATTGGCAATTATAGGACCATGGCATTTACATAATAGAGCATTTGGACCACGTTGAATGTGGCAATAAAGCATTATTGGTGTGCCCTATGCGTAATAGACCTTGGCGTGACCTTTACCTTTGGTACCCCTCTCTCTCTCTCTCTCTCTCTCTCTTCTGTATGAGTCTTGCTTGGGTAATAAAAGTAATAGTATCAGGAATTGTTTGGAGTTTACTTATTTAATGTAGTTTTTAATTTTTTATAAAAAGATTTGTAAAAAATTAGATAAGTAATGTAATCTAAATAAATGAACTTATTTAAGGTTATTTTGAGAAGCTTGTTAAAAATTAATTTTTTGATTTTTTTGGACTTTTTTTTTTAAAAAACGTATAAAAAAAATGTGACCTAAAATACATTAAAAGTCAAAAAATAACTTTTTACTATCTTTTAATGCATTCTTAGGCAATCTCTCAAATTGTCATGTGATATTTTTTATGTAGTACTTTCAACTAATTGCATTGCAAAAAACTTTGGAGATAGAACCATGTTAATCAACCTTCCCAGATAGTTAACAATGGTGAATGACCTATCTGGTGAGTTTTGTGGTTACTTATTTGTCAGGTGCACTAGACTCCATGGAGCAAGGATTCTTTAGAATTTTTTTTTTTTAAAATTTTCTAGAGTGATGTATTATGTGGTTGAGATTTAATAACAAGTCATATCGATTTTTCAACATTAAATCTCAACTACATAATACACTACTTTAAAAAATTAAAAAAAAATAAACACTCTAGAGAATCCTTGGTAGACTCGAACAGACTGCCTAATAATTATTTGTCTTTCATAGGTGACATAAAGAAAAAAAGAGAAAAAGAAAGAATAGAAGTTATAATTGTTCGTGTGGTACTTTCAGCTAACAGTGTAGATGAAAATTTTACAGACACACGATTATATTAATTAACTTCTGTTGGATAGTTAAGAGATCATGAATGACAAATTTCGCAAGTTATGTAATTTTACAGACACACGATTATATTAATTGTTCGTGTGGTACTTTCAGCTAACAGTGTAGACGAAAATTTTACAGACACACGATTGGGAAGTTGCGTTTTGGGGTTTTTTTTTTTTTACTAAAAGATAAATTGGTTACAAAATTTAAAAAAAAAACAAATGCAAATAAAATATCACATCAAAACCTGTAATCATTTTACTTTTTTTTTTTACAAACATCACATCCAATCACAAAAAAACTTAACTTTCTTTCCAAACACAAAAAAAAATTTCTCTAATAATATCCTACAATTAAAAAAACTTACAAAAAAAACTTATTTCCCAAACACCCACTGTATAGACTTCAATAGATTACACAATAATTATTTGTCTTTCATGTAAGACATAAAAATCAAAAGGAGAGAGAGAGAGAAAGAATGGAAGCTACATGCAGACAAAAGACGACAGGAAAAGGAAACCTGAAAGAAACATGGAAAATGAAGGGTGAAGATTTTCATGTATTATAACTTTTATTTTTATTTATTTATTTATTTATTTTTTTTTTTTGGTGGAAGTGACATGTAACCCACCTATGTTAGATACGTGTATCATTTTCACAATTTTGTACTTTTGTATTTTTTGTATTTTTTTTGGATTAAGTGTTGTTTTTGTATTTGAAGTTGTTTAAATGGGTGTTTAGGAAGTGGATTTTTATGTAAGTTTTTTTAGTTGTAGGATTTTATTTGAAGAAAAAGATTTTGGTGTTTGGAAAGATAGTTGGGTTTTTTTGTAGTTGAATGTGATGTTTGTGAGAGAAAAAGTGAAATGATTATGGAGTTAGATGTGATATTTTATTTGGATTTGTTTTTTTTTTTATTTTGCAAAAAGTTTATCTTTTAGTAGAAAAAATCAAAAAAGACCCAACACACAAATTTCCTAAACACCATTTAGCAAGTAAAACACATATTTGAAATTATTGAGTAGACCCAAATAACCATGTTATTTTTGTACTACAAAAATGCTTCGGAGCTGCTCTAATGACGTGACTCCGATCTAATGGCATGACTTCGACATGGCAACCACTTTTGTTAACTCGCCCTTTTCTGTCTCTTTCTTATTCTTGATTTCAAATTTCAAAATTATTTTCGAAGTCGTCTTTCTCTCTATATTCGCTCATTCTCTTCTCTCTCTCTCTCTCTCTCTCTCTCTCTATTCGTTGTTGTCTCTCTTTCTCTTCAACCTCTCACTCCCCAACAAGTGCAGCCCCGCCGACGATCGACTTTCTCTCTCCGACCAAGCCTTTCTGTCTCCCTCTATCCTCACTTCCGACGATCAACTCTCTCGCTTCTCGCTTCTCGTCAGTCCCGCCGAACGGTGGAGGACTCTCTATCTTCTCTCCGACCAAGCTGATCGAGTCTGTATCTTCTATTGCCGACCGAGTCTCCGTTTCGAAGAGCGACCCGAACCAGTGACTCCAATCTAGAGATATATAACTTACAAATTGATATAGGGTTAGGGCTTGTATGTATGTATGTGTCTCTGTATATATAACAGTATAACTTACAAATTGATTTAGGCATTGTAATATAGTGTCTGTGTATATGTAACTTAGAAATTGATTTAGGGTTTGTATGTATGTTTCTGTGTATATATGACTTAGAAATTGATTTATGGCTTCTATATAATGTTATAAATTGCTGACCATATTTCAGTTGAATTTCTGAAAAATCTTGATTTAAATCATGATACAAACTGGTTTCTTGAATTAGGGTTTAATTATTTTTTTTAAGGAAAAAAAAAATAATAATAATAATCTGTTGTTGTTGTTGTTGTTGATATATATTGAAAAGGGTCTGAGCATTCTAAAAACCTTGTTGTTGTTGTTGTTGAGGTTAAGTCTAAGCATTTCGAAAAGGGTCTTTTTTTTTTTTTTTTTTTTTTTTTTGTAATCTGGGTATCTAGTTTTGATTTTGTTGAATTCGACTAGGATTGCAATTATGCCATGTTTGATATAAAGATTGTCTTGGGGGAGTTGAACATAATGAGATTATGGTTGTGGCCCTTGCGAAGGTCCACAATTTATAATTTTTAGCTTTAGGGCTTTAATTTTTTGGTCTGTAAATTGCTAAGGATTGGCTCCTCAAAATAGTTTATCGCCTCATCACTAAATGCACTATGAAATTAGTATTGTTTGGTGTTGGTTATGAATGGTATTCAATCGAATAGAGCGTAAGTTATTAGTTATTATCCAATTGCTCTGTTTCTAACTGGCCCATTAGTTCTTCTATCTTTTTTCTATTTCTTGGCCCATTGAATGCCATAAGTAATTATCCATACTCATATATTCATTGAACATCAGTTGAATTTTTTTTTTTTGGTTAATTTATTTTTTTGCATGTATCTGTAATTTGAAACTGTCTGTCTCAAGTAAGTATAGAGTTCTGAACTATATGTGATGCTTATTGATGTACTTTATTTGAATTGTAAGGATGAAAGCTAGGAGCATATATCACTGCTACAAAAAGCAATTCCAATTCTCTGCAAATGGCATTGGTTGTAATCTGTTGGCAACCATGCAGTGGGAAGTCAACTTTTTTTTAAGTGTAAAAAAAAAAATATGAACTCACATTAACTTTTTTTTAATATTTAACTTTTGTGGATGACTTTTATGTTGTTTGGGGGAACAAAATATGTTTGTTTTGTTTTGTTTATCATACAAGTAAGGAAATTGGTTAACTAATTGATAGGAGAGACTTGTACACTGTTTGTTTGTTTGTATGTTTGTTTGTTTGTTTTTTTTTTTTTTTTTTACAATTATATGGCCTTGTTTTTTAGACCGGGTATGCTTGTTCTCAAGGAGAGTAGGTTGTGTAAATTATTCAAATTTGGATTTATATTTTCGCAGATGTCAACTTCAAGTGTTAATGACAATACCTCAAATCAATTGACATATTGCAACAGAAATTGTCCTAAATGTTGAAAAAAAATAACTTTTCGAATTTATGAGATGGAGTGAAACAAAACCAAGTTATTTTATTGTTGTCATGATTGTGGTGGTTTTATTGGATAGTGTTTGCCTATAAATTCACAATGTAGAGGTGAAAGAGAAATGCAAATGAAAAATATATCAATTGTCATTGAACAGCTACCAATCAATTTATCTTTGATTTGTTATGTTTTGTTTGAGTTGCCTTCAATTGATTGACTATTTGATCTACTGTAGCGACCTTTCGTTTGGTAACTGGACGACCTCTTTGGCGAGCAACGTTACCTCAAGTTTGTTCCAAATTTCTTTTGCCGAATCACAATTTGAAATTCTATTATACTCCTTAGAAATTAATCTACAAACAAGGGTGAATTTGGCTTTAGCATTGGCTTGCAATAATTTATGATCCCTCTCATTACATTCATCTTCAGTTTTAGATACACTAATATTATCTATTAATTTGGTAGGAATTTTTGGACCTTTGGTGACAATAATCCACATGGCATAATCAGTGGCGTGTAGGTATAGGGTCATCTTATCCTTCCAATGACTATAATTGTTTCCGTCAAACAATGGTGGCCTATTTGTGGCTTGTTCTTCAGCTAAGGTTGTCATGGATCGAAACTCCCAGATGGTTAAATCTAAAACAAGAGTCTAGGTTTTGATATCAATTGTTACCCAAAAGACAACCTAAGAGGAGGGTGAATTATGTTTTTTCAAATAAAAATAATAATACCCTAATAAAAATTATGACTAGCACAATAGATAAATATAGTTAATGAAATAAAAAATAATTAAAACAAGTGTTTTAACAACTATGTCAGTTAATGATTTTAGCATAGTGAAAATGTGAAATATAGTTATGGCAATTTAAATAAAATAAAGAGATAAGGGAAAGAGAGACAAACAAATTTATAGTGGTTTAGTTTCAACTCGGCCTACGTCCACTCTTCAAGTTTCACTTGAGATTTTTCACTATACTCTAGCTTCACAGAGTGTTAGCAACCTTTTCACAGATGGAGCAATCCTCCACAGATTTTACACAGACTTTCTAAGTCAAGAATACTGAGTGTACTACACTCTTACAAGGTTAAAAAGAAAGTGTTTTTGCTTTCACAGAAAGTTACAAAAGTTATCTCTTAAAGATAGATATAAAAATGAAGATCTGGTTTTTCTGTAAACCTCACATAGGAAAAATGGGTTTAAAACTATACTTCTCAGTGTATAATTTCTGAAAGAGAATGTAAACAAAAATTGAAGAACACTTCTCAGAGAATAGATGTGAGTGATTATAGATCAAAGAATATTTTTTGATTTTTTTTTTTTTTTTTTGTAACTTGTTTACATTAGAAATTTTGGTATATATAATGAAACTTATAACTGTTTATAGCCGTTGTATTCATTTGAATATCCTCCACTCTATCATTAATAATTTGAATATCTTCTACTTGAACCTTTTGGCCTACTGTTGTGCTTGGCTATTTGAACCTTTTGACCTGCTACTGTGTTGGGCTATTTGAACTTTTGTTTTAGGCTATTTGAACCTCTGGTTTGGGAATTATTTTTGGATTAAAATAAATTCCTGATTTAAGCAAATATTAAATATGTTCAAACAATATCTACGATAAAAGTTTAGGTGAGAAATAATTGGACAAAATAAATTTTGATTCTATTTTTCTTTTTCAAATAAATTAAAACATAATTAAATAAATCATCAAAATAAATTTTAAATTCTATTAAAACATAATTAAATAAATCATCAAAATAAATTTTAAATTCTATTTTTCTTTTTCAAATAAATTAAAATATAATTAAATAAATCATTAAAATAAATTTTGAATTCTATTTTTATCTTTCAAATAAATTAAAATATAATTAAATAAATTATCAAAATAAATAAATTTAACAATATTCATAAAATAATGGAGTCTATTATTTTTTTTTGGATATAATCAAATCTCTTCCGTGTATACTTTTTTTTTCTTTCGATAATCACACGTGTGGATCAATCACTAAGCTACTTAATAAAATAAAATAAAAAATTATTATCAAAGGCCTAATTTTTAAAAGATACATTGATATGAAATCTCATTTTCATATCCGAAGTTAAAAAATAAAGAATAAAAATAACTAAATAAAACTTTGAGCTATGAGATCAGCGGTATAAAAATAACTAAATAAAACTTTGAGCTATGAGATCAGCGGTCTAGTCTACCTCAGAGCACTACTCCAAACTTTTTTGTATGAGAACATGGAAAATAGTATATTAATAAAAAATAATAATAACAGTAGATAATCAAGATTTTAAAAGGTCATTCTAAAGAAATAACAAAACAGAAAATAAACAGACAATAAACAAAAATAAATAATGACATGGGTGGGCTCATAAAGGACATGATCCACCATTTAAGGCCTAGTCCATGATTCTCAATATTCTTGAAGTCCAACGTCACACCAAACACCAATGACATCTAAACACTTGGAAAGTAAAGAGCTAGCCACATCAGCAGATAAAGATCCTGCAAAGTTATTGCACCACACATCAGCCATTAATGAGATTCCCTACAGCATTTATTGCGATAACCCCTCCCCGTCGGAACAGAACGGCCTTACTATGAATAAGGCCAGTTAGAACATAGACCATCAGCCAACGTGACAGGTCGGAAGGGACAAGAAAATGATTAATAGAGAATATAAGCGGATTTCGAAAACAAGGCAAAGGTTAAGCTTCTCTATCACTAATCTATCTCTACATTCCATCTCTTTCTTTCTAACTTGCTCGTCGAAGAGTTCGCCGGGGGACTCCCCGTTTCCCGTTGAATTCTTGTACAGGTCTCTTCGAGGGTTTGGTATCTCGGGCATCAGTTTGGGAAGCGTGGATCAAACCAACCTGTTCCGTCCGAGACACGCAGTACCATTAGTTGGCGCCGTCTGTGGGAACCCTTTTCGCTCCGTGCGCCAGTTGTGCTCATTATCGCCGGAGACCCCTTCTCGATAACCTCTACCTGCCACCCACCAAGGTGAATGGTCATAACTTGATCCATGGCTTCTCACCACAATGTTGCCGACCACCAGGCCGACCCTCCTAACCCAAACAACCCATCGGAGTATTTTACAGAACTCACCAACAACATCAACCGCTTAGCCCAGCAAAACCAAGCCCTGATCAATGCTTTGCTTCAAAGAAACCTTCACATCCCTCCTCTTCCACCTCAAGATATCCCACCCAACCAAGAACGAGCCCCGAGCCATCCTATCCAACAGTCCCACCCATCCAACTTGGAAGGCTTGCGACCCCTTTCTCCAGATATGAACCCGCCACCTCGAGCCCCACATCCATCGGTCAGGCACCCACCCCCGAGGGAGAGGCCAGTAGTGTCCAGCCTCTACTGCATTCTGGTGGTGACAACGTTTCTCTCCGGGATGCAGAACTCTGAGCCATGAAACTCCAGCTTCAAGGAGTTATGTAGAACATACAGAGTAAACCATCTACCATAGCCAACTCACCGTTCGTTGCCTCCATCAAGGACAAACCCTTACCTCCTAAGTTCAAAATGCCCTCGCTCGACTCTTTCGACGGCACAACGGACCCAGTTGACCATTTAGAAACTTACAGGACCCTCATGGTCCTCTATGCATTTCCTGACGAGATCATGTATCGGGCTTTCCCCGTAACACTTAAGGGGTCGGCTCGACTCTGGTTTAGTCAACTGCCAACAGACTTTGTCTCTACTTTTCAGCACCTAAGTGACTCATTTCTCAGCCATTTCATTGGTGCCCAACGCAAGCGGCATCCGGCAACCCAACTCCTCAACATCCGTCAGACCGTGGGGGAGTCGCTGTGTAGCTTCATCACCCGCTTCAACACCGAAGCCCTACAGGTAGCGAAAAACGACGACAAGGTCATTCTCACGGCTTTTATGGCCGGTCTACGATCATCTGATTTCCTTTTTTCTCTCTCTAAAAACCCCCCGACCTCTATGGCAACCCTACTTTCCAAAGCCCAAAAATACATGAACGCCGAAGATTCCCTAGCCCCCCGACAAGATCCTACAGCCAAAAACCTGACCTCTAGAGAGAAGAGAAAGGACTCTAAAACTAGAAACACCCAGTACACTCACCAAGCACCTCAGTATACCGACCGACCTGCCCGAGCCGACCGGTCGGCGCCCACCCGACCGCCTAGCCGGTTTGAACGATACACACCCCTCAATTTTCCCATGGAATAAGTCCTAAACCAGATCCAACAAGATTATTCCCTAAAATAGCCCCAACCGTCACGGTCTCCTTCCAATCGGCGAGACCAGTCCAAATACTGTAGCTTTCATCAAGACCACGGCCATAATACTGAGGAGTGTGTTAACCTCAAGGATTAGGTCGAGGGCCTGATAGGTCAGGGGCGCCTCAGTCAGTTCATGGCAGCCCGCCCTCAGCAAAGGCAAAGGACTGAACCTACCAGAAACAACTACCGGCTCACCCCTTCTCAACAAATCGCACAACCCAACCAAAGTCATGATAGGCCCCCACAGCAACCCCAGGCACAAGCCAACCCTGCCCCCCCAGTTGGAAAGATCAAAGTTATTGCTGGTGGGCTTGATTATGGAGGACCATCTTGCTCGACTCAATGGGCAAAACTCAGAAAAATAAGGCAGGGCTCAGCTAAAGAAGTTACCACATTGGACCGCCCTTTCAAACACCCCAAGCAGTGGATGGAGCCCATCACCTTTATAGAGGCCGACTACACAGGCATCCGTTACCCCTATGACGACCCCCTCGTCATCTCTGCCTTCTTCTCTAATTACAAAGTCAGACGGGTTCTCGTCGACAACGGTAGCTCTTCAGATATCATTTTCCTAAACGCCTATCGCCAGCTCAAGGTCGGGGAAGAAAGTTTGTACCCTCTCCAAACCCCATTGGTTGGCTTCACTGGAAACCGGGTGACCTCCATAGGCTCCATCGATCTTCCCATCACCATTGAAGAATACCCGCGGCAGACCACAAAGTTGTTCACTTTCCCCGTCGTTGGTTGTCCCTCTATTTACAACATTATCCTCGGCTGCACTGCCCTAAATGCTTTTCAAGTTGTCACATCCACTTTCCACCTAGCCGTAAAATTCCCTACCGACCTTGGGATTGGCACTATGAGGGGAGAACAAACTGTAGCCAGAGAATGTTACGTCGCTTCACTTAAAGAGGTCAAGCTGAAGAAGGCTATGATCATTGAAGGACTCGATGTCAGAGACGAAGACGAGTTGGTCAGAGGGGAACCAGTGGAAGAACTTGTCGAGGTCCTCATCGACCCTACCGACCCGACAAAAACTGCCAAGATTGGCAGCCAACTATCCTCCCAAGCTAAGGCCGACCTTACGGCCCTCCTGATTGAACACAATGACGTGTCTTCCTGGACCCACTCCGACATGCCGGGTATTGACCCCTCCTTCATCACTCATCGTCTCAACATTAAGCCCCATTTCCGACCCTTCCGCTAGAAGTAACGCATCTTTCACCCGGAATGCAATACTCTCATTGCTTCTGAAGTAGATAAGCTCCTTAAGGCACAATTTATCCAAAACGTAGACTACCTCAGATGGCTGTCAAATGTGGTCCTGGTCCGTAAAAACAACGGTAAATGGCGACTCTGTGTCGATTACTCTGACCTCAACCAAGCTTGACCCAAATATAGTTATTCCCTTCCTCGGATAGATCTACTTGTCGATGCCATGGCCGGACATCAAATGCTCAGCTTCATGGACGCTTTATCTGGCTACAATCAAATTCTGATGCACCCATCGGACCAGGAACACACCTCCTTTATAACTGACCGGGGGACTTACCACTATCGTGTCATGCCATTCGGGCTGAAAAATGCCAAAGCAACTTACTAACGGTTAGTCAATGCCGTTTTTCATCACCAGATAGGTCGGAACATGGAAGTGTACGTTGACGACATACTTGTCAAGAGCAAACTCTTCTCCGATCATCTAGCAGAGTTGTGGGAGACCTTCGACACTCTACATAAGTATCAAATGAAGCTAAATCCGGAGGAATGCGCCTTCGGCGTCAGATCTGGGAAATTTCTAGGTTTCATGGTGAGTCAACGGGGTATCGAGGCTAACCCCGAAAAGATCAAGGCTCTGATAGAGATGCAGTCACCCAGAACAGTTAGAGAGGTTCAAAGGCTTACGGGCAGAGTCACCGCCCTCAACCGTTTTACTTCCGCGCAACAGACAAGTGCCTCCCATTTTTCAAAGTCCTTCGACAGGCTTTTGAGTGGACGGCAGAATCCGAAGAAGCCTTTCAGCAATTGAAGCAGTGCATGGCCAACCCTCTATACTTTCTCAGGCGATCACGGGTGAGCCCCTTTTTCTATACTTAGCCGTATCGAACACCGCAGTCAGTGCAGTCCTCATCAGGGAGGACGACTCTGTCCAACGACCGGTCTACTACATTAGTTGGGCTCTCAGGGGAGCAGAACATAACTACCCACTGCTTGAAAAAATGGCCCTGGCCTTGGTCATAGCCTCAAGATGACTTCGACCTTATTTCCCAGCCCACTCCATTGTCGTCCTCACTGACCAACCTTTGAAGAAGATAATGCAACAACTAGAGTTGTCCGGTCGACTTATGCAATGGTCAGTCGAGCTCAGCCAATTTGACATCTCCTACCGACCTCGAACAGCGATCAAAGGGCAGGCTATCACCGATTTTATTTTGAAATTCACTAATCCCACTCCAGCCACAGCCCCCCTGCCCACGCAATTCAACACTGAGGCCGAAGACCCCCACTCTTGGACCCACAATGTCGATAGATCATCTCGCAAAGAAGGCAGTGGGACTGGTCTTATTCTCACCGCCCCCGAGGGTGGTTATTTCAAGTGTGCTCTCTGTTTCTTGTTCGACGCAAGAAATAATGAGGCTGAATATGAGGCATTGATACCAAGTCTCTGCCTTGCCAGAGACATTGGCGTAAGCCATATCCAGGTGTTTAGCGATTCCCAGTTCATCGTCAGAAAAATTACGGGGGAATTCGAAGCCAAGAAAGACACCATGCGGGCTTACAAAGATATCGCACTCCCCCTTGTTCGCCTCTTCAACACTTTCCACATCAAGCACATCCATCGGACGACAAACTCTAAGGCAGATGAAATAGCTCAATTAGCTTCTACTAACCAGTCAGACCTCAGCCACGGCGTCCACCTTGAATACCTAGTTCATCTTGCTATTTCCCCAAACCAGCAGCAAGTCCATTTCCTCTAAAATGAACCTATTCCATGGGCGGCAGACATCCTTCTATTTTTGACAAATGGGGAATTGCCAGACGACAAACAGCAGGCCGCCAAAGTCAGGGCCCGGTCGTCTAACTATATTCTTATTAGCGGCCTCTTGTACAAATGTGGCTTTTCGCGCCCATACCTGAGATGCCTTAATCTTGTTCAAGCAACTTACGCGATGAGGGAAGTCCACGAAGGTGTCTATGGTAATCATTCAGGTGCCAGGTCACTAGCCCATAAAACACTTCGCACCAGTTACTTTTGGCCAACTCTCAACCAATATGCCACTGAATTCATGCGTAAGTGTGATAAGCACCAACGCTGTGGTAACATCCCTCACGCTCCTCCTACAGAACTGATCACATTTTGCAGTCCCTACCCATTTACCAAATGGGGATCGACCTAGTTGGCCTATTGCCCACCGGTCGAGGCCAAACCAAGTTTGTAATTGTCGCAATTGATTACTTCACTAAATAGATGGAGGCGGAACCCCTCGCCTTAATTACTGAGCGGAACACAACCAGATTCATCTGGCAGTCAATTGTATACCGATTTGGCATCCCTCAAGCCATCGTCTCCGACAATGGCAAGCAATTCGACAATGCCAAGTTCAAGAAATTCTGTGCAGAATTCCAAATCCAGCCATGTTTCTCTTCTCCAGGTCATCTCCAAGCTAATGGCCAAGTTGAGGTTACCAACCGTTCTCTTTTGAAAATTATCAAAACTAAGTTGGAAGCCGCTAAGGGACTTTGGACTGAGGAATTACAAAACGTACTCTGGGCCTACTGCACTACAGCCCGAACTCTCACTAGAGAGACCCCATTTCGCTTAGCATACGGCGCTGAGGCGGTCATCCCAGTGGAAACCGACCTGCCCACTCCAAGGGTTTTGCACCCGAGTCTAGAACTAATTGAAGAATTGTGTCGGGCTGACTTAGATCAAATCGAAGAGCTCCGAGAGTCCTCTGCTGTTGGACGAGCCTCATATCAACAGAAAATGCGAATGCACTACAACCGCAAAGTTCGATCGAGAAAATTCGATGTGGAGGACCTAATTTTGCGCGAAACCACTCTTGCCACCAAAAATCTGGTCGAGGGCAAGCTTGCAGCCAAGTAGGAAGGACCTTACGTCGTTAAGGCCAGGCCTCGACCAGGCACTTACCAACTTCAAGACATGGAAGGTCGAGACCTCTCACACCTGTGGAACGCCAAGCACTTGAAGCGTTATTTTTAATAAAATGCCATGTTCCATTTCTGCATTAATCAATTGCTGTATGTTCTTTTTTGACAATCTACACACGTGTTTGTTTTTGTACTTTTCACACATGGTGTAAATTTGTGATCAATAGGCTACGCCTTAAATGACAACGATCTCATATCTCAATTATCTGCGTGGTATTTCAATAACACCTTGCTAAGTTAAGTTACTTAAAGCCTCAGCCAGACTGAGCACGAAGGGCTCAGCCAGACTGAATTACTCAAAGCCTCAGCCCGACTGAGCACAAAGGGCTCAGCCAAACTGAGTTACTCAAAACCTCAGCCCGACTGAGCGCGAAAGGCTCAGCCAGACAGAGTTACTTAAAGCTTCAGCCAAACTGAGCACGAAGGGCTCAACCAGACTGAGTTACCTAAGGCTTCAGCCAAACTGAAGGGCTCGGCCGAACTGAGTTACTTATAGACCTAGCACTAAACATGAACGGAGAGTTCGGCCGAACCGTTTTCGTAATTTCATGATTGCAACATAGTGGCCATACTTAATTAAAAATCCAAGTCCATACTTTTACATCTCTTAACATTCTTTACACTTTTAACTTTTCATTTTTAATTCAGTTACAATCCACACGCCTAGTCGCCAAAACCAATCTTTCATTTCTCAACACTTTTACACCATGATTTAAAGTTTCACACTTAAAGACTTTTACATTTCAACGTTCACTACAAGAAAAAAACACCTTTGGCGACTAAATTTTTAGTTGCCAAAAGTCATTTTTTAGTCGCTAAAAGTCGACTTTTCACTTTCCCCGACTAAATATTTTAGTCGCCGGTTTTGTCGCGAATAGATGGTCGGCGGAGGTATTGGCGACTAAAAAAAATTTTAGTCGGCAAAGTTTTAGTCTTCAGCAACCAAAGTATTTGTCGCCAATAGTCAATTACATTTTTGAAAATTATACATTTAGCGACTAATCTTTTAGTCGTCAATAGTGAATTTTTTTTTTTTATTTATACATTTGCTGACTAAGCTTTTCGTCGCCAATAGTCAATATTTTGGCGACTATTGTTTTTAGTCGCCAAAAGCATATTTCAAAAAAAAAAAAAGTTACCCTCTGTTGTTCCTAAAATTCGAACCACTGACCCATCCCACATTCCAAACCTTTACCAACACACTCTCTCCACTATGCCACTACAACATCACATGAATAGAAATGCAACATATATTATTTTGACTGGTATTAATACAAAACTATATATATAAAAATAATTATTTTTATTCAATATAATTTATGTAAAAAATAAATTATTTACTAAAAAAAAAATTAGATCACTTTTGGCAACTAAATCTATTTTTTAGTCGCCAATTGTATAGTTTTGGCTACTAATTAGTTTTTAGTCGCTAAAAAAATTTATTCCCGCCTAAAAATAACCAATTTTGGCAACTAAACCTGTTTTTAGTCGCCAAAAACGTCCCCTTTTGGCTATTAAACTGAATTTTAGTCGCCAATTGACTATTTTTAGCTACTAATTTTTTTTTAGTAGCCTAAAAGCTTCACTTTCAGCGACCAAACTGTTTTTAGTTGCCAAAACATGTAGAATCGGTGACCAAACTGTTTTTTAGTCCCCAAAACCTATACTTTTGGCTACTAAATTATTTTAGTCGCCAAAAACTGTCACTTTTGGCTACTAAAAAATCGTTAGTCGCTGAAACCCCTATATTCGGCGACTAAACTGACTTTTAGTCGCTAAAACCCTTATATTCGGCGACTAAACTCTTTTAGTCGGCAAAAGTGATCAATTTTGGCGACTAATTTCATTTTAGTCGCCAATTCTGCTACTTTCAGCGACGAAAACTCCAGTTTTAGTCGCGAAATTTGCTTTTTGTTGTAGTGGTTTTCATTGTTAATAGTCTTTGCATCATGGTTTTCTCCCAAGTTAGACAAGCTTCCCACTTCTCAACTTTTACTACGATTTATGCACAAGTCTTATTCTCATGCCCATTCTCATTATTTTCAAATCTACAAGAAATAAAGACAACAGTATGAAAAGCACAACTCATTATTTTATTTGCAAACTTACACATAATTCACTACAGAAATTGCATAAAAAAAAACAACAACAACAACAAAAATTTTATTTACAAACAACAACACGCAAAAGACAAAAATTTTACATCAATCACTCATCCTCGCTAGAGGCTAGGTCCTCCTCCTCGATCCCCTCGTCCAGGGGGGTCTGGGCAGCGTCGTCTTCATCAATTTTCATTTAGCTAAATTCCAAGTCTGGGAACAGCTCTTCCACTTTGCGTTTGAAGGTCTTCCAGCCGCTGTCCCAGAACTCAGCCATTTCATGCTTGTAGAAGTCCGACCGTTGGAAGCTCTGAATCACTTCCTCTTCACTCCTACTTCCGGCGGCCATTCCCGACGGCCCAGACCCTCCATCCCCCTCCCTCGCTACGCTCTTGGCGACTACAGCATCAATGGCTATCTGAAAGTCAGCAGACTCCTTGAATTGTTCTACCGCCGCCTTGCACAGGTCGGGATAACCTGCCCTCTCAGCCGCCAGTCTAGCCTGCTCGTCTATCAGCGCTTTCTCCAACTCAGCGATCTTCGACCGCTTTTCTTCTTTCCTTGATCGATTGGCGCCAGAGATCTTCATTAAAGACCATGGCCTCATCCCACCTTTCGTTGGCGACGGTACAGGCTTTCTAGGCCTCCTCAAGCTTCTTCTGCTCGCCAACCAATTGGAACTTGAGTGATACCACCTTGCGGCGTTCCGCCTCCAGCTCTAACTTGGTCGCGAGCAGCTCAGCATTAGCACGATCTGCTGAATAGCCCTGCACCATCGCCAACACTTCCATCTTCTTGGCTTTATGGGCATACTCCAGCCCCCTAGCACACGTACTCCGCGCGGTTTTTCTCCAGCCCCAGTTTCCATCCTCAAACTTTCCAGCTGGGCCTTCACTTCCTCTAGCTTTGTCTTTAGTGGCTCTACTTCGCCCTTTGCATGCGCCGCTTTGCCCACCAAGGCTCCTACTAAGGTCGTCGCCTCCATCTAGGCCAAGAAAAGCCCCCTTAGCAGTTCGGCCTCTATAAAACTTGCCATCAAACGCACGGCCGCATCCTTAACTACTCCCAAGAGCCGGTCTGCGGCAGTCCTGGCTTCACCTCATTCTCCTACCAGCCGCCTGGACCCTGCTTTAGTGTAACAACCCTCGTTATCGCATCGATTAATCAGCGATTCACGATTGACTACCTAAGTTCGCTATACTGAGACTGATTATGATGGATAACTGAAGTAATTGAAATACTGAACTGATTGACCGAAAACTGAAACCGAATTGATGGAGTGTATCTATTTGAATTGCATTTCTATCTGTTGCCTGTTTAATTATCTGTTCATGTTTTTATGTTTAAATTGTAAATTGAAGGCCTTATCGACGGCCGAACCGAAAATCGATTGATGTTTTATGATCATCATAATTTATGTGATTTTATGGTGTAATTATCTAAAAACTGCTTAGGTATGATTAAATTAGATTAAATAGGTTAAATTGTATAATTGGCTTTAATTACAACTTTGCCACTTAAGTGGCCCACTACCTAGACACATGTGAGCCTTAGCATTCATGCAACAAAACACTTTCATCAGCCAAAATTCTTGTGTTCAAACCGACATAGAGAGAGAGAGAGAGAGAGAGAGAGTAGGAGACTAGAGTGAGTTCATCTTGTAATGCTTGGAAATTGAGAAGATTGGAAGAGTTCTTGATCAATTGAGCTTGTATAGCTTGTATTCAAGACCCAAGGTAGATTCATTACCTTCTTGTTTATGTTTTAGAGTTGATTCTTGCATAATCCATGGGTCTTTAGCGACTTAAGGCATGAATTGGTTCAATAGTGTTGAATTAAAGCTTAAGGGTTGTATGCATGTATGTATTTGGAAGTTTTGAGGTTGCAAGTTCATAATTCCTCACATGCATGTTCATAATATTGTTATAGGTCATGTTGTCATCATGTTTTGCAAGATTTGAACTCATTTGAGCAAGCATTGAAGCTTTAAAATGATTTTAATTCATGCATGTTTGCATGTTCTTCATGTCCATGAAAATTGGTTTGAAATTGGATTTAATTGAGCTACCCTTGGGCCTTGATTTTACAAATTGAGCTTTGAATCATGTTGTTCTATGTATTTACAAGTGTTTTCTAGAAATTGGGCCCAAGAGGTCGAGTTTTCAGTTGCTAAAACTTGATTTTGAGCTTGAACGTGCAATTTGAATTTTCCAGATTTTTGACTCCCGTTCGGGAGGAGTTCTACCGAAAGCAGGAAATCGTGCTCCAAAGCATTTTGTTGTGTTTCTGACCGTTCGGCTCGAAAGGAAACTGCTTTCGGCGGGACCTTGTGTCTTACGCTCGAGCGCCTATCGAGCGCGATTTTCGAGCATCCAGTACTTTTGCCATATTTTGCATTAGGTTCGAGCGTGGGAAGTGACACTCGAGCGGAAACCTTTTTATGCATGTCCACTCGAGCAGGGAAACCTGAGCTCGAGCGGGACCCCTGTTTTCTAAAAATGCTTTTAAAGTGCATCTTTGCATCCTCATTCCATCCTAGGCATTCTTAGGCCTAGTTTAAGGCATCTTAATGAGGATATAGATGTAGAACTACACTGAGGCAATTTAGGGATTAAATGATTACCTTCCCAACTGTATAACTTAGTGTGTGTTCATCTTGGAAATTGTGTAGGGTTGGCATTTGGGGACGCGCTCTAGCCTAATTGTAGCCCAGATCTCTGTAAGTAACAACTGTGTAAAGATATGTTCAAAAATGATTATCTTCTGAACAATTGAACTGTACTGTTTCTGAACTGATATTGTTAACTGAATGAATGTATGTCCTATATTCTGAACTGTATTGTGGCATCCTTAGCAACTACTGTTACTGACTGTTACTGTTACAGAGATCTCTGTCGGTTCCCTTGTTGGGACCACTACTGTTTACTGATTGATGGCCATCATTGACTGTTCGGTCTTTTAAGACCTATTGTTACTATACTGTTATGCTAATGGATGTACCACATATGACTGTTTTGACTGAATGACTGAACGACTGTTATACTGAATCAATGATCTATTTTCATTACTGTAAGGACATTCATTCTAAACTTCTTTACGCATTATATTATTCACTGGGCTTTATTTCACTGTTTATATATATATATATGTAGGTGTTCAGGCACCAGACCGGAGCTAGGAGCGTGGATTAGACCTCCCTTTTTTTCAAGCCAACCATTGTGCCTCACTGCGAGGTTCCGAGCCTGCCAAGCTATGGCTTAGGGGTGTTTTTATTTATCCCGTCTGTCTCTGTGTCTATTTTGTATAACTGTATAGACTGATAACACTGTACCATACTGTTTAATAGGGATTAGGTCCCGGTTCTAAATGGTTGTGAATATTGTGCATACTGTTCTGTACTGTGTATATATATATGTATGAAAAGTCTTTTTGCATACAGACTGTCATAGCTCATTGGATCTTATTTATTTACTATTTTGGCTTCCGCCATGCCCTTATACTCTGTTTTACTATATTACTGTTAAGCAAAGCAGGCCTTTGGTAATCTCATATTACTGGTTGGTTACGATGCTAAACCCATAGGGGTGGGTTTAGGTCGTGACAGAGTGGTATCAGAGCGATACTTACCACAAGTTATACCGCACACACGTGTCCAAATGAGCTATAAGGTGTCCTAGAAAAGCAATTAGGGCATCGCATGAGCATGAAAAGTGTGTGTGGACATGACTGAATGTGTGTTAATGTGATAAACTGTTTAAGTATGCAACTGCTTATGTTGTGAAATGAATAATGCAAGAACTGCAAATGAATTTGAATCCTCATCCTCTGAGGCAAGAATGACAAAACTGGAAAGAATGATGGAACTAATAACTGAAAGACTATATCAACAACAGAACCAACAGCCCCCACCTCCTCCTCCGGTACAGCCGGAACAGAATGTGAATGTTAATGATGGGGACATAATTGCTCTTACCTAGAAGTTCAGCAAATTGAAACCGCCATCCTTTCAGGGAGGCCTTGAACCGTTAAAAGCTGAAGCATGGGTCCTTGAGACCGAAAAATTGTTTGAAGTGTTTTCGTGCTCGGAGGCACATAAAGTATTGTTGGCCACCTTTACTTTGCAAGAAGAGGCTAGAAGGTGGTGGATGCTTACCCGTGATGACAACACTGTTATGACTTGGGCTCAATTCAAAGTAGCCTTCTTCGAAAAATATTTCCCACAGTGTGTCAGAGACAGAAAGGTGATTGAATTTGAATAGCTGAGACATGGCACAATGTTTGTTGCTGAATATGAAACAAAGTTCACCGGACTTGCTAGATATGCACCACATATGGTGGACACCAATTACAAGAAGGCCAGAAGGTTTGAAGGCGGCCTTAATGTTGTAATAATTGACAGAATAAATGTTCTGAAATTACCGACTTATGTGAATGTTCTTGACCGAGCCTTGATGGCTGAAGCGAACATCGAGGCACTGAAGACTAACCACCAGTGTCTGAATGGCATGGTAAAAGGCAGGGTTTCAAGTTCAAGAAAGACAAGCATAACCCATTGAACAAGAAGCAAAATACAGGGTCAACGACTACTTCTAGTCAAGGGAACCGGTCTATACGGCCCTGTTCCGAATGTGGTAAGAATCATAAGGGAGTTTGCTATAAACTATCTGGTGCTTGTTATAGGTGTGGCAAGGTGGGCCACATGGTTAAAGATTGCCTTTCCACTGCTCAGTGCAATGTTGCACCAAAACCGAACCCTAAGGCTACCGGGAAAGAGCCTATAAGGCAGAGCCGAGTGTTCGTCCTAGTACCGAGAGATGTACAAAATACTGAGACCATTGTGTCAGGTATCCTCTCTATTTGTACTCAAAATGCATATGTACTGATTGATTCAAGGTCTACACATTCTTATGTATCGCATGCTTTTTCAGGAAAATTGAATAGACCCTTAGAACCCATGAATTATCTGTTAGCTTTATCATCACCCGTTGAGGGATCCATGACTTGTGCATACATGTACCTTGCTTGTGAAATTATTGTTGGAGATGCACATTTGTTTATTGACTTATTGCCACTGAACATTGACCATTTTGACGTAATATTGGGGATGGACTGGTTAACGAAATATCATGCCACCATAGACTGTGTAACGAAACAAGTAGTTTTCCGTCTACCGGGTTTACCTGAATTTGTGTTGAATGGGGTTAGAGTGGTACCTCCTCCGTATTTGATTTCATCTACGAAAGCGGTTAAATTGATTAGAAAGGGGTGTAAAGGGTATTTCTGTTCTGTATTAACTGTACCTACTGATGTTGAAACTGATGTGAACTGTATTCCTATAGTCAGGGAATTCCCAGATGATTTTCCAGATAATCTGCCAGGGAATTTGATTGACAGGAAGATTGAATTTACTATTGATATGATTCCGGGAACACAGCCAGTGTCTAAAGCTCCTTATCGAATGGCCCCGACTGAATTGAAAGAACTGAAAGTGCAACTGCAAGAACTGTTAGATAAGAAGTTGATTAGGCCCTGTACTTCACCGTGGGGCGCACCTGTCTTGTTTGTGAAAAAGAAAGACAGCTCACTGAGATTGTGCATTGACTACCGCGAACTGAACAAGGTAACTGTGAAAAATAAATACCCATTGCCTCGTATTGATGACTTATTTGATCAGTTATAGGGTGCTCAAGTGTTTTCTAAGATTGATCTCAGATCCGGATATCATCAGCTGAAAGTTAAACCAGAAGACATCGACAAAACTACTTTTCAAACGAGGTATGGACATTACGAATTCTTAGTTATACCTTTCGAAGTTACCAATGCACCAGCTGCATTTATGGACCTCATGAACCGAATCTTTAAACCATTCCTCGATGACTTTATTGTGGTATTTATTGATGACATTCTGATTTATTTCAAAAGTATAGAAGAACATGAACATCATCTGAGACTTGCCCTACAGACTTTAAGAGAACAGAAACTTTATGCTAAACTGTCTAAATGTGAATTTTGGCTTGATCATGTTATGTTTTTGGGGCATGTTGTTAGCAAAGATGGAATTTCTGTTGATCCGTAGAAAATTGAAGCTGTAGTAAACTGACCCAGACCGACAAATATGACAGAAATCCGAAACTTTTTGGGTTTGGCTGGATATTATAAAAGATTTGTCAAAGATTTCTCCAAACTTGCCTTACCGTTGACTCAATTAACTCAGAAAGGGACATCTTTCGACTAGACTGACCAAAGGGAATCTGCTTTCCAAGAGTTGAAAACTCGACTTGTGACTGCACCGATTCTTACTTTACCTTCAGGTACGGATGGTTATACTGTATTTAGTGATGCTTCTCATAAGGGTTTGGGGTGTGTTTTAATGTAGAATGGGAGAGTAATTGCCTATGCTTCCCGACAACTGAGACCGCACGAAAAGAACTACCCAACCCATGACTTGAAACTTGCCGCAGTGGTATTTGCATTGAAAATCTAGCGTCACTACCTTTATGGGGCGACACGTGAAGTATATACCGACCACAAGAGTCTGAAATACTTCTTCACACAGAAAGAACTGAACATGAGACAGCGGAGATGGCTAGAACTGATTAAAGACTATGACCTACAGATTTTGTATCATCCGGGAAAAGCGAACACCGTTGCCGATACATTGAGCCGGAAATCAATTGGAAACTTATCCTGTTTGCTCACCGGACAGAAAGAGTTGCTTTGTGACCTTGAAAAATCTAAAATTGAAATTGTTTTGCGAGAACAAGGTGGAATTTTAGCTGTTATTTCTGCTCAACCGGCATTGATTGAAGAAATTAAAGAGAAACAGCAACTGGATGACTTCTTGAAGAAGATCATCGAAGAAAGGGAATCTAAACCAAGACCGGGTTTCAAATTTGAGAATAATGTAGTTAAATTTCAAGAAAGACTGTGTGTACCAAATGATACTGAACTGAAAAGAAGAGTTCTGTAAGAGGGCCACAATTCAAAATTTTCTATCCATCCAGAGAATACGAAAATGTACCAAGACTTGAAACTGAATTTCTAGTGGCCAGGAATGAAGAAAAAAATTGCCGATTTTGTATCAAAATGTCTTTATTGCCAACAAGTTAAAGCCGAACATCAACGACCCGCAGGCTTATTGCAGCCCTTACCGATACCGGAGTGGAAATGAGAACATATTACTATGGATTTTATCGTCGGATTGCCTCGCTCTAGTAAAGGTATGGACTCAATCTGGGTTATTGTTGATAGACTGACTAAATCTGCTCACTTCTTACCTGTCAAAACAATTTATAATGCGGACAAATTGGCTATGATTTATATTGATGAAATTGTTAGACTGCATGGGGTGCCTGTGTCCATTGTTTCTGATAGAGATTCGAACTTTACATCGAGGTTTTGGCAAAGCCTATAGACTGCATTGGGTACTGAACTGAGATTGAGTAGTGTCTATCATCCTTAGACAGATGGCCAGCTAGAAAGGACTATTCAGACTCTTGAAGATTTACTGAGAATGTGTGTCCTTGATTTTTGAGAAAACTGGGAAAGCTATTTGCCCTTAGTTGAATTCGCCTACAACAACGGCTATCATTCAAGTATTGGTATAGCGCCCTTCGAGGCATTGTATGGTAGAAAATGTAGATCTCCGTTTTGCTGGGCAGAAGTTGGAGATGGGCCTTTGCTTGGGCCCAAAATTGTATATGAAACGACTGAGAAAGTGAAACTGATACAACGGAGACTGAAAACCGCACAGGGCAGACAGAAAAGTTATGCAGATGTCAGAAGACGAGACAGGGAGTATGAAGTGGGCGATCACGTTTTGTGAAAGTGACACCGATGAAAGGCCAGACTCGTTTTGGAGTCAAAGGCAAGTTAGCGCCAAGATATGTCGGACCATATGAGATTATCGAGAAAATCAATCTGGTGGCGTATCAAGTTGCGTTTCCTCTTGAAATGGAGCATATGCACAACGTCTTCCACATCTGTATGTTGATGGACTACCTCCGGGATCCTTTTCATGTGATAGAGCTGACCCGTGTAGTGCTGAGTGATGACTACACTTACGAGGAATGACCCATACAGATTGTAAACAGACGGATCAAGAAGTTGAGAAACAAAGAAATCACGTTGGTGAAAGTCGACTGGCAAAACCAAGGTGGCATGTATGCCACTTAGGAAAGGGAAGATGACATGGCTAAAAGATATCCTGAACTGGTCCCACTGAATCTCGTTTTCTTCCAAACTGAAGGTAACTCGATTTTAGAGGACTCAACTCTTTTTAAGGAGGAGATCAGAATAACCCTCATTATCATACCGATTAATCATCGATTCTCGATTGACTACCTATATCGCTATATCGAGATCGATTATGATGGATAACTGAAGTAATTGAAATACTGAACTGATTGACCAAAAACTGAAACCAAATTGATGGAGTGTATCTATTTGAATTGCATTTCTATCTGTTGCCTGTTTAATTATCTGTTCATGTTTTTATGTTTAAATTGCAAATTGAAGGCCTTATTGACGGCCGAACTGAAAATCAATTGATGTTTTATGATCATCATAATTTATGTGATTTTATGATGTAATTATCTGAAAACTTATTAGGTATGATTAAATTAGATTAAATAGGTTAAATTGCATAGTTGGCTTTAATTACAACTTTGCCACTTAAGTGGCCCACTACCTAGACACATGTGAGCCTTAGCATTCATGCAACAAAACACTTTCATCTGCCAAAATTCTTGTGTTCAAACCGACATAGAGAGAGAGTAGGAGACTAGAGTGAGTTCATCTTGTAATGCTTGGAAATTGAGAAGATTGGAAGAGTTCTTGATCAATTGAGCTTGTATAGCTTGTATTCAAGACCCAAGGTAGATTCATTACCTTCTTGTTTATGTTTTAGAGTTGATTCTTGCATAATCCATGGGTCTTTAGCGACTTAAGGCATGAATTGGTTCAATAGTGTTGAATTGAAGCTTAAGGCTTGCATGCATGTATGTATTTGGAAGTTTTGAGGTTGCAAGTTCATAATTCCTCACATGCATGTTCGTAATATTATTATAGGTCATGTTGTCATCATGTTTTGCAAGATTTGAACTCATTTGAGCAAGCATTGAAGCTTTAAAATGATTTAAATTCATGCATGTTTACATGTTTTTCATGTTCATGAAAATTGGTTTGAAATTGGATTTAATTGAGCTACCCTTGGGCCTTGATTTTACAAATTGAGCTTTGAATCATGTTGTTCTATGTATTTACAAGTGTTTTCCAGAAATTGGGCCCAAGAGGTCGAGTTTTGAGTTGCTAAAACTTGATTTTGAGCTTGAATGTGCAATCTGAATTTTCCAGATTTTTTACTCCCGCGGAGGAGTTCTTGCGCCGAGTGAAATCGTGCTCCCAAAGATTTTGTTGTGTTTCTGAACCTTTCGGCGAAACTGCGCTTCGGCGGGACCTTGTGTCTTACGTTCGAGCGCCTATCGAGCGCGATTTTCGAGCATCCAGTACTTTTGCCATATTTTGCATTAGGCTCGAGCGTGGGAAGTGTCGTTCGAGCGGAAAACTTTTTATGCATGTCTGCTCGAGCGGGGAAACTTGAGCTCGAGCGGGACCTTGTTTTCTAAAAATTCCGAAAATGCTTTTAAAGTGCATCTTTGCATCCTCATTCCATCCTAGGCATTCTTAGGCCTAGTTTAAGGCATCTTAATGAGGATATAGATATAAAACCACACCGAGGCAATTTAGAGATTAAGTGATTACCTTCCCAACTGTATAACTTAGTTTGTGTTCATCCTGGGAACTGTGTAGGGTTGGCATTTGGAGACGCGCTCTAGCCTAATTGTAGCCCAAATCTCTGTAAGTAACAACTGTGTAAAGATATGTTCAAAAATGATTATCTTCTGAACAATTGAACTGCATCGACATCTTGCATCTTGAATGAATGTATGTCCTATATTCAATCAGTATTGTGGCATCCTTAGCAACTCTTGTTATTGGTATTCTTATTCTGAAGATCTCTGTCGGTTCCTTGTTGGGACCACTCACATTTCTTGATTGATGGCCATCATTGACTGTTCGGTCTTTTAAGACCTATTGTTACTATACTGTTATGCTAATGGATGTACCACATATGACTGTTTTGACTGAATGACTGAACGACTGTTATACTGAATCAATGAACTGTTTTTATTACTGTAAGGACATTCATTCTAAACCTCTTTACGCATTATGTTATTCACTGGGCTTTAGCTCACTGTTTATATATATATATATATAGGTGTTCAGGCACCAGACCGGAGTTAGGAGCATTGATTAGACCTCCCTTTTTGTCAAGCCAACCATTGTGCCTCACTGTGAGGTTCCGAGCCTGCCAAGCTATGGCTTAGGGGTGTTTTTATTTCTTCCGTCTGTCTTTGTGTCTGTTTTGTATAATTGTATAGACTGATAACACTATACCGTACTGTTTAATAGGGATTAGGTCCCTGTTCTAAATGGTTGTGAATATTGTGCATACTTTTCTGTACTGTGTATATATATATATATATATATGTATGAAAAGTCTTTTTGCATACAGACTGTCATAGCTCATTGGACCTTGTTTATTTACTATTTTGGCTTTCGTCATGCCCCTGTACTCTGTTTTACTATATTACTGTTAAGCAAAGCAGGCCTTTGGTAATCTCGGATTACTGGCCGGTTACGATGCTAAACCCATAAGGGCGGGTTTGGGTCGTGACATCTAGCGTGGTAGATGACGGTCTTCAACCTGGCTTCTCCTTCTTCTCCTTGAGGCACAGGAGTTCCCTTGGGCGATTGCTCCGTCCCCTGCTTAGGCTCAGCCGCCCCACTTTCCACTTGTGTTCCAGAGCTCATGGCACTCTCCAACCCCACCTCGGGGTCACCTTTGCCATTCCCTCCTTCATCCTCTTCAACGTTGGCTCCTCTTTCTCTTTCCCTACCCTCTTCTTCTTCCCCTTCTTCAATACAGCTTCCACCTTCTTATTGCCTATTTCTTTTGGTGGATCCACTGGGGGTGGTAGTGGCTCAAAACCGCCCAAGTCCTTTTCCCCTAGCGGCTTGGGAAGCGGTCAGATTCGTTCCCTCATGATCGGTTTCGTCGGACGGCCTAACTGTGACTCTTTGTATTTATCAGTTTTGGCAAAGGTCGTCCTATCCTCCGCTTCCTACGCCCTCTTTCTTGCCTCCAATTCTGGTGGCGTGAGGTCCGCATCGGTCGGCTGCGGTCCCAGCCCTGAGGCAAATAAGGCTGAAGGTTGAACGAGGTCGTCCCACTTGATGCCTTTCTTTCTCTCTCCATGTCTTTACCTTTTTCACCTTCTCCTCTGCCCCTGCCTCCAACCTTGGCTCCACCGACATGGTCGGAACTCTCTACACTATGAACGCTCCCACTCCTGCATTTGCTGACACATAAAACCACCGTGGCCTCTATGCCTTAACTGACGATGGCAACCCCGCTACCAGACCCTTACCCGCCTCCGCTTGTAAGGTCACCCAAGTTTCTTGCTGGCCCGAAGCCAAGTAGTAAGCAAAAAACTCATCCACCGTCATTGCAGCTCCCTCGTTCGCCCGCGGCCACGCACTTGCGCAGGACAATAAAATTTTCCATACGTTGGGCATCAGTTGACCCGGAGCCACCTCCAGCCGATTTAGCACGTCTACTACTATCCAGGGCAGCGGCAACCTCAACCTCCTCTTTAACTCCTCTTTGTAGAGGGCAAACTCCCTCGGTCGAGCGTCGGATGGCCTCTCCTTTGACGTCGGCAATTTTAACTCTATCTCTGCGGGTATTTGATACTTCCCACGCACCTCTTCCAACTCCTCCGCTATAAATGTAGATCTATCTACCTTCATGTGCCAATGATCCAGCTCTACTTGGCTAATCGGCCTAGCGGCCACGATAATCGTAATCGGGCGAGCCCGCGCCCTTGGTGTGACTCCCCCTTCCTCCCTCCGCTCCGGCCGGTACTGTTTCGCTAGTTCCACCGCATCATTGTCTCCTAATGAATGCAGCCTTGTGGCTAGCATTTCTTCTTAGGCCATTTCTCCTACGTGTCTGCGAATCGCTTTAGACGTGGGCATAAGAAAGTCCACAAAGTGTTGCAGAGGTGTATCACATGAAACAAATGAGCTTACTTCTAGGATGTGTTGGTTTCTCGTAAAGAGGTAGGTAAAGCGAACAATCCCAAAAACCCACGGCTTGCCTATATTCCAAAGGTCAAGATTCAATTCCGCCAGTTTGAAAAAATTTCGAAAAACTCTCGCCCCTGCCTTTTCACTACCCTATATCACCATGTCACTTCATTTCTTACTAACACGTCAGCTTTCCCATTAAAGCATTTTGCCACGTGTATGGCCACGATCGACTACTCCGCTCTCATTCCTTGTCTATTCCACTTAACTTCACCACGTGACTCATCGCCCCTCGAGCCCCGTGCACCGCCACTTCTCCTTCTCACTCAGCCACCCTTTGCGGTCGGTCCTCCCCACGATCAACCCGTCCACTCGGCCACCCTTTGCGGTCGGTCCTCCCCACGATTGGTCGGTCCACTCAGTCACCCTTTGCGGTTGACCCTCTCTACGATCGGGCCGTCCACTCGGCCACCCTTTGCGATCAGCCCTCCCCACGATCGGTCTATCCACTCGGCCACCCTTTACGGTCGGCCCTCCCCACGATCGGTCCGTCCACTCGACCATCCTTTGCGGTCGACCCTCCCTACAATCGGTCATTCCACTCGATCACCCTTTGCGGTCGGTCTTACTCGTCAGTATCCTCTCCAATCGACATCTCACAACCTCCATCTTCTTTATTATTCCCTTCGTTGGTCTGAAGCTGCACTTGGGAATAGGGGATTACTGACATGGGTGGGCCCATAAAGGACATGGCCCACCACTTAAGGCCCAGTCCATGATTCTCAATATTCTTGAAGCCCAACGTCACACCAAGCACCAATGACATCTAAACATTTGGAAAGTAAAGAGCCAGCCATATCAGCAGACAAAGATCCTGCAAAATTATTGCACCACACATCAGCTATTAATGAGGTTCCCTGCAGCATTTATGGCGATAACCCCTCCTCGTCGGAACAAAACGGTCTCACCATGAACAAGGCAAGCTAGAACATAGACCTCGACCAATGTGACAGGTCGGAAGGGACAAGGAAATGATTAGTAGAGGATATAAACGAGTTTCGAAGACAAGGCAAAGGTTAAGCTTCTCTATTACTAATCTATCTCCACATTTCATCTCTCTCTTTCTAACTTGCTCGTCAGAGGGTTCGTTGGGGAACTCTCTGTTTCCCGTTGAACTCTTGTACAGGTCTCTCCGAGAGTTTGGTATCTCAGGTATCAATTTGAAAAGCGTAAATCAAATTGACCCGTTCCGTCCGGCACACACAGTACATCAAATAACAAAACAATAAATTTGTTAAAAAAAAATAACAAAAATGATTTGTGGCACTAAAAAGTTGGGCACTAATGCCCCTAATTTTCATTTTGGGTAACTGTTTTTTTTTTTTTGCCTCATATGAAAATTAAGAATATTAGTATCCAACTTTTTAATGTCACAAATCAAAACCCAAAAAATAATTACGACCTAAAAAAAATTACCAATCCCCTAAAACGTTGTACAAGTGGACTTTTCTTCCTCCGTACAATCTCCATCAACCTGGCTGTACCTCACTTGAGATACTTAAAAAAAAAAAAAAAAATTATCTTTCTAATAAGTAATGAAATCAGTCATCCTTATCCTCGCAAAACAAGAGCACCTGACTCTGTCAAGTTGATTTGGTTATGATTTTTTTAAAATAAATTATTTATTTTTTTATGTTTTGTTGTTTTTAGTGAATCAGTTTTATATTTTTTTTCATTTTATTTAAAATTTTTAAAATATACTTAATTTAAATATTCTTAAAAAGTAAAATATTTATGAATAAATCTAAAACTAATTCAATAAATATAAAAATGTATTAAATTTTTATATTTTTAAATTTTGTTTTTGTATTTATTGAAATTTGAATTAAAAAAATCATAAATTTATTAATTTTTAGTTTATCAAGATTACGTGAATTTAAAAGGTACAATTTTTTATTAAAATATTAAAAAAATAAAATAATATGAATTAAAAATTTGAGAACTATTTTTAAAATTTTCATAATCAAATAGAAACAACATATTTATCTTTGAATTTTCAAAAATAGTTTTATGAGTTTTCAATTCATATTTTTGTATTTTTAATGATGTTTTAAAATGTTTTAATTAATTTTTTTTAATTTTTAGATCCACTTAATCTTAATATACTTAAAAAATAAAAATAAAAATTATACGAAAATATTTAAAAAATTCATTAAATACGACAAAATATAAAAATGTATTGAATTTTTATATTTTTTCTATTTAGTAAATTTTTTTAAAAAAATACAAATATTATATTATTTAAGCGTATTTAGATTAAGTATATCTAGAAAATAAAATTTTGCATAAAATATTAAAAAAAATTTACTAAAAATAAGAAAATTAATTTTCTGGAAATTCATCCATTTTCAAGAAGTTAATGATGTGAAAGTTTGTTCTCTGAACAAATTATCTTTTGATTTGGGCAATCATACAGAACTCTAAAAGTAGAGTTTTAATTTGAATTTTACTGTGCTGGTAAGGGAAAAAAGTTAAAAAAAATAAAATAATATAAATACACACCACATCACATCACAAATAAAATCTGTTGGTATTAGAGCTTTCTTAAAACCTTTTCTATAGCAACAATGATGCATAGCACTAATTTGGGTGCTCTAATAAAATACTAATGACATGACAATGAGAAAAAAGAAAAGAAAAATAAATAAATTAAAACTAAAACATCACATGACAGCAAATAGGACTCACTGTCAATTCATTAGAGTTGATTTTAGAATTTAAGAATTAAAACTCCAAAATATTTTTTTTCTTTTTAGAGTCCCAAATTATTTTTGTTCTCGTTTATTATGTGTCTTGTAAAGAGAAACAGAGCTTGCAAGTACCGTACCGCATTGAAACAATGGGTTCCTTGGAGCTTGAACACTAAGGTGCTCCATGTTCAGTGGATTAGATACATAAATAATTAAGCGAGTAGGCCACTGAGTTTAATATTCTTTTTAAGTATACATCTACCGAATGTCATGCCTAATCATATGGTCATGTCAATATATTGAGCCCTCACCTACCAAATGTCATGCCTAATTGAATGGTCATGCCAATATTGATGAGGCAGGAGGATTTTTGGAAACTAAAAATTAAAATAATCATAAAAAAATAAATTAAATTAAATAATTAATATAATAAAATATTATATTATATTTAAATTAAAATTATTTTATTTTTTTCTCACAAAAAATCAAAAAATCCATCCAAATAAAACTTTTTAACCCTAAATTAAAATAACCAAAAATCAAAAAGTCGAACCACATCTCAAACAAAACAGAATTTCTTATACCCAAAAAAATAAGAAAGAGAGAAATTGAACAAGATTAACATCAAGGTTTCCACAATTAATTGTGAATATCATCTTGTCTCCTCATTTATAAATATTGATTCCCTCAATTATAAAAATTGTACAAATATATCCCTTTTAGAAGTTTTAATACAACCTCCTCTATATACATACTATTTTAATCGGTTCGATGCAATTACGAAAATATCATGCCTCCGTTTAGAAAGTGGATTGGCTTTTTAACTTTTTTGACTATTTTAATTTGGGCTAAAAAATTTAGTTTGGGAAGGACTTTTTGACTTTTTTTATGAGAGAATAGTGTAATAATTATGGGTTAGATGTGATGTTTTATTTGTTGTGGTTAAAATAGCCTATTTTGTTTTTGTGGCTAAAATAGCCTCAAACCTCTTTGTCAAACAGATAATATCCTTCAATAAAAATAATATTAAAATATGTAACTAATTATTTATTAAAAGAGTAAACCATATCAATTTCGAGTTAGGCAAATTTGATAGGTTAATATTTGTGTTATTCAAAAGTGCCTTATTCATGTTTGAATTTAAAAATGAACCCTAATCTATAGTTTGTATATAATTCAGATTGTGTGGTGTTAAAAATTTTCTTTGTGGGGATAGATTTGGACTACCCACCCACAACCCAACTGTCATTGTGAGGATAGATGTGAACGCCATTGCCTTTCAATAACTTAACACGTACAATTAAAATTATAAAATTTTAATTCTTATTATATTTTAATATAAATTCATTAATAAGGATAATATATATTAAATTTTAAAATAAAATATATATTTTTTTCATTGTATACAATATATATTCAACTTTGGTCACCTTCTTCAGTTTTAATTCTTTTTTCTTGATCTTCTTTTTTACTCTAAAACTCTAATTTAGGCATGGTGTCGTTTGGGAAGTGGGTTGGCTTTTTAACTTTTTAATTTTTTTGGCTATTTTAGTCTGGGCTAAAAAGCCTAGTTTGGGAAGGACTTTTTAGCTTTTTTAATTTTTTTTGTGAGAGAAAAATATAATGATTATGGGTTGGATGTGATGTTTTGTTTGTTGCGGCTAAAATAACTTATTTTGTTTTTTGTGACTAAAATAGTCAAAAAAATCATAAACCATCTTCCCAAAGGGAGTTATGTGTCTGTTTGGTGCAGCTTAAAAGCTGCTTATTTCAACTTTTAGCTTAATTTAAGCTATTTTGATATGTTTGGTTTAGCTTATAAGTTATACCTTATAATTTTTTGGAAGTCAGAAATCAGTTTATTCTTTGAATGAGGTAGGAGATACTTAATTTATAAGTCAGAAATCAGCTTATATTCATAGTTATAAACTATAAGCTGTTTAAACATAAGCTATAAGTATTTTTCCACAGCTCTATCAAACATGGCCTATGTTTTGGAAGCAACTTTGGACTAAAATAGCCATATAGGACAAAATAAGCTAGTTTAGCCAAATAGGACAAAATGTCACATCCAACTTATAATCATTTTATTTTTTCTCTCACAAAAGTCAAAAAAGTCAAAAAATCTATTACAAACAACACTTTTTAGCCCCAAATTAAAATAGTCAAAAAAAACTAATCCACATCCTAAACAAAGGCTTTCCTTATTAAAACTCGCCATTATCGTCAAACTATTATTGATGTGGGCGACAATCTGATCCATTTCATATTTTCATCCGAAGAGGATATGGTGAAGGTTGTGGACGACGGTCCTTGTACTTTGAGAATCATCTGGTTTTGCTTTGTCATTAAGAATACTTTGAGAAAAAAATATAAAATGTATTGAGAATAAATTATAACTTTAATAGGGTCTACTAAGAAATTAGGATCCTTAATGATTTTTTAGATGCAAATAGAATCTCCCTTGTCCTTCGCACGAAGCCCATCCTAAGTGGCCTAACTCTGGTTTCTTAAAAGCCCATGAAAATTTAACTTCTGGTTTTTATAAAAGCCCAAAGTTGATGGTGCAAACCCATTTTTTTTTTTTTTTATAATAATAATAAATGCTAATGGAAAATATCCCATAAAAAAACTGAAGCTCCAATTAAAATAAAAACTAATCCGAGTGAGGCCTTGTTACTATAAAAAATAAAATAAAAAAAAAAGATTTTGTTGTATTTCATTTCCTATTTTATATTTACAATTTTTATAAAACAAAAAAACTAATTTAGTGAATTATTTCTAAACCGCTCACAATCCTAATCATTCGTCCATCTCTCACCCCTATGCTATGCCCTTGGCTACCTTTCAGCGTTTGTCTTCACGCTTGAACAAAAAATTTATATGAAATGGCTTTTTGATCTAAAGATGATGTGGGTAGATCACGACTACTCACAACTAAAGTCCAACATCCAATCCGTGGAGTCAAATTTAAATAAATTATTTATACAAAAAGGTCAGATTAATAATCAATAGTCATATAATTTAATTATATTTATTTTATAAAAAAAATGACAAATATAATCAAATAAAGTATAATTTCAAGAGTGACCTACCTATTTTTTAATAACAGATCACCTGCCATTTTTAATGCAAATATGTAGCTTTCAAAAATATTTTGGTAGCAGTTAAGCAGGGCTCGACTCTTAGGGCGCACTAGTGGCTTATTTTTTAAACGGTGAAATTGATTACGTTGTGCTCCGATTGTGATTTTGCGTCCCCCTGTGCTAGAAATTAGTGCATTTCTCTCTTGCCCTGGTAGTAGATCTCTTTATTTAAATTGAATTAAATCTAATCGACAATCAATTATCTCAAGCCACGGATATTATGATATCCTTACAAAATGTCCCTTTTTTCAAGTTGAAAAAAAAAAAATTTCTGCTAGCAGACAAAAATAAAATAAAAACTCCATTAACTTAATTTTTTACTCCAATTTCAATCTCTCAAACTCATATATAAAGTCGTACGTGCCTCCGAAATAAATTGTGAATTCGCCTCTGTTCAATCTAACGCTCTACCTGTTTTCCCTCCAAAACCCAAACACTGTGTTTGAGAATCTAGGAGGAAAAGAAAAAAAAGTGATTACTTAAGTTATAAAAGAAAAGAAAAAAAAAATTGTAATTTCTTTCTTTCTTGTTTAGATAAGTAAGAAATAAAAACTAAAAAAAAAAATTGTGATTTCACTCTTTCTTGTTTTGTTAGCTTTTACAAGAAAAAATAAAAGAAATTATTTTATGTTATATTACTAAAATAACATTTTTATATTTTGTCAATCATTTTATTTTTTTATTTTTACAGGGACAAAATTAGTATTATGAAAATATAAGAATTTGTTGGTTTATTTTCTCTCTTAATCTCTTTACTTTTGGAAAGATTGAAAATGAGAATTATTAAAAAAATGAGTTTCTCTCTATTTCTCCCTATTTCTTTTCACTTAAGTTAGCTAAACAAGTAGGAGAATACATATCTCTTCATTTATTTTATTTTACTTTCTTTTCTCTTAAAATCACTTAACCCAAACATAGTTTAACTCTCTCTGAACCTCTTCATCATCAATCCATCACCGCTGTTGGATCCAAACTCTTCCCAACCCTTTCCCGAAACTCTAAATCTACTGAATTACACCCCACCCCCAAACCCTAGCATCATCAAACGACGCAGACTCTATTTCCCCCAAACTTAATTTTTTTTTTCTATTGCTTTCTGGTTTTGTGCTTATCTGATTTTTACCTTCTTACTTGATGTTCTGTGTTCGTGTGCAATTTCTATTGTATGTGTAGGTTTCATTCCTACCTTATTATGGTACTCCTAAAATATTGACTAGGGTTTTTACCCTATTTTTGCTATTGCTCTCTGGTTTTAGTTCTCATAAAATCTATTATTTAAATTGTGAAATTAAATAAATAGATTTATGAAGAAATCAAATTATACACCAAGAACATATGTTAATAATTACAATTAAATTTCAACAGAAATACACAAAACAATAAAAGGGTAAAGAGACGAAACCGAAGCCTGCACGGAAACAGTTTCCTTAAAACAGATTTCGCCGCCTCACGGGTCGAGTGCTTGAGGAATCCCGGCGTCTGTCTCCCAGGATACGATGGTCAAAGCCAGCTACGGCAGAAGCACTTTCTGTCTAGCTTAGTGTACAAAAACAGTGGCAGCACTCTCTCAATGTAGGAACTTTCTGACAAATTGACTTGTAAAATGGAAGCAAAAAATTTCTATATGAAACTTGATAGGAGGGTCTCAATTTATACATGTAAAGGGGAGAGAAGAAGAGCCTCCAGCCTTTAAGGTTGGTCATTAAAACACCAAGCATCCATAGCCCCTTTCCAAAAATATGAAAGTTTGGATGCCCAAAGGATTCACACCATTTAGCCAAGACAAAGGATTTAAATACTCTTTAAAATCCTATTCATGAATCTAACATCATGAAACAATTTCTTGGCAATTTCTTATTCAAAACTCAATGATTTTTGGCTCACTTGGACCCAACACAATAAAAGGTTGGGACCCACTTTAATATTTAATTAAAGTCACCACACTTTAATATTAAATTAAAGTCACCAAAAATTATTTTTTCCAACAATTCCCCATATGAATAAAAATTGCCCGAAAAACTCAAGAAACGGACATCGTTTAACAATAATGACTCGAAGAGAGAGTACAACGAACTAACCCCGACATCAGAGAAGGTAGCTTTTGGCTTTGAACCTCTCCCAGTGAAAACCTATCGAGTTTACTAGCTAATTAGTGAATAAGACATCTTGAACTGCTCTGCCGTTTATGTAAACTAAAACAATAGATCTCACACGGGAATTACTCCTACCACCATTCTGTTTTCACTGGTGTGCCCTGTGTGGCCCTGGATACTAGCCTGGTTCAGCGAGTGGTTTTAAAGAATCTTGGCCTGCCCAATTCTTCTAGAAGCGGCCCCACTTCACACTCACATAGGTGACACTACTTTAGTATCCTGCAATACTTAGCTTAACAGCTTAACACACAAGAGTCATTAAAAGCTCAGTTTATCCTCTACACTTGCAGGTATTAGTGATAGAATGAATGGCTGGAGGTTTAACCTCCTCAGTGACATACCACCGTTACACGCAATTAGGTTGTCCCATTAAACCTAGATCTTGGGATCTCCAGTCAACTAGGTTGGGTTTCCATTCCAGTAACTTCCAAAAGCCTCAACCCCATTCATTTTGACGACGTTTCGACTAACACTCGACTTAACCCTTTGGTTAGCGGATCCGTAATATTGTCCTTAGACTTTACATAGTTTAAAGAGACAACTCCATTCGAGAGTAGTTGTCGTATGGAATTATGTCTACGACGGATATGTCTAGACTTTCCATTATACATATTACTCTGTGCCCCACCAATTGTAGATTGACAATCACAATGAATACAAATAACTGGCACAGGTTTAGACCAACGTGGCAAATCTTCAATGAAATGGCGAAGCCATTCAGCTTTTCCTGCTGCAATAAACTCTGATTCCATCGTTGATCTAGATATACACGTTTGCTTGGACGAATTCCAAGACACGGCTGCCCCACCAAGAGTGAAGACAAATCCACCAGTGGACTTTGAGTCCTTTATATCTGATATCCAAACGCGTCACTATAGCCTTCTAGCACCGTTGGATATTGAGTATAATGCAGTCCATAACCCCGAGTGTAGCGTAAATACCTTAACATCCGCACAATGCCCTTCTAATGAGAAGCATCGGGATTAGTTGTGTATCTACTAAGTCTGCTAACCGAGTAAGCTATATCTGGCCAAGTACAACTCATCAGATACATTAAACTTCCAATTACCCAAGAATATTCTAACTGTGAAACACTTTCATTATTATTCTTGGTAAAATGTAAACTTAAGTCTACAAGTGTCGATGACACACTCGTATCTGATCCACTAAACTTCTCAAGTATCTTATCAACATAATGAGACTGATATAGTACAATTCCGCCAGAGATTCTGGTAATCTTAATTTCCAGAATAACATCTGCAATGCCCATATCCTTCATGTCAAACTTAGAGTTCAACAACTTTTTGGTAGTTTTGATCATTTCATCGTTACTACCTATAATGAGCATATTATCAACATATAGACACAAAATGACATAACCTCTGTCAGTGTCTTTGACATAAATATACTTGTCACATTCGTTGATTCTAAACCCAGTTGACAACATTACATTGTCAAACTTCTCATGCCATTGTTTAGTCGCTTGCTTCAAGTTTACAGACTTTCTTGTTTTGCCCTGGAGCTGAAAACCCTTTAGGTTACTCCATGTAGATTCCTTTATTCAAATCCCCATTTAAGAAAGCTATCTTTACATCCATCCGGTGTATCTCCAGATTGCGCAAAGCTGCTAACGCAATCACCATGCGAATGGATGTTATCCTAGTAACAGGTGAGTATGTATCAAAGTAATGCATGCCTTCTCGTTGCCTGTACCCTATAATAACGAGCCTCACCTTATACTTGTCAATAGACCCATCGGCCTTCATCTTTCTTTTAAAAATCCATTTGCAGCCTAAAGGCTTGCAACCTGGAGGTAAATCTACCAACTCCCAGGTGTGGTTCTGTAAGATGGAGTCAATCTCACTTTTGATCGCTTCTTTCCATAAAGGACTCTCAGAAGAAGTCACAGTTTCGTGAAAAGTTTGAGGTTCGTTCTCAACCATATAAGTCAAGAAGTCTGGACCAAAAGATTTGGATATCCTAGCTTTTTTACTCCTTCTGGGCTCATCTAAAACCTCAATTTAATCATCACCTGAATCATCAACATGATCATCAAAATGATCATCATCACTAGCATGCTCATCAAATTGCTCCAAAACCTCAGAACCCCTTCTTAGGTTCGGCAAGGAAAAAATGTCTTCAAAGAAACATGCATTCCTTAACTCCATGGCGGTATTCCTGTAAATGTCTGAAGTTTCAGACTTATGTACAAAAAACCGATATGCACTACTATTATGTGCATAACCAATGAATATACAATCCACAGATTTCGGGCCTATCCTAACCCGTTAGGGTGTAGGAATCGCCACAATAGCAAGACACCCTCACATTCGTAAGAATTTATAAGAAGACTTAACGCCTTTCCATAACTCATACGGGATCTTGTCCACTTCGCTTCAACACAAGTTTCACACATGTGTTTCGTCAGAACGACCTTGTTGGACTCAAATACCATGCGAAAACATGTTTACTGAGAAGAGACCTTAAGACAAGATTCTAACAAATGTCCAAAACATACAGGACTTTGTTCAAGATTAGCTCTTTCCCTGAGGTTAACTTCAGGACCACCTTTCTCTCAACAAATGAGATAGTAGAATTTCTCATAAACAACTTCTCACCATTTGTAACCGGTTCGGAAGTTGTAAATAGCTCCTTCTCGGAGCAGATGTGGCGTGTAGCCCTAGTAAAGATAAAACCCCTTGCTACCATAGTTGTAGCACTTCCCAAAGAACTGATAACCGGGTTTCCGCAGCTTGTATGCCAGCTTCTTTGCAACACCACCCCTTAGCCCCAGCATAGAGCCCTTGTTCACGGGAGGCTTTTTCCTCATCCTAGAAAATTTGCCATGCTCAATGACATTAGTCTTCACTAAGGAGGTACTCACTCCTTTCTTTCTATTATCCTCCTCAATTTTGGAGTCAGATAATTAAGTCTTCTTTGTAGAATTTATACAAAGTTTTTTTTGAACAAATCCTTGTGTCACAATGATTATGAAACTCTCAAAATCATATCACAATAAATACATTCCCAGAATGTCATCAACCGAATTAGGCACCCAAATATATTAGGTCCGACCAATCACTCTGAAGCCAATAGTCTTACTATTAGGAGACACAAATCCAGTGTTCAATAGTCTACTATTCGGAACTTCATAATATGGCCAGTAGTCTTATCACTAGGAATCACTAATTTCTCAGCATGTGATCAGTAGACTTTCTACTACTAGGAATCACAATATCTTAACCTGTGATCAGTAATTACTTTACTACTAGGAATCACAACGTCCTGACATAGGATCAATAGACTCTTTCATTACTAGGAATCATCATGTCTTGACATATGACCAGTAACCTCTCCACTATTAGGAATCATGATGTCTTGACATGTGATCAGTAATCTATTCACTACTAGGAACCACAATCTCATAACTGTGTAGCCAGTGGTCTAACACCGCCTAGGAACCACCAGTTTTCTATCTCTGTGATCAGTGATCTTGTACTCACTAGGAGCCACCAATTTAAGAATATATTTGGAATTTAAAAATCTAAAAAAATATTCACCCACTATAACAAGTTGTCTTAACTTTGCTTTCAAGCAAAGTCACATAGCAATCATAGATGCTATAAATAACACAAGGATACCATACTATTTGCCTTTGATCAATTCAGAGATATTTTAATGCAATCTTATGATTTCCTTTAATCATACTTGATCTCTCAAGATCTTCCTTTAAGAATCTCGTGAGGCTAAGGTTGTCAAGTGGAATAACATTTCTGTTTGTCACCTTTTGAAGCCATTTCTGAAACATCACAACTGAATTTCACTTCTGTGATTCCGGAAATTAAACTTAAGCCTTAGAAAATACCTCAGATGGAAATTTAATTCAAAACTAATCTCACCATTTAACCTAGAATCGAACATGGTCAGGAATGTTCCGAAGAAGACTGAAAGAGTCACATCGGTCCCACTTTAAACCCAGTCAACCTTTTGACAAAACATTCAAGAGCATGTTGACTCCTAGTCCATAAGAAACAATTTTAAAATTAAGATTTCCTGGGGATAAACCAGATTATAACAAACCAATTTCCAAGCAAATAAATTTTGCTACCAGAATTACATCACTCATAAAAGTTAACCGGTACTCCCGGAACTAAGCCCATTATTTCTGAATAAAATCAGAAATATTTTAATTAATGCTAAAATTTGGTTTCTTTTCTCAAAAACCAAAACACTTTGGACATAATCAGATTATAACCAAAGATTTTCTCCAAACAACGGTTTTCCAACACTTTGGGAATAAAATGATTAAACCCAAAGACTTCCTCAAACTCCAAAAGTTTGAAACCAAATCCATTTTAGTTGTCATTTCTGAATAAATAAGAACTACTCTTTAGCCAAAGCTAAACACTTTGGTTTTTATCACAGAAAACTAAATCAAGTTCGAAACTTACAAGTAAAATAAAAATTGTTATAACAATTACACGCATGTAAAATGCTTCTAACAAAACAAACAAATAAAACTTGCTACTATAAATTGGTAAACAAACTAACTAAATCTCAAGCAAAACATGCTTCAAACATTTAAATAAAATAGCCAATCCATAAGGATTCTATTTAGTCCAAAAGCCTTTCCACGCTTAGGTATTCCTATTCAACACAAAAGTTAGTAGTTCAAACATTTTTGCTTTTACATCCAAAATATTATTCATTTGGTTTTATATTTGTTTTTCGCATTGGTATCCCTACAAAGAAAATTAATAGCAAACCACAACAAAAGACAAACAAATAATCTAAAAAATTTAATAAATTAAATGAAACCATCTAGCCAACTATTTATAAAATTAACCAATGAATTAAAATGCTAATTAAATCAAAACTTTAAAATAAAGTTCAATACTCATGAGTTATAAATGAAATTAATTCATAATAAACATTTAAACTAATAACTCCAAAAAAATAAGTTAATGCACCCAATTAAATAATTTAGATTAATGCACCCAATTAAATAATTCATATTAATGCACCCAATTAGATAATTTAGATTAATGCACCCAATTAAATTCAAATTAATCATGTACACAATTCATAAAAACTCTATAACTCCAAAATACATTAAATTATGTAATCTAGTCTAGAAAATAATAAGCATGTAACAAATTAAAAACTAGAATAGAATTAGTATGTCAAAATTACAACATCCATAAATTATATTTTATAACCTTAAAATTTATGCAAATTATGATAGAGAATTCTAACTAAACTAAGCAATTAGAGAGTACCATAGCATAATTTACAATCATTGAAATAGTGAGCAATTCCGCAACAATTCCTAGTAACATTATACAAAGCTAACCTAATTGTCTATATAAATCTATTCGATCAATTTCATAGAAAATATATAATAATCTATTTTAAGTTTGTTGTTTAAATTGTGAAATTAAATAAATAGATTTATGAAGAAATCAAATTATACACCAAGAACATATGTTAATAATTACAATTAAATTTCAACAGAAATACACAAAACAATAAAAGGGTAAAGAGATTTAAACCGGTTTTGCCACGAAAGCTTCCTTAAAATGATTTCACGGGTCGAGTGCTTGAGGAATTCCGGCGTCTGTCTTTCAGGATACGACGGTCAAAACCAGTTACGGCAGAAGCACTTTCTGTCTAACTTAGTGTACAAAACAGTGGCAGCACTCTCTCAATGTAGGAACTTTCTGACAAACTGACTTTTAAAATGGAAGCAAAAAATTTCTATATGAAACTTGATAGGAGGATCTCAATTTATACATGTAAAGGGGAGAGAAGAAGAGCCTCCAGCCTTTAAGGTTGGTCATTAAAACACCAAGCATTCATAGCCCCTTTCCATAAATATGAAAGTTTGGATGCCCAAAGGATTCACACTATTTAGCCAAGACAAAGGATTTAAATACTCTTTAAAATCCTATTCATAAATCTAACATCATGAAGTAATTTCTTGACAATTTCTTATTCAAAACCTAATGATTTTTGGCTCACTTAGACCCAACACAATAAAAAATTGGGACCTACTTTAATATTTAATTAAAGTCACCCAAAATCATTTTGTCCAACAAAAGCTTTACTTTTAGCAATGAAATTCTGTGTGTTTATCTGATTTACCCCTTCGTACTTGATGTTTTGTTCTTATGGTTTATCCATTAGTTTGTTTGTTGATGTTTTTGACTGAGGATGCGGGTTTCAATCCTATCTTATTGTGGTACTCCTAGAATATTGACTAGGGTTTTGCCTTGTTTTTGCTATTCCTCTCTGGTTTTAGTTCTCTCATGAAATCTTTGCTTTTAACAATGAAATTCTGGTTTACATTATTTTATTTATTTATTTATTTTTTTAAGGTTAATCCATTTGTTTGCTTGTTGATGTGTTGATAAGGTTGTAGTAAATGGATCAGTCAATCTGTGAGCGTATTAATAGCTAGATAAATTACCCTTTGTATCTTTGACCTTTATATTGAGGATTCATTTGGCAACATAATTTTTTAAGCTTAAAAGTCATTAAAAAAAATCAAAAGGCAACCATTTACATTTAAAAGGCAAATATTTTATTTTCTCTTTATTTTTTTAACAACTTTTCGTAAAAATTAATTTTTTTATATCATATTTTAACCGAAAAATTAAAAAATTATTAAAAAAATTTGTTCCTAAACTAGGCCTAAATCTCAATTTGGTTTTTGGTTTTTTATTTTTGAATTTCGATTCAGACTACTAATACACCATCACTAAAAGCAGCACTAATGACGTGACAGTATAAGAAAAAAAATTAAAGCTCAAACTATTACATCAATATGAGGTTCACATCTTATCACGTCATTAGTGATCAGTTTAGTAATGTTAAATTAGTAATATGAAACATTTTTGTTCATTTTTTAATTTTCAATTATAGCTGTAACTTTAACTTCATGCATTTTCGGTCAACTAGCAGTATTCCTCTTCAGTTCCGTTTTGTAGCTCGAATTTTTCGTGGCTCGAGCGACCCAAAATCCCAAAACGACGTTGTTTTGGGATTTTTTTAAAATTTTTTTTCTCCCTTTTCTTCATTCTTTTTGACTCAACACAGCATCATCACAGAAGAGAAGAAAGAAGAAAAAGAAAAAGAAATTACAAATCACAGCATCATCATCATCAACACAACATCATTATCATCAATAACCAGCAAATCATCATCAACACAACACCATCATCATCAACAAATCAAACCCACCCACACACATACACACACACACAGATCTGGAAAATCAAAAACAGATTTGGAAGCCAAATCGATGAAACACACACACACACAGTGGCGACGGAGTGGAAGAGGAAGAGGAAGAGGTGACGGCGGCGGTGACAGAGTGGTCTGTTTCGTTTCTCCCTTTTATTTCTTCATTTCTCCCTTTCTCTCTCTTTCTTCTCTCTTCTCTCTCTTTCTTCCTCCCTTACTTTGTTTCGTTTCACAGATAAAAGAGGAGGAAAAAAAAAATTTCAAAATGACGTCGTTTTGAATTCGGGACATTCGAGCCTACCAAGTTTCGAGCTCTCAAGCATTTCTGGTTCCTCTTTAACTAGTCTGGTGTTAAAAGAGTAGCACTATGTTTCACGAGGTTTTTAAGGATGACGTTTGTGAAAGAGTTATGATAGGAACCTCGAATGAATTATCAAATATTTTATTAAACTTTTTATATAGGTGTGGAATTAAAAAAAATTACATGTGTGTAGGTCTCACACCCATGTGAAAAGTTTAATAGACTATTTGATAATTTGTTTGGGATCTATAACATTTTCTTTTGTGAAACTTTCCATCATTTGATTCTTTTTTGGATTTTTTATTCAATGTTATGTGCGCGCACACCTCACCAATTATTGCAGTATTACAAAAGTAATTTTCCTTTTAAGAATTTGTTTAAATTTTTTTGTTTTAAATTTCATAATATTTCCATTTGTTGTTGTGCGTACCGAATATCGCACTAGATGATTGTGGATCGGAGCTCCGCACTTGATTGGACTGTCTAGAAATTGAGACCCTGCAACAAGGAGCACCGTCAGAATTGCCCCGCCGGGGTTGGCCGGATAACCCCTCCGGTGTGGGAATGAGTAATCAGAGAAGGTGGAAAGTGCTCTCTAAGTGTAGAGAGTTATGTTTTAGTGAGTAGGGTTTAGCTTAGATCAGTTACCTTCAATGTGAAGTTAGTACAATTTTTGTATAACTCTTTGCTTGTTGCCTAAGACGGTTTTATAGAGCTTTGGTGCTGTTTCGTTTCCTTTAGCATTCTTCTCAGGTGGGGGACCATCTGGTAATTGTCAAGAGGTGCATATACTCATTGTAGTCATACTGATAACAAACCATATTCCTTCGATTAACTGTTTTCGTGATTCTAGGTGTAGGGGACCAGCTGAGGTAGCAACTTGCACATGCATATACTCACAACTTCCACATTTCTCTGGTGTGTTCCTTTGGCTCAGCATTGTTGTGCCTCAGCTCGGCCCTCTATGAGATTGCTTGTAGAGCTGGGCTGGCCTAATAAGATACCTTTGTATTGGCTTGGGCCATATTTGTTTGGTCCAAGGATTAGGTCCTATAGCTCGGCCCAACCCAGCATCATAGCTGGACTGACATTTCCACTACAGACTGGACCCAAGTGCTTGAGGACTTGGGTGGATTGTTGACGATGTAACTGGGCTAATCTAATTGGCCCACTTGCTTATCCTGCTTCTTAGGTCTTGAGTCTAATGGATTGGGCCGGCTCAATGCTTGGATTCGACCCATTTTATAGTTAGCCCCTTCAGTTGTTTGAGCTTCAATCACGTGCACTTTGCTAGTTAAACTTTTTAAATTATATCTATACATTTAAATGTTAAATATAATTTTATAAATATAAAATATTTATATTTAAATTAATAAAAATATTATTTTAAATGATAATCACGTAGTTTAATTAGGGGTGTAACTCGGGCAGGTTCGATTAGGTTGGAAGGTTGTCCATGCCCAATGCAAGTTGTGCTGAGACTTGCCCAGGCCCGAATTGTAATCCGATGTTGCCTCACCAAGCTCGATTCGAGTTAAACTCGAATTGCCCAAGTTTCCCGAATTGTAAATGAATTTCAGGTTTTTTTTTTTTTTTTCGCAGTTACATTATTAAATTATTAAAATTTGACTCTATTTATAATTTTTTTTTTTATATAGAAAATCATTAATACTATCAAAACAAATAATTTATATAATGTAATAGAGATGCCGCTATAGTAGTTCTTACAATTTATGAATAAAAATAAAATAAAATAAAAATAGTAAGATTTTATGTTATTTGTATATGTAATAATATATATTCAATATAATTTAATAATCTGAATTACTTTAATATCATGTAATGGCTAATAATTTATATGTATATTTAATATTTTTATATATCTTTATATGTATAATTCGGGTTTCGAGTTGCTCAAGTTGTTTGATATTTTTGCCCAAGTCCGTCCAAATTTAATTCGGGCTTCTGAATTTCTGCCTAAGCTCGTACCAAATTTGAAATATCTTGTCCAAGCCGTTAAAAAATACGGATTGGGTTCGGGTTGCTCAGGTTGAATCCGCCTAACTTGCACCCCTAAGTTTAATAGGTAAGAAGCTAACAAAGGTTCTAACAAAGGTTCTCATGTAAGATCACCATTTTTTTTATTTTTTTTAGATATTTCTTATCAACCATCCTTAATAAAGATAATAACCAAATAGACAAATTATCAATTTCTAAATTAATAATAATTAACAACGATATTGATATTTGGACAATAAGTATACATACTTTTCTAAATAATAGTGAGTAAATAACAAGAAAGAATTATGTAGAATCTTTTATTTTAAAGCCTAAAATATTTTAAAAGGTATAATTGACCTCACATATGTCATATTCAATTTAATAAAATTATAATAGATAATTCATAGTATAACTTTAATATTAAACATCTTTATAAGATATATTACAATTTTTTAAAGAAAAAAAAAATGAGAAGAAATGTTAAAAATATGTTGGGTCCGACTGAATCTAATTAAATCTTATTAAAAACTCCATAATCACCAAAAATAACAAATCATGTATATATGTTGGTTATTGTGGTATAAACACTACTAAAAGTTATATTATGTCATTTTTTACTAAAAAGGGGGAGAAAAAAAGAGTCAAAATATGTCAGACTAATTTCAAAAATTGCAGAAATCGTAAAAAGTGAATCGAATTGTGAATCGATTATAAATCATGAGATTCATTAGAGATTCACTTCCAAAATAAATACACCCATAAATTTGTATTAATTTTATAAAAATTACGAATCGAATTATGAATTGAATCGCTAATCATAAAATTCTAATAACAGAGGTTGCAAGTCCAACAAATTAGTATTGCATGGTTATGAGATTAACTCTTCCATTCGCTCTTTGGATAGTTTTCTTTTTAAGAATTTGCATAATTTTTTTTTGTTTTGTTTTAAATTTCATAATATTTTCTTTTGTCCTCACGTTTTCAACCATACGCATTTTGCTGGCTGAAGAAAATTTTAATTTCTTCTTTTTGTAATTCTCTACTTTGTGACTTGGTTTGTTGCATGTCCAACAAATTAAGCATTGCAGAGTTCGGAAATTAACTCTTCAATTCGCTCTTTTGATGATTTTTCTTTTAAGAATTTGCTTGACTTTTTTGCTCTAAATTTTGTATTTTCTCTTTGTTGTTGGGGCTTCAGCCATACGAACGCTTTGCTAGCTGAATTTTTTTTTATTTTTTATTTTTTTGTCTTGTAAATATTTGCTTTGTGACTTTGTTGTAAATCCAACAAATTTATTCTTCCATTCACTCTTTTGATAATTTTCCTTTTAACAATTTGCTCAACGTTCTTGCTTTAAATTTCATAATCTCTCTTTGTTGTTGTGGGTTGAGCCTTACGTGCTTTGCTAGATGACATTTTTTTTTTTTTTCCCCTCTAATTCTTCGTCTTGTGCTTTTTTTTTTTTTTTTTTTTTGTGCCTTGTGATATAGTTTGTTGTAAATTCGGCAAATTAACTATTCCATTCGCTTTTTTTATGGTTTTCCTTTCAAGATTTTACTTGAATTTTTTGTTTTAAATTTCACATTGTTTCCATTTATTGTCATAGTTTCAACCATACATACTTTGCTAGTTGATGAACTTTTTAAATTCTTCGTTGAAGATGAACTTTTCCTGTTGGGGTCTGGGATCCCGCCTAAGACCTTATAGAAATTATAGTAAGCGGAAAAACACACCTACACAGAAGGAGACACAATATTTAACGTGGTTCGGCTTTAAAGCCTACGTCTATGGGAGAGTAACCGGTTATCACTATACCATTGGAGAGGTTACAGAAAGATTATAATAGAGGAGGAGCTCACACTCTCCTCACTCAGACACTCTCTCGTCTCCCTCTCTCACACCAAGAGAGACGGTCTCTTCGCCTCACATCTCTTGCACTCTTTGGTTACTAGTCTCTCGGTTTGCTCACATTTCTCCCTTTCTCACCCTCTCCATTTATACACATAATGGTAGGTGGAAGAGCCTTCATTCTTGACTTGGGCAGCTTCCATTCTTGACTTGGTTGGTAGCCTCCATGGTTGACCAAGGTGTGTTCTCATGGAGAAGACAATCACCCCCTTCACATGGGGTGATATCCACAAATCACCCCCTCAACCTATGTGAGGTGATCTACTGCACACATTGCTGCTAATCTTGTCACGCCCAAATTCAACATAGTCTTCATCTCTTCACCGAGACGTCTACACCCCCTGAAGCTAGAGATAACACACCAGAGATACAAGAGGAGGAGGGAATCCTACATCCTCAACTCAACTCACGCCACTCTCTGATTTAGAGAGAGCCTCCGCTCCTATCTCCCACAGATCTTTTCCACGCTTCTGTCTTGGATGCCTTCACTGCGACCTTGCATCCCCTAAAGCTAGAGATAATACACCGGAGATACAAGAAGAGAAGGGAATCCTACATCCTCAACTCAACTCACACAACTCTCTGATTTGGAGAGAGCCTCTGCTCTTATCTCCCATAGATCTCTTCCACACTTCTGTCTCGGATGCCTGCACTTACTATGCTTGAACTTGCGTAACCAAGATATCTTGACACCCTCTGATTGGATGTCCTGCACCCCCTGCTAAGATGCCTTTGACTGTCATGACTTATCTCGCAGGACTAGTCATTGGAGCAATAGAAAACTCGTTGTGTATCCTATCAACGTCCTCTGTCTTTTTTGCTCGGAGCTTTTTCTCTAAACTATCAGCCTTTGCCCTCTATACTTCTGAACAAACTCTGCGCGTTTCCACATACGCTTGTTGTCTGTGCCTTTGTAATCCCTGATTTGCTGTCCAGTAGATTGATGGTTGACAGTAGCTCTATCTGTCAAAGCATCGTCAGCTATGCACTTCCTTGCATAGTGCTCGCATCCATAATTCTTGAGTGCTCATCATGGCTCCATCTCTCCTCCTGCGCTCGAGCTCGCTTGAGAGATCCGCAACTACTCTGTTTCATTAAGAGGTGCGTTCACTGCCATGGAACTCAAGAAACTACCATAGAGAAAGACTTGCCACTCTTTGGCACGCACTCTTGCGTTTTACCTGTCTCAATTTCTCTGTTTGGAAGTTCCTGTGAACTTTCAACAACCCGCTGCTACATACTCTTCTCGTGCCTCTGTACGACACTCTAGCGTACCCTTGCACTGCTGCACGTCTGCATTTGTGCTTCTGCGCTTAGTATGCTCCTCTGCAACTATTGTTCTACATGTCCACATACCATCAGTACCTACTCGTATACAGTAGCTCCAACAGCCACAGCATTTCCCTGAGCCTGTATTTGTTGCCAAATCATCTATCCGTCGATGAATGGTCTTCTTTTCTGATTGAACTAGATCCTCCAATGACATCAACAACCAAGAAAGTTTCCAGGAAAGACTGGTGGGATCACAACTGGTCCCACTTAAGAACCAGTCTCCTTAGACAGTATCTTTTTGACAGAACTTTCCTAGACATTGTTGATCTTGAGATAATCATGTGCAATTCTCCTGATTGCCCTCTGACCAATCTTGATCTCCCTCGATTTGCCTTTTGATCAAGCCTGATCTCCTCTGGTCTTCAATGATCTATCTCAATCTGTATCTGGTTGTCCAATCTTGTCAGAATCTGCCCATTCTAACTTCTTCAGTGAATCCGTAGCGTTCCACAATATTCGGTAACCTTCATTCGAGTATTGAAGATGACAAACTTCCATGTTTTGAAAATCTTTCCAAACCATTTAGAATTTCACTATTCTGACCTCGTGATTGCGTCCGGTACGGTCCGTTTAGCTAGGACCAATCTTCGACCTTCGCTGCACTTCCGAGGACCTCACAGAAAAATTTCCTCCAAAGTTGGGCCACACCACGATTTTTTGAAAATTCTAGGTCAAATTACAATTTTTAGAAATTCAGGAAATATTCCGTGTACCAACAAAATATTCTGTCCACTGCAACTGATGTCGTTTGTCCCTTTAATCTGCCTTCTTTTTCCAGAAACTCTGATTCTAAAATCTGACCGTACGGATGTGTCTGGAATATTCCAAATAGTCGGAAAACACTATTGGATCACCAAAAATAGACTCCGAATGGCTTAGATCTAGCTAAAACATTTTATACGCCTTAGATCTGCGGCTGCACCTTAGCCGCGAAGCACTGGATCCTTCCTCTTACGGCTAAACCATTGTCGCGTCGCACTGGATCGCTTCTCAGAGTGATGATGTGGCACCACGTGGCGATGACGTGGAGGGCACGTGGCGCTGACCTGACTGCCACGTGGCAGTGATGCTGGCATGCTTCTGCTGACGTCATCCACTGTGTCAGCGCTTTGTCATCCTCCACCCAAAAAACATGAATTTTGATAACGCAACAAAGGTGTTTCGAACCCCTGACCAGAACACCACAGCGCCTTATCCACTATGCCAGGTCCACACATTGTCTTATATTTTCCTTAATAAATATTTAAACACTGCAGCTTTGGTGAACAGTGGTCCTCTTCAACCTCTCGATGCGCGTGTGGCACGTATCTGAGAGTGGTCCTCACTCGCCATGTTCGGGTAGCGCATGAGAGCGTTTCCAGTGTTTTCTGGGGCTCTGCTTTGCATTTCTAGACTCCTTTCGTCGAGACCTTGCTCCTAGTATGCTCAAAACCTAATTTCGAGCAACTTGATTTCTGGGCAGTTTCGAACAACACACTGTTTTTGTTCTGAAACGCCACTGACGAGGCTCTGATACCAATTTTTGGAATTTGAGATCCTGCCCAAGACCTTATAGAAATCATAGCAAGCGAAAAAACACATCCACACAGAAGGAGACACAATATTTAACGTGGTTTGGCCTTAAAGCTTACATTCATGGGAGAGTAACCGGTTATCACTATACCATTGGAGAGGTTACAGAAAGATTACAATAGAGGAGGAGCTTACACTCTCCTCACTCAGACACTCTCCCGTCTCCCTCTCTCACATCGAGAGAGACGGTCTCTCTGCCTCACATCTCTCGCATTCTTTGGCTACTAGTCTCTCGGTTTGCTCACATTTCTCCCTTTCTCACCCTCTCTATTTATACACAAAATGGTAGGTGGAAGAGCCTTCATTCTTGAATTGGGCAGCCTCCATTCTTGACTTGGTTGGTAGCCTCCATGGTTGACCAAGGTGTGTTCTCATGGAGAAGACAATCACCCCCTTCACATGGGGTGATATCTACACTTCCTTCTGCTCTTTTTTTTGTGTTTTATTTTTGCTTTCAAGATTTGAACCAAATGCATTTTTACCCTTCAATTCACTCTTTGGACAATTTTCTTTTTAAGAATTTTCTTGACTTTTTTGCATTAAATTTCATAATCTCTCTTTGTTGTTGTGGGTTGAGTCACACGTGCTTCACTAGATGATTTTTTTTTTTTTTTTAATTCTTTGTGTCGCATATTTTTGCCTTGTGACATAGTTTGTTGTAAATCTAGCAAATTACCTCTTCCATTCGCTTTTTGATGGTTTTCCTTTCAACATATTACTTGATTTTTTTGTTTTAAATTTCATATTGTTTCCCTTTGTTGTCGCAATTTCAACCATACGCACTTTGCTAGCTGATAAGCTTTTTAAATTCTTCGTTGAAGATTAATTGTTCCTTCTGTTCTTTTGATGATTTGCATTTAAAAAAATGTGTTGAATTTTTTTGTATTAAATTTCAGTTTTTTTATTTTTTTATTTTTTTTTGTCTTGCAATTTTTTGCTTTCTGACTTGATTTGTTGCGGTCCAACAAATTCCGGAGTTTGGATGTCAACTCTTCCATTAGCTCTTTTGTTGATTTTCCTTTTAAGATCTGTTTGAATTTTTTGTTTTAAATTTAAGCCTTGCACGTTTGCTAGGTAAAGAACCTTTTAAATTCTGTCTTGCAATTTTCTGCTTCATGACTTAGTTTTTTGCAAGTCCAACAAATTAGTATTGCAGAGTTCTTCCATTTGATCTTTTGTTGTCGCGGTTTCACCCATATGCATTTTGCTGGTTGAAGAAAATGTTAAATTCTTTTTTCTACAATTCTCTGCTTTATGACTTTGTTTGTTGCATGTCCAACAAAGTAAGCATTGCAGAGTTCGGAAATTAACTCTTCCATTTGCTCTTTTGATGATTTTCCTTGTAAAAATTTGCTGAACTTTTTTGTTTTAAATTTTGTAATGTTGTAAATCCAACAAATTAACTCTTCCGTTCACTCTTTTAATAATTCCTTTTAAGAATTGACTTTTTTGTTTTGAATTTGAAAAATAATTGATAGTTCAAATTTGATTTTGCCTGAAAGCCTGAATTTGTGTTTGTCAGTGGACCACCCGGACGACTGGTGAAGCACTTATTTATCGCGGTTGTCACATTTATCAATCGCGACTTTCACCTTCTTACAATACAACCGATGAAACACTTGTCTACCACGGTTGTCATCCTTGTTGACCGCGGCTTTCACCTTCTTGCTAGATGACCAGCTAAATGGCCAACAAGCCAAAATTCAAGCAATTTCAAGCAAATCCATATTTGAGCTACCAATCAATGCTATTTAAATTTTATTTTGTTTCTCTTTGTTGTGGCTTCAGCCATGCGTGCTTTGCTAGTTAATTTTTTCGTCTTGCATTTTTTTTTTGTTTTGTGACTTTGGTTTGTTGTAAATTCAACAAATTTACCCTTCCATTCACTCTTTTGATAATTTTCTTTTAAGACTTTTCTAAACTTTTTTGCATTAAATTTCATAATCTCTCTCTCTTTGTTGTTCTGGGTTGACCCATACATGCTTTGCTAGATGAATTTTTTTTAAAAAAAAATTCCTTGTCTAGCTTTTTTTTGCCTTGTGACATAGTTTGTTATAAATCCAACAAATTAACTCTTCCATTAACTTCTTTAATGGTTTTTCCTTTCAAGATTTTATTTGAATTTTTTGTTTTAAATTTCATTTTATATTGCTTCCCTTTGTTGCCACGGTTTCAACCATACATACTTTGCTACCTGATGAGCTTTTTAAATTTAGCAATGTTAGGTATCATGAAAAAATTTTCATGAAAATAATCATGAAAGTTTTGTAACTTTTGGATTGCACTTAAAATAAAGCACCACACACTAATCAAAGTAATCCAAAGATCATAATTCTTTCATGGTCATTTTCATGAAAAAATTTTCATGATCCCTAACTTTTCTCTTTTAAATTCTTTGTTAAAGATTAACTCTTCCTTCTGCTCTTTTGATGATTTTGCATTTAAGAATATGTTTGAATTTTTTTGTATTAAATTTCATAATATATATATATATGTATATTTTTTTGCTTTCATGATTCAAACCAAATGCGTTTTGCTAGCTGATTTGTTTATTTATTTATTTTGTGACTTGGTTTGTTGCAAGTCGAACAAATTAATATTGTGGAGTTTGGAAATTAATTCTTCAATTCACTCTTTTATTTTTTTCCTTTTAAGATTTGCTTGAATTTTTTGTTTTAAATTTTAGCCACCATCACAAGCAATCAGTCATCACATCCGATGGTTGATAATCACTTTTGACAACTGCCAACTACCTTTTACCTACGTAACTACCTTCTCCTTATCTAACTTGCTTTCAAGATAATTTTTTTTTTTTTTTTTTAAATATATATACCAGAAGAGTTTATTTTATTTTATTTTTTAAGAAATAAAAAATTATAAATGTTAAAATGATCACTTCCAGTAATCACATTTGATGGTTAACAATCACTTTTGACCATTACTAACCACCTTTTACCTATAATTATTTTTTCCTTCTCTAACTTGTTTTTAAAATAATTTTTTTTTTAAAAAAATTGTATATATCAGCTGAGTTTATTATCTTTTATTTTTTAAGAAATAAAAAATAATAAATGTTAAAACGATATTTATTTTTACTTTTACTTTTAAAAGAAAAATAATATGTCGGTCTGAAGGGTAGCAGGAGAGCAGGGTGGCGGGGCACTATCAAGTGATAATTGCCAATTTTTGCGAGGAAATGTTGTTTTCATTTTTTTGACAAATAGCGATAAGAAGATTATGATTCCTACAGAATCCACTGATGAGTTTACATCATGAAGAAAGAAATTTGTCTTTTTGCTGCTCCGTTGTTTTTACTTTTTGCTTGTCTGTTTCTTTGGACTGATGAGGAAAGGGAAGAGTGACAGAAATCAAAACATGTGGAGTTGGGAGGTACTTCAATAGCAATAAAAGCAAAGAATAATGCTTGCAAGTCCGAAATTGACCGGCTTGAATTTGAGTTGAAACCTAAAATGACGTCGTTTTGAATTTTTATTTTTATTTTATTTTATTTTATTTTATTTTTTTCTTTCTTTTGTTGCTTTTGAATACAAAGGAAGAGAGGCGATTGGTTTGTGGTGATTGGTTTGCTGAATGGCTTGTTGGTGGAATATTTAGTTGTATGGCTGCTTCAATGTCTGAGTAGCTGCTATTGGATGTTGGCTATGGTTTCATTGTTGTTTGTCTCCAACCCTGTCTGCTGTTATCTGCTGGTGCTGTTTTGGGGTTTTGTGCTACCAGGCCTACTGCTGGCAACTTAAGGAATGTATGCAACTGAAGGAATGTGATGCTGGTTTGATGGTGCTCTGTCTGCTTTGGTTGGTTGGTTGTTGTGTGCCTGTCTTGGGTAAGTTGGGGAGTGATCCTTCAGGTGGATGGGTATGGATGGCTGTTATGTCCTGCAATAGGCTTTCTTATGCCAACTCAAGAAATGTGATGGTCTGAATTGGTGTGTGTGTCCTGGGATTGTTTCAGGTAGAACAAAAATTCTGTTGGTTGCATAAGGAACTTTGTAAATAGTGGTGATAATAGAGAGAGGTGGAATGTCCTATGTTATGGCCTTTGAGCCTGCTCTACTAAGGGATGTAATGTTGATCTGCTATGGTGAATCAGTATGGATGTTGAACTGTTATGGTGTAATGTTGGGACTGGGTGCTTGCAGTGTCCTTTTTGTATTTTGGTCGTTTCTCGTTAGTCTCTCACCAACTCTGGGGGTGCTAGCAAATGATAGGATGAGCTAGATGGTACCAACCTTGTTGGAATGATCTAACCCATTGTGATGCCTTTGCACCTCCCTTTTGTCTTTATTAATGTAATTCGCTTTGTACTATGTACTGGTTTTATTCCATAAATAAAGTCTTTTTTTTTTGCTGATAAAAAAAAAAGAGGAGAGAGAGAGAGAGAGAGAGAAGAGGAAGAGAGAAGAAAGGGAAAAAGATGGAGACGGTGATGGCGGGCTTCGACGGTGGTATCACCGATCGCCACTCACCACTCTACTTCTTTTTCTTTTTTTTTCCTACTGGATCTAAATCTGAAGACGAGGGGAAAAAAAAAAAAAATTTGTGATGATGATGATGTTGATGAAGATGCAGCTACTCCCTTCTCTTTTCTTCTTCTTCTTCTTTTTCTTCTGCAGTTGCTTCTTCATCTTTATCTTCAACAGCGAGAAACAAAGAATGAGGGGAAAAAAAAATAAATTCAAAACGACGTCGTTTTGAATTTGGGACAAATTCGAGCTAGGCAATTTCGGGCTCCATATCAGAATTGAAAAGCAAAACATGTGTATTCCAAAGGCTTTAATATTATATATATATGGGTAATTTTATTTACATATCACCAAATTTCTTAATATACACTATTTTTTTAATACACACTACACATATTTTTAATTATTTGATTTCTTCTCACTTTACACTACTAATTTTCAAAAAATCTTAAATTACCCTCATCCTCTTCAACTCTCGATCCCAAACCCTAACCTAACACTAACCCTAATCATCACTGTCGGCCACCAGTCTCTCTCCAGCCACCTACCCTTCTTGTACTGTCGAACATTGGTCACCACTAGGGTTGCAAATAAACAGAGCTGTTCGTGAACAAACTCGAGCTCAGCTTGGTAAGAGTTCGCTCAAACTCGGTTCGTTAATTTTTTTTTGCGTTCAAGCTCGAACTCGAGCTCGTTAAATTTTTAATAAACAAGCCCAAGCATTCTAAAGCTCGGTTCGTTAGCTGGCTCGCTTAATATTTATTATTTATATATTAAATAATATATAAATATGTATAAAAAATAAGAGAAATATGCTATTTATATATTTAAAAAATATAAATGTAAATAATAGTTAACTATAGATAGTACATTTATATAATAGTGGTTGTAGATATTATTATTTTAGTAAAATATGAACTTTTTTTTAGTATGTTTATATATATTGTATATATAATTGTATAATCAAAGTTTTAATTGTGACTTTAGTCTCACAGTCAAGTATGAATTTATAAATTTTTTGGCTCGTTAAGATTTGTGAACAGGCTCGAGCTCGAGTCGAGCCTAAGCAAACTTGGCTCGTGCTCGGTTCGTTAAATTTTTATTCAGCTCGAGCTCGAGCTTAAGCTTGTTAAAATCTTAATAAACAAGCCCAAATATACTAAAGCTCGGCTCGACTCGGCTCGTTTGCAGCCCTAGCCACCATCCCTCCTTAGTCTATCACTTCTGACAACCTCCTTAATCCTCATTTCCTTCCAGTGAATCTCTATCACCACTATTGCTCTTTGCCGTTGCCCTTTCTCCTAACCAGATTATTCATCGTCACCATCCTCCTCACCACCAACAGCCTCCGTCTTTAGATCCCCAACTACAACCGCCATCTCCAACCACCATCATGAACAACCCCACTTCCCCATCTCCATTGCCAACAACTCTGTTCTCACCCCTTCGCCATTGTCATTTCCTTCGTGATTCATCTCCTTATACCCTCCATCACAACCCACACTACATAGAGAGAGAGAGAGAGAGAGAAGCCTAGGGTTTTCAAATCTCGAACAAAGGTGTCAATTGCAAAGAGAAAGAGAGGCAACAAAGATAAAGGCTGGAAGAAGAAAAAGAAAAAGAAGAATGAGAGAGAGAGAAAGAGAATTGTCGAAGAAGAAGGAGTTGGCACGACGGGGCTGGTAAAGATGCTGGCGGTGGTGTGGCTGGAAGGGTCTGCTAGTGGATTTGATTTTAGGGTTTTTGTCCAAAATAGTAATTTCATTCAAGGACACGATGGTAATTAAAAAAAAATTAAACAATGGTGTGTACTGAAAATAATGATGGTGTGTAAATAAAATTACCTATAGTATATATATGATGTAGTTAGGAGACATGCAAGTTTATTCCCTTTGAACCCTCTCAATTTTTTCTATTTGAACCCCCTATTTCAAACTCTTCTTTATGTCCTTTAGTTTATAAGGGTGTGTTTGATTTAAGAATTTGGGGAAGGATTTGGAAAAGTGGAAGAAAAAGGTAAGTGAAATGCAACTCCGCTACATAGCTCGAAATATCAATGGCTCGAATGGCCCGAAATCCCAAAACTACGTTGTTTTGGGATTTTTTTTTCTTCTTTCCTTCTCGTTTGTCTGAAGATCTAACGATTGAAGAAGAAGAAGAGGAGGAGAGAAGAAGAAGAAGAAGAAGAGGAGGAAGAGAGAAGAAGCTAGTCAAGGGGCATCAAACCCAGATTTTGATTTTGATTCAAACCCAGATATGTACATATCATCATCATCATCAGATCTGTACATATCATCATCAAAAAAAAAAAAAAAAATTGGATTCAAACGCAGATTTTGATTTTGATTTTGATTTTTGATCTTCTGTACACATCATCATCAGACAGATTCAAACCCAAAAATGAAAAATATCATCTGTACCTGCCGGTGATAGCAGCTTTGGTGTGGCGTTGGAGATCTATACAACAAAATCTTCATCAACACATCATCATCAACAACAACAACATCTTCATCAACATCACCATCATCAACACATATTCTTCATCTTCAGAGCCAGAACATCAACAATAACCCTCCATTACCATCGCCCCACCCCGCCATCACCGTCGCCTCTCGCTCTCTCTGTTTTCGTCTCTCTTCTCTCCTCTCTCTCTCTCTCTCTCTCTCTCTCTCTTGTCCTCCCCCTTTGTGTTCAGATATAAATGAGAAAAAAAATTTTGCCAAAACAACGTCGTTTTGGCATTCGGGGCATTTGAGCCATTGAAAATTCGAGCTCTCACACATTTCTCAGTGAAATGTGAATAAAATATACCTATATTTTATTTAGTTTTATACATATTTTTTCATGCCATTTCCAAATCTTTCTCCAAATTCATAAACTAAACAAGCCTAAGGAAGAAAAGTAAACAAGGCCCAAAAATATATAATGTATGTACAATTATTATCTTTTTAAATTATATTTCATGTATTATTTCATGTGTTAATATTGAATTAATTTAATAAATTTCACTATTTGTATATATTACCATTTGCAGTGATGATAATAAAATGATAAATAAAATAAAATATAAAAATGTGATAATCATAATATTATTATTAAGAGAAAGATTTTTACAACTATCGTTTAACGGGTATTGATAAAAATTCAAATAGTGCAAAAAATATATAATAATAATAATTTTTTCTTACAATTATACATATAAATATATATATATTTCATACTTTTTAATATATATTTTATAATGCCAACCAATGATCAATATATTAGACTAACTTAACAAACCTTTTTTTTTTATTTGATATTTTTTATTCAAACCACACTTGCACCTCTCACTTATGAGCCACTAGAGATATCAACTACTTCAATCCTTACCAAGCCTAATTACTTATTTAAACCCATTAAACTTTTTTTTCTGGAGTTGTCACTGATTGCATCTTATTAGCTTTCAGTAATACTACGGCCCCATAAATAAGTTGTTTATTAATTTATTTGGATTATATTATTTCTATAAATTTTTATATAATTGTTTGTAATAAGTAAAAAAAATCAGTTTATAAGTTATATCCAAAACAACTTGTACTTATAATTAACTATCCAAAAATTACTTAGAATTGTCATTTTATGGTTTAAATTTATTCTACACATGAATCCCATACAACTCTCATTCAGGATAAATTCAGAGTACTTAAGTGAGATTCATAATATGTTTCATTAACTATAGCTTTCTCAACATAATGTAAAATAATAAATAAATAAATTAAATTAATGATTTGATAATCACATTCTTTCAATTTATAATTATCAATCACAATAATATATATATATATATAGGGCTATTTTGCAAATGGTTAAAATAATCACACGCGCTCGCGCGCACACACACAAAAAGTCAATTAAAAAAAATTAACTACCCTTTCTACTTTTGTATAAGTCTTTTCATAAAAAATAAAAATAAAAATCAACTAAAATAACTATTTTTCAAAACAACTTGTATTATAAATTGAATTGAATTAACTATAAATAATTAAGTTATTTTAAATGAATTTTTTGAATAAAAATTAAAATTATATTCTACGTACATAAAAGATTTTTACAAAATAAAATATAGATGTAAAACAAGTGAAATGCTGGCCCCACTCATAGATAAGAAGAAATAGAAATAAGGGTTTGGAAAAGCTAGTTACATCAAGAACATCCATATAGTACTCTCTGGAAGGCCTAGATTGAGGAAAATAACAATGAACCAACAAGTAAATCAACAAGCAAATTAGCAAGCACATCAACAAGTGCTCAACAAGCAGGATGGTGGTTGGATCCTAGTGGTAAAGCAGAGAGGAAGACATACAAATCAAGTTGGGCTGAAGGAAGGTAGGCGAGTAGAGATGTACACTCTTTTTGTTGATAACCTACCAGAGTCAATGGATCCAAGGAGCATGGATGCTTTGTTCCTAAAATTTGGCGTAGTTAAGGATGTTTTCATTCCACAAAAGAGGAGGAAAACAACAAACACAAGATTTGGCTTTGTTCGCTTTAACTGTCCTGTTGTAGCCAGTGTAGCAGAACAAAAGGCAAACGGCATATGGGTAGATGACAAAGCATTAATAGTCCATAGTGCAGTATATGGAAAAGAAAAAGGAGACCAGATGAGGTGGAAACAAGTACAGAGGAGGCAACTGGAGATAAGAAGACCATCAGATATAACTGGACCAAAAATGTGAAATCAAGGCATTGATGGCAGGTCATATGTAGAGGTCATCAAAGGAGCCCAACCAAGAGGTCAACACACTACTACAATCAAAGTCGAAAAAATAGGAAACGGCTGGTTGTATGAGAGCATGATTATGAGGCTTAAACCCGATCACTCTACTATGGAGGTAAAAGAAAAACTCAAAGAACAAGGTATGAAGAGCAGGAGGAGGGCGTGATGTAGTCCTATCTTTCAACTTTGTGGAGGCTCTGAAGAGTACAACCAGTAAGCTTAATGTTTGGTTCCAAGACTGGTGTGAGTACATCACAGAGTGGACAGTAGGTCTGCAACTCCAACAGGAGAGGTCCATTTGGATTAGCTGTTATGGTGTACCTCTGAATCTCTGGAGTTCCAATACGTTCACAAAGATTGGCCATCTTTGGGGAGAAGTGCTACAATTAGATGAAGATATTTGTGAGCCCTTATCTTTCTGTTGTTGGAAGATTAAAATAGTTACAAGTGCTATGGATCTGATCAATACATGTATCAATCTAGAATGCAAAGGTAGAGTATACCTGTAGACACCCCATTTTTGACCGACCTTAAGACTCAGACGTCACCGATTGAGCGCTTGGTGATGTTGCATACTGTGCTCGTTCAGAAGTCTCAGAGTCGCGGCCGCGCGCCCTGCCTCCGGACTTCCGAATTCTCTTCTATGCCTTGTCTCGGTTTGCGAACCAGACTCGGTTTTCTCTGTTTTCTTTCCTGAGGGAAGAGAGTGGTCCCGTAGACTATCTCCCGGTGGCCGTGAGCTACATTTTATGGCCGTAGGCCATTTTGCCCATTTCGGAGCCCGGTTCCCGGTTTTCGGAGCCGTCAGGTCGTGTGCCTCGGCTCGGGACTGCCCAACCATCTCTGATTTCTCCGGTTTTTGGCATGCACCTCTGTTTTATCATTCCGAGGAACACTGGGGCCTCTGATGCCCACTTCGTGGCCGAACACCACTTTCGGTGCTTATAGTCGGTTTTCAGGACCCCGAACTGCGTGATTTGGGCCCCGAGCATTCATTTTGCATCGGTTTTCTCTGATTTTTGGCAGGAACCTCTGTTTTGTCATTCCGAGGGACACTGGGGTCGCAGATGCCCACTTCGCTGCTGAACACCACTTCCGGCACTGCGGCCCATTTTCGGGATCGAATTGCGGTTTGACCGGCGTTCATTTCTCATTAGTTTTTGTTCAAATTTTGCAGTACCTCTGTTTCAACACCGGAAGATCCTTTGGGGGAGGCGACAATTATCGAATAACCATTTCGCTCTTCGGCGCCGTTTTGCTCACTAGGGCCAATGTTGAACACCACAGGGATATTTTCTTCCGACCAAAGCTACATATCTGTGATCAGGGGACATGGGAGGACCCTAAGAACTACTGGTCGGCCGCAATTGTGGATTTCATTTTTGAGCCTCTCCTTCAAGCTCTATGTTGTGGCTCCTGCTTCAGTGTTGCCAATTTCTGACCTTGGAACCTTGTTCCACATATCTGGGTGGACCCTAAAAGATGGTGGTCGGCCAGCAATTGTTGACTTCATTTTTGGGCCTCTCCTTCAAGCTCTATGTTGTGACTTCGCTTGAGTTGCAGATTCGACCTTGGGGCCTTATTCTACACATGGGAGGACACCATTGCAGGTGGTCGGCGAGAAAATTTCACCTTCATTTTTGGGCCATGGCCGGGCCGTGGTGGTGGCCGACGACCGGTGGGGTGGCCGGCCACCTTCCAGAAAATCACCTGGCCGGCCAGCTTTCTGCTTTTGGGCTCTTTACACCAGTCCAGCTGCTTTTTGAAATATCTCTTCCATCCGGGGGATATTTTGGGAGGGAAAGCTTAGGTGCTTTTCCCTCCCCTTTTACACTCTTTTTGGCCTACTTAAAGGGCTGGACAGCCCCTTTGCTAGGGTTACAAAATTTGATCTCAAAGACCTTTCTCTCAAAACCTCCATTTTCCTATTCAAAAAACCTAAAAACCTTTGAGTTCCTAGGCCAATCCTTCATCAACCCTAAGCTCCACTATCACCATTCAATTTCCGGCAGCAAGGAAGGGTTCCTCAGAGGCTTAGAAGCAACTTTCATCAAGGCAAGAGGAAGCAAAAGTTAGCTCTTCAAGGGTAAGTCACTAAATCCCTTTTTCTAGCACTTTCTTGCATCAATTCTTTGCCCTACTCCCTTTTTGTTTTGGGCTCCGACCCCTACTGGTTTTGTGCTCATTTTGAGCCCCTCTACAACTTTGTAGAAGGGCTCAACCTTGTTTGGTGTCTCCATAATATACTTCCTTCAATATCACTCTTTAGGCCATTAACTTGCATGCTTTGTTTGGCTTTTGAGTGATCTGATTTCGAGCATACTATATATTGTGAGTGGGCTTATCTTGAGCCCCTCTTCAATATTTAAGAAGGGCTCAACCATGTTTGGCTTCTCTAGCATGCACTTCCTTTGAAATTCTTCCATTTTACCGTAAACTTGCATGCTAGTTTTAGCCTATATGAACTTATTTTTGGAGCATGCTATAAACTGATTATGGGCTTATTTCGTGTCCCTCTACAATATTGTAGAAGGGACCAATCTTGTTTGGTGCCTCCATGAATGGCCTCCCTTTGCACCTCTCTTTGGCCATGTTTTGCATACCTCTTTGAGCCTATTTGATCACTGTTTTGAGCCTTCATCAGGCTTAGAAAGTGCCTTATTTTGGTCTGTCCTTCATTCTTTATTAAGGGTCTTAGGCCATTTTATGATTGGTTTTGGTACTTCCTTTGTATTCCTCCATTTTTCCGTAAAATTGCATGCTTTGTTAAGCCAGTTTAGCTTCGGATTTCAGCCTTCATCAGGCTTAGAAAGTGTCTTTTTTTGGTCTATTCTTCAAGTTTTATTAAGGGTCTTAAGTTGTTTGGTCATTATTTATGGTACCTCTCTTTATAGCCCTTGTTAGCTCATTATATTGCATGCTATTTTGAGCCTATCTACATGCTGATTTTGGAGTTTTCATTCACTGTAAATATGCATGTTTTGGACTCCTCTTCAAAGTTGTAGAAGGAAATTTTGTGGTTTGAATTTTCCATGTACCACTTGCTTTGTAATTCCTCTCTTTTCCCGTATTTTTGCATGCCATTGTTGTCCTATCTATGCTCACAATTTGGCCATGTTTTGTACTAAAAAGATGCTATTTTTAGGGCTGCCTTGCTACTGTTTTTGCTTTCATGTACCAATTTTGCATGTTTAGCACACAGCTGTAGGCCATTTCGGGCACTTAGAATTACATTTCGGGATGATTTCATGCATTGATTGTCATTTCGTCTCATTTCGGGGCTGTTTTCCCCTTCATTTAGGTGCTGAAATTTGGTTTGCATGCTTGCATATCATTTTCCATGTCATCTCATGCCTTAGTTCATTGCCTCGGTTTGCGTGCCCGTGGGCACACACTTCGAGGCACTCCATTTTCATTCATTGGCTTCCTATGTGAGTAGGCCGAGGCCCTCTCATGTTGGTATAAGTCCATCATTACATTTCTGTACCATTTCCATGCTTGTATATCATCGCCTCGGTTTGCGTGCCCGTGTGCGCGCATTTCGAGGCGCATCTTTTTATCCGACGGCAGCCTATGTGAGTGCGGCTGAGGCTCTCTCATGTTGGCGTAAGCCCATCATTGCATTCCGTATGCCATTTCATACATTCCTCGATTTGCGTGCGGTGTGCGCCAAGATTTCAGCGCATCTTTTTATCCGGCGGACCTATGTGAGTGCGGTGAGGCTCTCTCACGTTGGCGTAAGCCATCATTGCATTCCGTATGCCATTTCATACATTCCTCGGTTTGCGTGCGGGCGATTTGCGGCATGATTTTTTTATCCGACGGCAACCTATGTGAGTGCGGCTGAGGCTCTCTCATGTTGGCGTAAGCCCATCATTGCATTCCGTATGCCATTTCATCATCGCCTCGGTTTTATCCGATTTCCATTTCATCATCACCTCGGTTTGCGTGCCTGTGGGCACGCATTTGGCTGCCGATTTTATCCGTTGCATCTCACATCATCGCCTCGGTTTGCGTGCACGTGAACGCGCATTTGGCTGCCGACTTTATCCGATTCGCATGTCACATCATCGCCGCTCGGCTTGCGTGCTATGGGCACGCGCATTTGTACCGGTTTTATCCGATTTCCATTCCATACATTCCTCGGTTTGCGTGCGGGTAGCGCATTTTAACACCTCATTTTCATCTCGGCAGCTTATGTGAGTGCGGCTGAGCCTCTCTCATATTAGTGTAAGCCCAATTTGCCATTTTCGTGCTTCTATGCCATTGCCTCGATTTGCGTGCCCGTGTGCACGCATTTCGAGACACTTCTTTTTTATCTGACGACCTCTTATGTGAGTGCGGCTGAGGCTCTCTCATGTTGGCGTAAGCCCATCATTTGCATTCTGTATGTCATTTCATGCCCGTATGTCACCGCCTTGGTTTGCGTGCCCGTGGGCACGCATTTCGAGGTATCTCATTTTAGTCCCATTGTACATCATTTTTTATGTCATTTCATGTTTTTATGCTATCACCTCGGTTTGCGTGCCCGTGGGCACGCATTTCGAGACATCTCATTTGCATAGCATTGTGCGTGCTAGGATATATTTTAGTTGCATTCATGCATATCATGCATATCGCATCGTGTTCGGGAGAGGAGTTAGCGCACGAAGCAGGCATGTTTCGTACTCAGTGTGAGCGGGTCTCAATTCCCAAGTCACCAACACTCCGGATTACCCATGATGGAGTTAGGTTTTATTGTAGCATTCATATACATTCATCCTATATTGAGTTGTGCAATCCGATTCCTCGGCCATCATGCATCGAGATCGTGATTGAGTGTACGAGGATCGAGGCATGCATATATTTGTGAAATACATTGCTATGCCCTTTCACTGTTCTCTGTTGCGACAAAATGAAGAATCAGCAACCTTCGAAACTTCGGCGCATTTCAAGAAAAATGCAAGCGAGGCTAATCGGAGACATCGTGGATTTCAGCGCAAAAGGCATCCGGGCATGCATCATTTCATCATCCGGAGCGATAGCAAAGCGATCCACGGCTTGCATGCGATCATTACTCTTTTTGTAATTATTTTGTTAATTAATTAGAAATCTGTAATATTCTTTTATTGGAATTTGTATATTTATTAGGACCCTCTGCTTGAGGGCAATGTTGTAATAAGGGTGTGTGAGTGTGATGTATGTCTTCCAACCCCATTTCTTTCTCCTTTTATTTATCCGCTTACAATGGTTAGATATAGGGCATATTTCAATTAGCATCTGACATAATGACATGTTTGCATCATTCATCTGTTTTGCCATAAGACTCGGCGCATCATACAAAGCATCGTATTTCAATTCCAAGTTGAGTACTTGATAGTTGTTGCATCTCATATGCCATGTTTAGAATAGCCGAGAACTGCTATAGTTTACATCTTTGCATGTGTTGCATTAGGCATTCTGTATACTTAGGATCATGCATGGATTTCTAATCAGTTTCCTGTTTTGGCTCGGAGTACTCTGTAAGTTTTTATGCTTTAGCATCCTTGCATGCGTGTGAGTGTTGCCATAACAGCATGCTTACCATGAGGCTATATGCTTATGTGATATAACTGCTTTGAATGCCTGTGGGTGGAGGTTGAGTTATTTGAATTGGGACAATTCATCAGATCGTTTGTTAAGCCCACTAGATAGTGGCAAAATCATGTTTTCTAAGCCCACCCGAGGGTGGCAAATCACATTTTAGCTGCTTGGCAAAGACCATCACATCATTTTCAAACAAACAAACATGAAGTGTTTTGTTCCAATTCAGACGGCCCAGTCAATACTTGTTTGCTGCGAGCATCACATAGTAATCTAGGCTAATAACCGGAATAAGAACTCACAATGTTTTCAAAAACAGATATCATGGTTAGTAGAGGCGGTCTTTGGCCGGGCGAGAATGCTCACGATGTGACCTTCTAATCGTACCCAAGTTCGAGCCAACTTTGGTGATAGCGGACACGTGGCCTTTTCAAGACGAGTCGGGGTTTCCTAAATTTCCCATTTTAAAATATTTAGGTGGCGACTCATTATCTGGCAAGCGATCCATGTTTGGCACTTCTTTCAAAAATCTGTTTTCCTTCAAAGCGATTTGCGGATTTGGACTCTTTGGTTGATTTAAACCGTAACAAAATCGAGTCGGTATGGCGAGGTCCCCATGGCGTTATTCTGATTCTGGCGACTCTGCTGGGGATTTAGAGAACTTGACTCGAACTCATGATATCTGGTTTTGACTACGCTTGTGTGTTTCTTTGCATTACATTTGCATTGGTGCGCCTAGGACACCGTGTTTGCCATATGCCATTCCTGAACGATTTGCCGGAGGCTTGTCTTGTCAAGTCATGTCCGTAAGGCTGATCGGCTCTGGGCTCTGACAGCATGGGAACACAAACCCCGGTTTTACCGGGGCACCCTCTTTGACCATTCGACCTAGTCCATATTCGGATCCATAGTGACCATTCCAAACTAGGACAGGTTGCTTACCCGTTTATAGGTTGTTTGAAGCCGCTGCGTGCGTAATGAACCCCTAGTTCCTGACAAAATAGGACAGGGAAACTCTACCCCAACATAGGGGTGTTTTGGCTCTCATTTATCTGCTATATGCTTGCTAGAGTGCGTCTCTACAGGGAATGCATGTATCAGTATGAGTTTGGGCATCAGGCCTGCGGGCATCAGTTTTGAGTTGGCATGCTACGCCTGCGAACATCGATCGATTTGGGAATCGATGTCTGCGGATATCCGATTGATTTTGAGGAAACGATGTCTGAGGATATTGACTAGTATTTGAGGGCGATGTATAGTGACTTACCAAGCTGTGTGTTGTTGTATACGGACCGTGTGTGGTGTATTCAATTTAAGCCGTTATGCTGCCCGTTTTATTTCTGGTTATTTATTTCTTTTCGCTTTATTTATCTTTTGCTAGGGCAGTTTGTGGCACGATTGCTTCGAACCAGTCGATACCCCCAAGCACTTTGGACACGAGGTCGCCGACTCAACCGATCCGAGGATCTAGTTGACGGACATCGATGTTCTACTCTTTACCCGATCACCGGAAGAAGGCGAAGGCACGATGTGTCGAAACACGGATCACCGAACGGCGATCTACTCTAGTGTCGAACGATCGGGTTGAGATTCTGTTTACGCTATAGATATACACTTGCGGTTATTCAGATGGAACAAGAACCCAACAATGGAGGCGATGATCGCGGATGAATGAAAGCATGAAGCAAATGCAAGATGATGCTATCCGCCCGGTGAATTTTCTAAACAACGAGCTGTCATGGCCCATGATCTGGTGATCACCGATTACTAGCAATGAAACGCGCATCTGCTTCACACCAGGTCCCTCCTCTACTAGGGGCACATCAGGTTCCTCCTCCACCCGGGGCTCCATTACCTGAGCAGATATCTACTGGCCAGAATGCTCCTCCAAATCCCCAGAATACCCAGAACATCCTGAATACCCTCCCAAACCCACAGAACGCTCTGCCAAACTTCCAAAACACCCAAGATGACACGGGTCTTCCAACGGGGCTGGCTCCGCCCCCGCTTCCGCCGCAACTGTCTAAACACATTACACCCAATCACCCGGACTCTCCATTCGAGTTCGAGGTAGACCAGACAGCTCTGAAATTGAGCAAGTTGGAAAAGCTCTTCAAGAAATCACAGGGTGAAGGCCATCGAGATATTGAGGGCGGCTATCTTGGCGTGGCGTGACTTTGCTGGGACAGATTTAAGATGCCCCGGATCGACCGTTTTGATGGGTGCAGGGACCCCATGGTTCATCTGACTATTTTCAGATATCTTGAGGCCAATGGGCCTAACAGATCTTGAAGCTCTCGCTTTTGGCGAACCTTGTCGGGAGTGGCATGGCTGGGTATGCAAAGTTGGATAATGATGTCAAGAGGAATTGGAGCGAGATGGTGGGGCCTTTGTTGCACAATATTCATATAACACACGGTCGAGATTACCACTCGTGATCTCGAGACAACAAAGCGAGAACCAAGGAGTCTTTCTCGACTTTGTAACGGTGGAGGGCAAAGGCATCGATGATGACCTTAAGGCCTGAGCAGAGATCGATCCGGATGATTGTGCGCAATCTCCAACGGGTTAATGAAGAAGATGATTGTAGTTCCTTCCCCACTTTCGCAGATCTGCATGATATGGGGATGCAGATTGAAGATCACGATGAAGCGAGGGCTGTTTGACCAAGACGAGAACGACCGGCGGACATTCAACGAAACAACAATGCGGGCCCAGTGGCTCTACCAATGCAAGAACTTCAGAGGTCGGAATGGTCACCACCCCCCTCCCCAACCAAGGCCCAATGGCCACACCTTTCGATGCATCTGGGAGCGATAACAAGCTCCAAGATACCAATCCAGGGGTCAGCGAACCTTCTCCACTACATATGCCTTTGACCAAAGTCCTCGGGGTTCTAGTCAGAAAAGGGCATCTGAAACCCTTGGAACCGAGGCCCCCTCCAAATCCACTCCCCCCTTCCCATAACCCAGCCAAATATTGCAAATACCACGGTGACATGGTCATGATACCGAGCCAATGTTACAGCTGCGTCATGAGGTTCAAGATCTCATTGACAAAAACATCATTCTACCTCCCGAGCGACCCAACGTTACAACCAACCCACTCCCAGCACATAACCAAGACCCACCCAAAAGAATCAATCTCATCCAAACTGGGGATGTGCTTTACGACCCTAGTATCTACATTACTCCCTCCCACCTACCCAAGCCGGAGGTGATCCTGCCTGACAGCACTGATTTGTGCATGATGGACACCTTTACAACCCAACCTGAGCCAAAGGTGGTGACCACCGAAAATGAAATTGGACAGGCTTCCGAGGAGAGCAGAGTTATTGAGTCTGGGGTGGAGCAATCTGAGAATTTAGTTGGCAAAGCTTATGATCCGAGTGGATATATCTTGTCAATGAGCCAGTCTAAGCTGAGTATGGGGCCGCCGGAAGAGGCCGAGTTGTGTATGATCCGGGGGGACAAACTTGAATCAGTGGGGGATGATTTGACGACGATGGAAAATGACTTCGCCAATCTCCAATTTTTCAATGACCAGGAATCAGAGGACGCATCAATTAACTGGTTCGAAGACGAGGAGTCAGCGGAAGTCGTCGGGTGGTTGGATGATCAACCAGATATTGTACCATTTGTGGCCGGAAGGGCGAGGTCGACCGAATTGGGAGGCGCGGTGCGAAGAATTCCGCTCAGGACCTAGACATTTTGAAAACCGAACAATTGACACTGGAGGAACAAGATAATAAATGGGATTCTGAGAGGATCCGAAAAGCAAAGAACCATGAGGATGTTGAGAATGCTGTGAGCACAAAAGCGAACATCTTTGTGAGCATGTGGGAGGAAAATCTTGAGGCGCAAACAAGCGGAACGACAGTGCTGGTAGATGCTAATGGAATGTGGTGGGAAGATGGCGACTTGTATCTCGCCCACCTGAGACGAAGATTGGGCGGTGTGCTTGGGACAGCACCTGGTACCTCGAAGAAGTGGACCATATGACTAGAAGTGGGCGGTATTTCAAGCCCCCACACCTTGATCAACCCGAGGCATCAGGGAAAGATAAGGAAGCGGAGAAGCAGAGGGAGAAGCAAGTTGAAGAAGAGGCTGTACTGAAACAGCTAAAGAAAATACAAGCAGACATCTCCATCTGGGGACTGCTTATGGCCTCAAGGGTGCACAGACAGGCTGTCCTCTCTGCTATGGACAAAGCCAAGCTCTCTATCGAAACTACGCCAGAACAACTAGTTGGGCTAGTCTTTCCGGGAGGAGGTTCCCCGGCGTTGACCTTTTCGGATAAGGAACTGCCGCCTGAGGGCGTGGATCATAATAGACCCCTCTACATCTCTGTAGAATGCAGGGACAAATGGATTCCGGTGGTACTTGTTGATACCGGGTCCGCTATCAATGTCTGCCCGGCCAGAACGGCGTATGCAATTGGGTTAAAGCCTGCGGACTTCACACCGACTACTCAAGTGATCAGAGCCTATGACAATACAAGTAGGGATGTCACAGGGACGGTAAAATCAAACCAAGATTGAGCGGGACAACACGAGGTAGATTTTCATGTCTTGGAGGTCCTGCATCTTTTAACATGCTTTTGGGGCGACCACAGTTTGCATCGGTGAAGGCATCTCATCTACTCTACATCAAATGGTGAAATACCCCTATGGAAAGGAGTAGCCATTGTTTTTGGGAATTCATCAATCCATCCTCCTCAGGAAATATCTCGCCGATCTGGAGATTGAACACGGCATGGAGGACATGTTTATATTAGGATTTACTTTGGTGAGGCAGGGTGGTGCGAAATATTATGGGCGTGAATGAGGGTGTGTATACTAGCTCAAGCCGTCTACCTCATGAACAAGCTACAACATATTCGGGATGGGATTGGGAAGAAGCGGCGGAAAGGAGTTGCCGCATTGGCGAAGTGCCACATAACCCGCATACCTTTGAAATTTGGGCTATCTACCCACCAAAGAGGATAGGCGAGAAAGGAAAGGAAATGGCAGCGAGAGCAGGCAAGCAGTGGGAAGCCTTTTGACTTAATCCACAGGCCCATCTGGGGTACCTGAGCAGACGCTTCGTCAGGAGGAGACTTTCCATTTGCGGCTTCCAGAGCCATGGTTCAGCGGAGAGGAAGCGCGTGCAGGTTTGAAATCTTCTTGACCGCAATTATCCGGGGATAGCGTTGCCCGCAAGCGAGCCAGACCCAACAAGCGAGGTTGGCGGCATAAAGCGGTGGAGCCTAAGGACCTGAGAACTTGAATGGGGGTAGCAGCATGTCTCCTCTCGATCCTCCGTCGACCAAGAGTGCTTGGGGATAACCGTGGTGTCCATGATTGGGGATGAAAGCAGTGGAGCCGACCAGACTATCTTGGATGCATCAATCGCACCCTCTCTCACTTGGCGGTATGAGGAGGATTCTTATCCAGCGATTAAGTCGGTGGTAGTGGCGGAATCTGATTCCACCAAGTCTAGTGAGTCGGAATCGATTCGGCTCATTGAGTCTGAGTCTGGTACTCTGAGGTGTTAACACGGATGCGAGTCTGTCGGTCGTCTTTTCTTTTTCATTTGAGTCTGTTGTAACAGATGAATCGGGCGATTTGGATGAACTTAATGAGAATGGACTATCTGTGGTTTTAAAGTACTTTTACGTGCCCTAATTTATTGCATTAATTCGGACTTTCAAAATTTTGACCAAAATGGCGAGGGCGAAGTTCCTCGGTTTTAACGTCTAATTGAGCAAGAGCAAGAGATTTGTTAAGCCATTAATGGATGAAATCATTTACGTGAACATTAGTCTTGAGGAGGACCAGCATTTGGTCGGATCGGGTCCACGTTGTCTTCGGAGGAACGCGAGCGCTTAGTCACTTTATTAAAAGATTTCAAAGATGTTTTGCCGTGGTCGTACGAAGACATGGAATCGATCTGAGATTATCTGACATCGAATCCCCTTGACCGAGGCCCGACACATCAAGCGAAGCTCAAGGATCCGCCCGGATTGGGCTCTCAAGATTAAGGAAGAGGTCACCAAGCAAATTGACGCAGGCTTCCTGCTAGTATCTGAATATCCGACTTGGTTGGCCAACATTGTTCCAGTGCCGAAGAAGGATGGCAGGATCCGGGTGTGTGTAGATTTCAGGGATTTGAACAGAGCTAGTCCGAAGGACGACTTTCCCCTACCGCACATCGATGAGTTAGTGGACTTCACTGCAGGGCATGCATTGCTCTCATTCATGGATGGCTTCTCGGGGTACAATCAGATAGTGATGGCACCGGAAGACAGAGAAAAGACTGCATTCACCACCCCGTGGGGAACATACTGCTACCGGGTAATGCCGTTGGGGGTGAAAAATCTTTGGGGCTACTTATCAGCGGACGCGACCACAATACTACATGATATGATCCACAAAGAGGTTGAGGTGTATGTGGGCGACATGATTGTCAAGTCCAAAGAAAGAGGGCCACTACACGCCTTGCAAGTTTTTCAAAGGATCGGGAATTAGGTTGCGGCTAAACCCTCGAAATGTCGTTTGGTGTTCTGGGGAAAAATCTTTGGGGTTTCTGATTACACAAAGGGGCATCGAGGTCGACCCTTCCAAAATCAAGGCCATCTTAGAAATGCCACCACCAAGGACTGAAAAGGAGGTGCGAGGCTTTCTGGGTAAAGTGCAATTCATAAGACGGTTTATTTCAAAACTAACCTTGACTTGTGAACCACTTTTTGGTCTTCTGAAGAAAGGCAAGAAGTTCCAATGGGACGGCCGATGTCAAGCTGCATTTGAACAGATTAAAGAATATCTACAGAACCCACCCGTTTTATCACCAGCGGAACCAGGGAAACCGTTGATTTTGTATCTGTCAGTAACTGAGACCACGATGGGCTGTATGCTTGCACAAGAGACAGAAGATAAGGTGGAGAGAGCCATCTACTATTTGAGCAAGAAGATGCTGGAATATGAGACCCGGTATACGCCGCTGGAAAAGGCTTGCTTAGCTTTGGTATGGGCTACCAGGAAGCTGCGGCACTACCTGTTAGCTCACTCTGTAATGTTGGTTTCGCGACTAGATCCCATCAAATATCTTTTCGAGAAACCGGTAACTACTGGTAGGCTAGCTCGTTGGTTGTTGTTGCTCTCGAATTTGATCTTACATATGTGGCCAAGTCGGTAAAAGGAAGAAGCGATAGCGAGTTCCTTGCCGACCATCCGGTTGAGGGGCATGAAGCAGTTGAGTATCTATTCCCAGATGAAGCAATTCTGCATATCGACGAAGGCTGGACAATGTACTTTGACGGAGCGTCAAATCAACATGTGTATGGGATAGGAATGTTCTTGATGCACCCGACAATTCCGTATCCTCTAGCCTTCAAACTCGGTTCAAAGTCTCAACTAATGAAGCGAATCTGGCGTGCATTCTTTGGTTTGGAAGCGACCACGGAATTAGGGGCAAGGCAATTTGGGCGTCATCGGGGACTCGAACCTTGTTGTGTCTCAAGCTAAAGGAGGCTGGAAAGTAAAGAGGAAAATATGATGATGTATCACCAAACCTTGGATTTCTTGATTCCTCGGTTAGAAAAGCTAAGTTTTACTCATCTACTAAGAGAACAACAAGTTCGCGAGACACTTTAGCAACTCTATCATCCATGATAGACATCCCGCGTGGAGTCGAATCGTCGGTCATTATTGACGGTAATTTGCACCTGCTTATGAGTCGATTGCAGCCATAGATGAAGTTCAGGACGAACACCCCTGGTATTACGACATCTGGAACTTTTTGGAGAAAGAAGCATACCCGCCAGGGGTAAATGCCAAAGACAAAAGGGCAATAAGAAGGTTGGCCGTTCAGTTCATCATCTGCGGGGGTAAACTGTATAGAAAGGGTCATCTGGGAATGCATAAACTGTGCGTTGATGTAGAAGAGTCGAAGCGTCTGATGGAAGCCATCCACGGAGGAGAATGTGGAGCACACATGAATGGGGTAATGCTGGCAAGGAAAATCCTCAGACAAGGCTACTACTGGTCCACCATGGAGGAGGATTGTATTGGCTTCGTCCGGCGATGCCACAAGTGTCAAATCCATGCAAATCGCATGAACATCCCGCCGTCAAAGCTGTACAACATGACTTCGCCATGGCCATTTTCTGTCTGGGAAATTGATGTGATCGGGGCTGTCACGCCAAAGGGATCGAATGGGCATGAGTTCATCCTTGTAGCGATAGATTATTTCACGAAGTAGGTTGAGGCCCAATCTTATGCAGTGTTGAAAGCTTCACACGTTGCAAAATTCATCAGAAACAACATTATCTGTCGCTACGGAGTCCCAAATGAGATAGTTTCAGACAATGGTTCCCACTTCAAGAAAGAGGTGATTGACTTGTTGGAAAAATACAATGTGGCTTTTCATAAGTCGTCTACTTATCAGCCGCAAACCAACGGAGCAGTTGAGGCCGCCAACAAGAATATCAAGCGCATACTACAGAAGATGGTGGAAACCTATCGGGATTGGCGGATAAGGCGCCTTTCGCTCTGTGGGGCTCTGGGACTTCGATCGAGAACTTCTCTTTGGGGCAACTCCGTACTCATTAGTCTATAGGATGGAAGGCATTACGCCTATTGAGATTGAGGTCCGTCGTTACAGTATTGGCGAGTGCGGATAAGCAGCGGATTAGCGTGAGCAGTTGAAGAACTCATGCTTTTCAACGAGAGAAGGTTGAAAGCACTGTACCACGTCCAAGGTTATCAACGTAGAATCGCCTGGGCTTTCAACAAGAAGGTTAAGTCCAGGAATCTGAAAGAAGGAGATTTGGTACTCAAGGACAACCGAGCTCCCATCCACGACCCAAGGGGCAAGTTCAGACCTAATTGGACTAGTCCTTACATCATCAAGTCAATCTGGTCAGGTGGAGCTGTGGTTCTGATGGATCTAGATGGCTTAGAGTTTTCCCAACCGATCAATATGGACAAATTGAAGAAATACTACCCTTGAGAGGCTCTGGGCGAAAACCGAAAGGCGACCTAGGCAAAAGTCGAGCATAGAAAATTTGAAATTATAAAAGCGAGCTCAAGGTTGAAAACCATAAAGGCGGCCTTGGCAAAAGTTAGAGCGCAAAAGGAGAGCAAAAAACACGGCGAACCTCAGCCTGAACTACGTAAGACTTGATTCCCATCTGTGGGATACGTAGGCAGCTTCATCTTGAAGTTCAGTCATAATCTTTTCCCCGATCAACTTTGTCCATTTTGATCATCTCAGTCATCTCTATTCATCAGCATTTATTATGATCTCCGGTACAGTGCTATTCAAACTAGGGGCAACTTTCCGTTGCAATGAAGTGTTGCGGCATCATTCAGACTAGGGGCAACTTTCCAGTTGCTAGGATTCGGCGTTGTACATTTCAGTGACAGATCCCAGGTGTGTCCAGTTCTGATCCATATCGAAAATGGTTTTGAAAAGTTTTAATAAAAGTTGACTTTGTTCAAAGTAATCTTTCCACAATTAAGACCATTTTTGGACCAAAAGTGGAGAATCTTCAGTACCACAACCTTCAATTTCATTGATTTCAAAACAGAGTTCTTTTGCTCTTGCATACAATTGAAGTTGCTTTTTTATTACACTCATAAAGAAAACTTGAAAGTACTAATAAAGCAATAAATCTGGGGCATAGTTGAGTCAGGTGTCCCTGCGCCCCCTTCCAGAGCTAGTTGAAGCCTCTGATGCCAACCTAGGCCCAACCTGTGCCTCCTCGTTGAGCAGTCCCAAAGACTCATCGAGACAAAGTGCAATCAAGGCGGGGCGGGGGCGAACCTCTCTAACTCTCCATGCTTTGCCGCCAAGCCAATGTGCACCTCGAACCAAGAAAGTAGCTGGATACTCAATCCCTCTGGTGGGCAAGTCTGATCATGGCCGAACTGGCGCAGAATGCGGAATGGGAAATAGAACACACAGTGAGTCAAGCCAATCAGTCGGATCCCGACTTCTTTGGGACATCTTGTAGCTCATTCTTGGGAGATTAAGCCAAGCGGCGCCAAGCAATGCGTTGGTGACAAATTGCACATCCATTCAAACCACTAGTTCTCATCGGGAGCATTGACTAGGCGTTGCGAAAAGTAGCCAAAAATTTGAGTAAGCGGGGCAAGAGTCCACAACTTGCAATTTATCCATCAACCATATCTGGGGAGGGATGAAAAATGAGAGAATAAAGAATAGAGAGGTGTGCGATGAGAGAAAAGTAAGATAATGGTTTTGTGAGAAAAACCCAGCCCGAGGGCAGAAAGTGATGTGAGCAAATACATATGTGAGCTTGGGGAAACATTACACAGCGAAGAGTGGACTCCCTGCAAACCTGGTTGTCTCCCGGCGGTAGAAGGCATCCAGACCCATCAATGTCTCGGCCAGAGTCATGGCAAGGCAACTCTTTCCTTCCCTCAAGCCTTGAGCAATCTCAATCAAACGGACGCTAGCTCCTCCGGAACCCGAAACAAACAGAAAATGAGATAGTAGGCACAAACAAAGGGCGTGCTGCCGGAAGCCTTGCCAATAGTGGTTGCTACGGTCACCAGCGTCGGAGAATCGGTAAATCAGGCTCGGAATATCCAACATTCCGTTACCAATCAGAGATCTAGCATCATGCGCATTAAGACCGCACATTCGCCCTAAGGTTTGGGCATAGCTAAAATTAAGCTGGGGCAGAATTTCCTCGCCTCGCTCGGACTCCATCAAAGCTTGAAAATCTTCAAAAGTCGGACATACCTCTTGCCCGCCAAAGCTAAAGACGTGCGTCACCGGGTTCCAAAACCTCGCCGCGGCATGGAGGAAAGGAAGATGTAGTGGAGTCTGGCTTAGCGTGAATAGTGCATTCAAGCCAAACCCCCGGAAATTCAACTTTTCCGAGCCATCCAAAGAAGAAATCCAAGATGTGAGATTTTCCACAAGAAACGCCTCCATTTTTGTGAGAGATGGTGATGAAATGAACAAGCTCCAAGGCTGGGGCTTTTATAGAGGGGTAAAACACTATTCACGGACACTTGTCAAAATTTTGGAGGTCACGGAGGGTGGCCGGCGCCACCTATTCTAGTAGGCGGCCACCCTCGTTTCTCTAGCTACCAAAATGCTTTCGCCATGTTTTGGTCTGTCTTGCCCTCCGGAAAGAAGTTTGAAGCATTTCTAAGCATCGGGAATGTCGAAGGCCTCCCATCATCCAGATCGTCTGTCTGAAATACGTTTTTGTTGTGTTTTTTTGCTTATCGAGTTGTTGTTTTGTTTATCGAGTTGTAAGTTTGTCGAGCTGTCGCATTTTATGTTTTGAGTTGTTACCCTTTGGTTACACAATTTTGTTAAGTCTTGTCTATTGAGTCGTTAACAATATTGTATTTTGCTTATCGAGTTGTAAACTTGCTAAGATTCTGTTATTTCTTAGTGGGTCGGTTTGTTTTGATTTGTTGCGTCGGTTCATTACCTGACCCGGTAAATACATGAGGCACATTTTCATTCAATTCCATTTTGTGCAAAATAAAGTGATGCGATGCGATGCTAAGAAATTTCAAATACAACATCTTTTCAAAAGCTGTTTCATTCCATCATGTTTTTCAACAAATAAAGGTACAAGTTTTACAGAAAATAAAACTGCCTAACAATGTGCAAAGTGCTACAAACTACTAGCTAAAAAAGTAAAATAAAGCAGGAACTCATATCAGTATCCTCGGGAACGGGAATGAGGAGGCCCTCTCATCCTCTTCTGTGGGATAACCTCTGCACCATCATCACCATCTGGGTCAGAGCTGTCATCCTCCGGATCCCCCTCAGGCTCGTCTCCGCTTCCGAAACCAAGACCAGAACCTCCCTCCCCAGGAGATGTCTCTGACACACGCTCTGCGACCTCCTCCTCCTCCTCATCCTCAACAATGGGTGCCCTGCGTCTGCGTGACGACCCCGCTCCTCGAGCTCCTCGGTAAGGCCTGGATGACCCAGCTCCTCGAGGCCCAGTACCTCGAGTAGGTCTAGCACCTCGACCTCTTTGAGAAGACCCGGGTGGCCCGCCCCGTGTCGAAGCATATACGGGAGGCATCTGAAAATGAAAAGTGCAATACATCAGTTCAAACATAAAAAGCAGGTGCAAATCCAGTATGTGAATGGGGTGTGTGCCAGATGTGTTCTACACAGCCTATCAGTGCAGCAGAATGCTTAAAACCAGAGTGTTATCACAAACATGATAAATGCAAGAGAGGTGAGAGGGTACCTGGAAGCCCATGATGGACATCTGTGCCTCTCTACGCAGGACCATCCCCTCAAGCGAGGCTACCACCCCGAGCATCTGATCTATGTAATCCCGAGGTGGCTGCAGATACAAGCTCAACTCATCAATAAATAAGCAACTGCCAAAATGACTGTGTGATGAATGAAAAATGGTGGAACATACCGGTGGTGAGTCAGGATCACTGACATATCTGTGACCAGGCATCGGAGGCTCCATAGGGATCGGGATCGGAGAAGTAGTCCCGTACTGCCAACTCGTCAACTCAGTCGGCATATCTGGCCATCCAGGATGATCAAGAGTCGGAGGGATAGGAGGAATCGAACTGCCTCTACCTCTAGATGCACCAGCCCTGCTAGAAGAGGGTATGTCTGCAGCACGGGCACGACTCGAAGATGGCGCGCCGGTAGGCCTCAGTGGCGGAACCCGCACTCTCGTCAAGGGAGGCATCAGATATATGCGGCGATAGGTGGCGTAGTTCCCCTCAACAAGATATAGCAAAGCATCGGTGCCCTGCATATCCCTAATGACCTCCTCAGCAGATAGCCTGTCGGCAGTCCGCATAGTGGGTGGAGGCACAGCAGGAGGGTCCTGGGACTCATACCCCCACACCTGACGCTGAAAGCGTTCCCCCAGGAACCAAGCCCTGCCGACTGGTCCCTCGAGTAGGAACCTATACTGGGAACTAGTCGACCCTCCGGGGTACTGATTTTCGAGATCATCGCCGAAGACTGCCCAGGGCTGCCAAGTGATCTGCGGATAACCAGTGCATAAATCAATCAGAAATCAGAATACATAGAGCAGATCAAAGATGAAATGAAAAGAACTGAGAGTTCTAAAATACCTCTGTCGCCCTCACAGTGTCGAAGTACTGTCGCAGATGAAAGAGAGTCTCTCGAGGCCTCGATAAGTGCTCGCCCTCAAACATCAATGAAAATGGAGTCATGGGAGGCCCTGCCACCTCCATCTCCGGGGCTAATGTGGGGAAATATGCATATACCCATAGCTGAGAAAAGCAGTGCGGAATGTGAATACAAAGTGCTAAAAGGCAGAATACAGAATGCAAAGTGCGCCGTGTGTGCAGTGAACAAGTAATGAGGAGCAAAATGTAAATCAAGAGGACAGAATATACCTAGCCGCCAAGTAAGTCTCTCCCGTGTAGAGATCTGCGCTCATGTAGCAAGAAGGGTAGGAGCCAAAGCCGCCCCAATCATATTGACCGACCTGTGATAGGTCTACCAGAGCGCTTAGTAGATACAACCCGACCATGTTCCTCTATCTAAGAAACAGTGGTGCCAAAGAGAAACATGAGAAACCACTTGTATCTTTTTCGACCTCCTCGGGAGACTCAGGCTCCATCTGTGGCCGCCGGAAATGGGAAGAGAACCAAGTATATCGGACCCTCCCGGTACCTCTATCTACAGGCGGGCGGGCCCCCAATAGATACATCCAAGCAGCCTCCCACTGGCCCATATCCTCGTCGTAGGGAATAGGTCCACCGCCTAGGTCTAGGCCGGTGAGCATAGCGAAGTCCAGCGGGGTCATGGTCATATCCCCGGTCGCAGAAAAATGGAAAGAATTGGTGGTGTCCCACCATCTCTCCGCCAGAGCAGCAAATAATGTCCTACTAATAAGGCAGTGTGATAACCCCCTGCAAAATGGTCCGAATCTGTCCATCGATAACTTCAGGAAGCTCGGCATACCACTCTCATGGGCGGTGGAGCCATATCCTCAAGATCAGGCGAGAGCTAGCTCAAGATTTAGAATGAATGCGTGTATCGAGAAATGAAATGAAGAAGCTGTGTGCAAATGAAATGAAGAAGAGAAAATGAATTAATTAAATTGTGTTCGCTTCAACTGGTGCGTGTTGATGAATCTGAGTTTAGGGTATGTGTTCTACTCTTAATCGATTAAGTGTGTGTTCGCTTCAAATCTGGGCTGCGTGTTGAAGAACTGAGTTTAGGGTCGCGTTCTACTCTTAATCGATGAACGTGTGTTCGCTTCAAATCTGGGCTGCGTGTTCAGTACATCTGAGTTTGGGACTGTGTGTTCTACTCTTAATCAGTGGGCTGTGTGTTCGCTTCAACTGGGTCTGCGTGTTCAAGAATCTGAGTTTAGGGTGTGTTCTACTCTTAATCAATGTGTGTTCGCTTCAATCTGGGCTGCGTGTTGAAGAACTGAGTTTGGGATCGTGTGTTCTACTCTTAATCGATTAATGTGTGTTCGCTTCAAACTGGGTGCGTGTTGATGAATCTGAGTTTGGGATCTGTGTGTTCTACTCTTAATCAGAACGTGTGTTCGCTTCAAATCTGGGCTCGTGTTGAAGAATCGAGTTCAAGGTCGTGTGTTCTACTCTTAGTCGAGGGTCGTGTGTTCACTTCAAAATCTGGGTCATGGTTCAAGAATCAAAGTTTGGGACTGCGTGTTCTACCCTTAGTCAGTATGTGCTATGTGTTCATTTCAACTTCGGGCTGTGTGTTCGGTAAATCAATGTTTGAGCTGTGTGTTCAAGTTCTACCTAATGTGTACTATACATTCACAATCAGGCGATGTATTGTGCGTTCGTGAAGTTCAAGTGGCTAAGTTACATGCTCAGGATGCAAGTACTATGCCATAAGTTAAGCTGTGTGTCTAAGCATGGCAGGGGAACGAAATGCACGAAAGATACAGGAAATAAAGTAAAATACCTCAACATCGTAGGAGAGGTGTTGCTCCGGTTCTCGCAGAAAGAGGTCCCCCAGTACCCGATCGTTGAAATCGGTGAAATGACGAAAAGTGGCTCATGAAGCTTTGGTATCACAAGGCATATCGCCGAATAAAAGGGCGAACCCTGGGCAATGCCATAATGTCGTAATCATCTCCGACTGAAAACCTCTACATGAGGAAATAACCCGCCATGTCGAGAAATCTGCAAAGAGGAGCAAAAATGAGCAAAACGAGCCAAAATTGGAAAAAGTCAACAAAAGTCAACTCTCGGGAAATGAAAAGTCAACAAAAGTCAACTCCCGGGAAAATTTTCCAAATGTTGAGACAAAATTACCTCAAGTGGTGAAAATGAGAAGAGACGCCCCGAAGTTAAACTTTAGTCGGCTCAAAGTGCCTAAAACTGAAAGATTTCGCAAAAACAACTTGCGTGGGAGGCCGAGGGGCGCGTATAAAATGCAGATCTGAAAGAGAAAATGGTTTAGAGAGCAAGAGGAGAGAATTTCACACTTGTGGGTGTGATTTCGGAGGCAATGGAGGTGTGTATATATAGAATGGCCGAAAATGACCAAAATGCCCCTACTTTGGTTAGGTGGCCGGCCGGCCACCTAACCTGGCTGGCCGGCCATCCACTTTTTCCCCCCTGGCCGATGGCCTCTCCTAGGGAAGAGAGCTGGCCGACCATGCTCCCCACCCCCTCCCCTACCTCTCTGCAAATTTTGAGGAAAATCGGAGTTCCCGGGACCTGAAAAAGTTGAAGAAAAGTGCACTTTCTGGCGCCGAATTGCTCCGCTGGGACTTCAATTGCAATTATTGACATGTATCTCATCATTATTCATCAAAATCGGAGTGTATCCTTTCTAAACATATTGTGACCTCTCCGGGAGGTAAATCAGAGGCCGCGATCGAGTTGCCGTCGCCGAAATGCGCGTTTTTCAGCTCGTTGTTGCGCAACAAACAGGCATCCTGATTTGTGCTCGTTTTCCATTATTTGGCTCATAATTTGCATTCTCATGAATGTTTTGCATTGTCATGCGCGTCTTCTCGATGTACCATACTTCTATGCTCGAGCATGCATTGCCGCGCGTTATCTTTTCTCGCATTGTGATGCATCCTTTCACCGGCACTGTGTGTGCCAAACTTTTCGAATCATAGGAATCGCATTGAATATATGTTGTTAGCATATTGTTCTTGTTGAATTTCTCTATTTTGCAGGCACGATATTGTATGTACGGTTCATTTGAGGTAGTGCGACTGCATTTAATCGCCAGTATCGTATCTTCTCCGTGTGAGACGCGACGAGAATTGAATAATTCTCCGCATTCCTAAACTGCATGAAATGTAGTTGTTGCTTTGCATTCTTGCTTAAAACTGTTGCATCTATTTGTCAATACTTGCTTCATTACAGCTTGTTGCACTTGCATAATCACCTGGCTCCGCGCCTATCATTTGCATTTTAGCCCGCTCATGGGCACACATCTCTGTTTGTCTTATAAGATTGTCTAAGTCTTCGGCCTTGTCAAAAATGGGTCGTCTCTGGGCTTTGACATTCACTCACGTCACTTCTTGACTTCCGAGTTCACAAAGAGGGCAAATCAGAGACACCCCATTTTTGACCGACCTTAAGACTGGGCGTCACCGATTGGTGATGTTGCATCTTGTGCTCGTTCAGAAGTCTCGAGTCGCTACACGCCGCCTCCCGGACTTCCAAATTCTCTTCTATGCCTTGTCTCGGTTGCGATAACGGACTCGGTTTTCTCTGTTTTCTTTCCCGAGGAAGAGAGTGGTCCAGAGACTATCTCCGGTGGCCATGAGCTACATTTCGTGGCCGGAGGCCATTTTGCCCATTTCGGGTTTTGAGTCGCTGTGCCTCGGCTCGGGACCGCCCAACCATCTCCGATTTCTCCGATTTTTGGCATGCACCTCTGTTTTATCATTCCGAGGAACACTGGGGCCTCTGATGCCCACTTCGTGGCCAAACACCACTTTCGGTGCTTACAGCCGGTTTTCGGGACCCCGAACTGCGTGATTTGGGCCCCGAGCATTCATTTTGCATCGATTTTCTATGATTTTTGGTATGAACCTCTGTTTTGTCATTCCGAGGGACACTGGGGTTGCAGATGCCCACTTCGCTGCTGAACACCACTTCCGGCACCTGCAGCCCATTTTCGGGATCCCGAATTGCGGTTTGACCGAGCGTTCATTTCTCATTAGTTTTTGTTCAAATTTGGCGGTACCTCTGCTTCAACACCAGAAGATCATCGGGGAGGCCAGAATTATCCCAGATAACCATTTTAAACGCTTTTGTCCGTTTCACTTCCTGCCAATGTTGAACACCTGGGATATTTTCTTCGACCAAAGCTACATATCTGTGATCGGGGACATGGGAGGACCCTAAGAACTCTGGTCGGCCAAAGAATTGTGAATTTCATTTTGAGCCTCTCCTTCAAGCTCTATGTTGTGGCTCACCTTGGTGTTGCCAATTTCCGACCTTGGAACCTTGTTCCACACATCTGAGGACCCTAAAAGTTGGTGGTCACCAAGAATTGTTGATTTCATTTTGGGCCTCCTTCAAGCTCTATGTTGTGACTTCGCTCAGAGTTGCGATTCGACCTTGGGGCCTTATTCTACACACATGGGAGGACACCATTGCAGGTGGTCGGCCGAAAATTTCACCTTCATTTTTGGCCATGGCCGGCCAGGTGTGAGTGGTGGTGACCAGTGGGGTGGCCGCCGGCCACCTTCGAAAAATCACTGGCCGGCCACTGCTTTGGCTCTTACAATCCCACTGCTTTTTGAAATATCTCCCCCATCCGGGGGATATTTTGGGAGGGAAAGCTTAGGTGCTTTTCCCTCCCCTTTTACACTCTTTTTGGCCTACTTAAAGGGCTCGACAGCCCCTTTGCTAAGGTTACAAAATTTGATCTCAAAGACCTTTCTCTCAAAACCTCCATTTTCCTATTCAAAAAACCTAAAAACCTTTGAGTTCCTAGGCCAATCCTTCATCAACCCTAAGCTCCACCATCACCATTCAATTTCCGGCAGCAAGGAAGGGTTCCTCAGAGGCTTAGAAGCAACTTTCATCAAGGCAAGAGGAAGCAAAAGTTAGCTCTTCAAGGGTAAGTCACTAAATCCCTTTTTCTAGCACTTTCTTGCATCAATTCTTTGCCCTACTCCCTTTTTGTTTTGGGCTCCGACCCCTACTGGTTTTGTGCTCATTTTGAGCCCCTCTACAACTTTGTAGAAGGGCTCAACCTTGTTTGGTGTCTCCATAATATACTTCCTTCAATATCACTCTTTAGGCCATTAACTTGCATGCTTTGTTTGGCTTTTGAGTGATCTGATTTCGAGCATACTATATATTGTGAGTGGGCTTATCTTGAGCCCCTCTTCAACATTGAAGAAGGGCTCAACCATGTTTGGCTTCTCTAGCATGCACTTCCTTTGAAATTCTTCCATTTTACCGTAAACTTGCATGCTAGTTTTAGCCTATATGCACTTATTTTTGGAGCATGATATAAACTGATTATGGGCTTATTTCGTGTCCCTCTACAATATTGTAGAAGGGACCAATCTTGTTTGGTGCCTCCATGAATGGCCTCCCTTTGCACCTCTCTTTGGCCATGTTTTGCATACCTCTTTGAGCCTATTTGATCACTGTTTTGAGCCTTCATCAGGCTTAGAAAGTGCCTTATTTTCGTCTTTCCTTCATGCTTTATTAAGGGTCTTAGGCCATTTGATGATTGGTTTTGGTACTTCCCTTGTATTCCTCCATTTTTCCGTAAAATTGCATGCTTTGTTAAGCCAGTTTAGCTTCGGATTTCAGCCTTAATCAGGCTTAGAAAGTGTCTTGTTTTGGTCTATTCTTCAAGTTTTATTAAGGGTCTTAAGTTGTTTGGTCATTATTTATGGTACCTCTCTTTATAGCCCTTGTTAGCTCATTATATTGCATGCTATTTTGAGCCTATCTACATGCTGATTTTGGAGTTTTCATTCACTGTAAATATGCATGTTTTGGACTCCTCTTCAAAGTTGTAGAAGGAAATTTTGTGGTTTGAATTTTCCATGTACCACTTGCTTTGTAATTCCTCTCTTTTCCCGTATTTTTGCATGCCATTGTTGTCCTATCTATGCTCACAATTTGGCCATGTTTTGTACTAAAAAGATGCTATTTTTAGGGCTGCCTTGCTACTGTTTTTTCTTTCATGTACCAATTTTGCATGTTTAGCACAGCTGTAGGCCATTTCGGGCACTTAGAATTACATTTCGAGATGATTTCATGCATTGATTGTCATTTCGTCTCATTTCGGGGCTGTTTTCCCCTTCATTTAGGTGCTGAAATTTGGTTTGCATGCTTGCATATCATTTTCCATGTCATCTCATGCCTTAGTTCATTGCCTCGGTTTGCGTCTGCAAGCACACTTCGAGGCACTCTATTTTCATTCATTGGCTTCCTATGTGAGTAGGGCGAGGCCCTCTCATGTTGGTATAAGTCCATCATTACATTTCTGTACCATTTCCATGCTTGTATATCATCACTTCGGTTTGCGTGCCCATGTGCGCGCATTTCGAGGCGCATCTTTTTATCCGACGGCAGCCTATGTGAGTGCGGCTGAGGCTCTCTCATGTTGGCATAAGCCCATCATTGCATTCCGTATGCCATTTCATACATTCCTCGGTTTGCGTGCCCGTGTGCGCGCATTTCAAGGCGCATCTTTTTATCCGACGGCAGCCTATGTGAGTGCGGCTGAGGCTCTCTCACGTTGGCATAAGCCCATCATTGCATTCCGTATGCCATTTCATACATTTCTCGGTTTATGCGTCTGCAGCGCGATTTCGAGGCGCATCTTTTTTTATCCGACGGCAACCTATGTGAGTGCGGCTGAGGCTCTCTCATGTTGGCGTAAGCCCATCATTGCATTCCGTATGCCATTTCATCATCGCCTCGATTTTATCCGATTTCCATTTCATCATCGCCTCGGTTTGCGTGCCTGTGGGCACGCATTTCGAGGCACTTCGGTTTTATCCGATTTGCATCTCACATCATCGCCTCGGTTTGCGTGCCTGTGGGCACGCATTTCAAGGCACTTCGACTTTATCCGATTCGCATGTCACATCATCGCCTCGGCTTGCGTGCCTATGGGCACGCATTTCGAGACACTTCGGTTTTATCCGATTTCCATTCCATACATTCCTTAATTTGCGTGCCCGTGGGCACGCATTTCGAGGCACCTCATTTTCATCTCTCGGCAGCTTATGTGAGTGCGGCTGAGCCTCTCTCATATTAGTGTAAGCCCAATTTGCCATTTTCGTGCTTCTATGCCATTGCCTCGATTTGCGTGCCCGTGTGCACGCATTTCGAGGCACTTCTTTTTTATCTGACGGCCTCTTATGTGAGTGCGGCTGAGGCTCTCTCATGTTGGCGTAAGCCCATCATTTGCATTCTGTATGTCATTTCATGCCCGTATGTCACCGCCTCGGTTTGCGTGTCCGTGGGCACGCATTTCGAGGTATCTCATTTTAGTCCCATTGTACATCATTTTTTATGTCATTTCATGTTTTTATGCTATCACCTCGATTTGCGTGCCCGTGGGCACGCATTTCGAGACATCTCATTTGCATAGCATTGTGCGTGCTAGGATATATTTTAGTTGCATTCATGCATATCATGCATATCGCATCGTGTTCGGGATAGGAGTTAGCCCGAGAACGAGGCATGTTTCAGTACCGAGTGACGGAACGGGTCTCAATTCCCAAGTCACCAACACTCCGGATTACCCATGATGGAGTTAGGTTTTATTGTAGCATTCATATACATTTATCCTATATTGAGTTGTGCAATCCGATTCCTCGGCCATCATGCATCGAGATGCGTGATTGGTGGCACGAGGATCGAGACATGCATATATTTGTGAAATACATTGCTATGCCCTTTCTGCTCTCTTGCGGCAAAATAAATAAAGAATCAAGAACCTTCGAACTTCGCACGCATTTCAAGGAAAATGCAAACAGAGGCTAATCGGGCACCGTCGTGGATTTCAGCGCAAAAGGCATCCGAGCATGCATCATTTCATCATCCGGAGCAGTAGCTAGGCAGTCCCTGGCTTGCATGCCAGTGTTACTCTTTTTTGTAATTATTTTGTTAATTAATTAGAAATCTGTAATTTTCTTTTATTCGGGACTGTATATTTATACGCACCCTCTGCGAGGGCAATGTTGTAATAAGGGTGTGTGAGTGTGATGTATGTCTTCCAACCCCCATTTCTTTCTCCCTTTTATTTATCCGCATACATTGGTTAGATATAGGGCATATTTCAATTAGCATACAAAGATGACAAAGATGTTTGCATCATTCATCTGTTTTGCACGCACTGCTTACCAGATCATACAAACCGCATCCAGATTTCAATTCCAAGTTCAGTACTTGATAGCTGTTGCATCTCATATGCCATGTTTAGAATAGCCGAGCCTACTATAGTTTACATCTTTGCATGTGTTGCATTAGGCATTCTCAGATACTTAGGATCATGCATGGATTTCTAATCTTTCTGCTTTTGGCTCGAGTACTCTGTAAGTTTTTATGCTTTAGCATCCTTGCATGCGTGTAAGTGTTGCCATAACAGCATGCTTACCATGAGGCTATATGCTTATGTGATATAACTGCTTTGAATGCCTGTGGGTGGAGGTTGAGTTATTTGAATTGGGACAATTCATCAGATCGTTTGTTAAGCCCACTAGATAGTGGCAAAATCATGTTTTCTATGCCCACCCGAGGGTGGCAAATCCAAGATTTTAGCTGGGCAAGCACCATCACATCATTTTCAAACAAACAAACATGAAGTGTTTTGTTCCAATTCAGACGGCCCAGTCTATACTTGTTTGCTGCGAGCATCACATAGTAATCTAAGCTAATAACCGGAATAAGAACTCACAATGTTTTCAAAAACAGATATCATGGTTAGTAGAGGCCGGTCTTTGACCGGGCGAGCGGGGGTGCTCACGATGTGACCTTCCCCAATAGTACCCAAGTTCCCGAGCCAACTTTGGTGATGACGGACACGGCCTTCGACCGAGTCGGGGTTTCCTAAATTTCCCATTTTAAAATATTTAGGTGGCGACTCATTATCCGCAAAGCATCCATGTTTGGCACTTCTTTCAAAAAAATCTGTTTTCCTTCAAAACGATTTGCCGGATTTGGACTCTTTGGTTCAGATTTAGAACCGTAACAAAATCGAGTCCGAACTGTAGCGAGGTCCCCCGCGGGCGTTGTTACAATACCCCATAAGAGTTTGTGAGGAACAGATTATCAATGAGGTATTATCCTGTGGCAAAGGAATCAACAATGAAGATGGTGAAGAGGGTGTTAGCTCCAATACTAAAAAGGTGTCACAGTCAACTGCAGAGAGCAAGAGAGAGGTAGAAGATACTGACAAGGATGAGGAGGTGGAGGCTGACATGGCAAAAAAAAATCATACGGTAAAAGGTGTTTCTACTCCTAAGCTGAAAGAGGGAGGTGAGGGGGAGGTAGGTGACAGTTGTATTCAAATATTAGTGGTGAAAGAGACTGAAGAGTGCATAGGGAAATCAATTGAAACAGGTTCAGGCGTGGGTGAAACAATGATGGAAATGGAAGGTCTCTGACAATGACTAAGCAACTTGATCATGCTTTGGGAAAAGGTGATGAGATTCAAAAAGAGGAGGGGCAGACAGCTACAAAAGGCTTTATCAGATGCTTAAGTGAAACCCAAAAAATAAGGCCTGGAATTCATTTGGAGGTTGCTTTGGGCCAAGAACAATTAAATTCCCAGCCCATTGAGTTAGTCCATTACAAGTCCAGTAGTAATGAAGGTGGACTCAAAGGGGTGGGTTACAAATCAAACTCCAATGATACAATTAGTGATTCTATTAGTGGTTCCATCAACAACCAGATTAACCAAGGCCCAAGGACAGTGACAACAAAAGGAGGGCCCAAATATCCTCTGGCAGTAGGTGGGTTCTCTGGGCTGATTAGGAGAATTGGGCAAGAAAGTGTGGGAACAAGAAAAAGAAAGGTTCATTAGAAAAGATGGTGCCCAGATCTAAAGCAAAGCCAAGGCCAAATGCAATAATCAGTCAGCATTCTTGTGAATCAGATAAACTAATAGAAGCTCAGGCAACAGTACGTTTGGGGAAAAGCTTGGGGATTGACTTTAAAGGCCAAGAAGAAGAAATTATTAATAAAATTACACAACTAGAGAAGGAAGAAAAGGCAAGAGTATGAGGGGGGACTGATGCAGCCTCGAAAGCAGATATGATGGGAGAATACAGAGATGAAAAATGTTGCTATGAAGATACTAAGTTGGAATATTAGAGGAGTGGGTAGACCTGAGAAAAGGAGAAAGATCAAGACTCTACTATTTGATAAGAAAATTGATATGGTTTTGATGCAAGAAATAAAAAGGTCAAGCTTGACCAATCTGGTGGCTAGAAGTCTGTGGCCAAGAGAAAAGATAGAACTCATGGAAATGGATGCACTATGTGTGGCAGGTGGATTGTTATGCATATGGGACCCTGATGTTTTTCAACTTTCAGAATGCTGTAGCAATAGAAACTTCATCTTGCTTTCAGGTACCATTCTGAATTCCTTTGATTGTGTTATCTTAAATGTTTATGCCCCAAATGATATTATGAAGAGAGGTAAGTTATGGGAGTCGTTGTATTTAAAGTCCATTTTCCCAAAATGTCTTGGTGGTGACTTCAATGAGATCAGAAATTTAGGAGAAAGAATAGGAAGCTCAATAAGGGATAGGGGCATGAAAGAGTTTAATGAGTTCATAGATAGATGTGAGGTGAATGATCTGCACATGGTAGGGAGAAAATTTACTTGATGTAATGCTCATGATGGTCACAAATGGAGTAGAATTGATAGATTCCTTCTTAGCCCTGAGTGGATTAAAAGATATAGATACAAACTGCGGGGACTGCCTAGATTGGTTTCAGATCATTGCCCTATAGTGCTTATGGAAGATGAGAGGGACTGGGGTCCTAAACCTTTCAAATTCTTAAATGCCCGGTTATTGCACTCACAATTTACATCTTTTGTGGAGAATACATGGAAGGAGTTACAAATTCAAGGGACTGCTGGGGTCACTCTACTAAGGAAATTACAAGCTTTAAAGATGGTACTAAAACAATGAAATAAAGAAGTATATGGTAATACTGCAGCTCAACTAAAAGCATCAGAAGATGAACTGAATGCCCTTGATTTGAGGGCTGAGGTAAGACCTCTGGAGGATGCTGAAATCAAACAAAAAAGTGAGGCAAGGAATGAGATGTGGAGATTAAGTAGAATGATGGAATGAGAATGGATTCAAAAGTCAAGGCTTGACTGGAATATGAAAGGGGATAGGAACACAAGATATTTTCATGTCATGGCTACTAGTAGACAAAATAGAAATGCCCTCAACTCCATTGTTGTAAGGGAGGTGGCAATTGAGGAACCAAATCAGGTCAAAATTGAGATATGGTCACATTTTACAAAGCAGTTTTCAGAAGAGTGGAGACTTAGACTTGTAATAGGTGGGGAGTTTAAAAGTGTGAGGCAAAGCGATTCATTTTATATACTAGAGTCAGAATTTTCAGCAGAGGAGGTTTGGGAAACTGTCAAAGAATGTAATGGCAATAAAGCTCTGGGGCCAGATGGTTTCAACTTGCTATTTTTTCAGAAATTCTGGAAGGTGCTCAAAGAAGATGTGATGCTCTTTTTGGCAAATTTTCATGTCAGGGGCAGATTGGCTAGTGGCGTTAACAGTTCTTTCATCACCCTTATACCTAAGAAAATTGATGCAGCCAACATAAATGAGTTTAGACCCATCAGTCTTATAGGGTCAGCTTATAAAATACTCTCTAAGGTTCTTGCTAGTAGACTAAAAAAAGTCATGGCAGTTGTAATTGGTGAAGCACAATCAGCATTCCTTGGGGGTAGAAACATACTCGATGGGGTTTTGATTGCAAATGAAATAGTGGATGGGTGGAAGAAAACCAAGAGAAAAGGGCTGATTTTCAAGATTGATTTTGAGAAGGCTTATGATTCCCTTAATTGGGAATTCCTATTCTCAATGCTATCTAACATTGGCTTTGGAGCAAAGTGGATCTCTTGGATAAAAAGTTGTCTCTCTTCAGCTAGAATCTCCATCCTCGTTAATGGCTCACCAACTAAGGAGTTTAGTCCTGAAAAAGGTCTCAGACAAGGGGACCCACTATCCCTCTTCCTATTCAACTTGGCTGCAGAAGGATTGAACGTTTTACTTATGAGAACTAGGGAGTTGAGGCTGCTAAAAGGAGTAGTTTTTGGTGATAATAATGTGGTTGTGTCACATCTTCAATTTGCAGATAATTCTCTGTTGTTTTGTGATGTTGTATGGTCAGAAGTGCTTAATTTAAAAAGGATCCTTAGGTGTTTTGAAATTGCTTCAGGGCTTAAAATAAATTACCACAAAAGTGTAATTTGTGGGTTTGGTATCTCTGAATCTGTGCTCCATGAGTTTGCAGGTATGCTAAACTGTAAAGTTAAGTCAGCACCAATCAAGTATATGGGGTTGCTATTGGGAGCAAGCCCTCATAGAAAGTTAATCTGGAAGCTTGTCTTGGACAAGATAAAGCTCAGGCTTGCTGGTTGGAAGAGGAGATTTCTCTCATTTGCAGGAAGATTAACACTAATTAAATCAGTGTTATCTAGTTCGCGATGTACTATCTCTCTGTTCAAAATTCCAGAAGGGATAGCAAAAGAAATTGAAAAGTTACAAGCCTCATTCCTGTGGGGTAGAGCTGAACTTAAGAGGAAAGTTCATCTAGTGAGATAGGATGAGGTAACTAAAAGTACTAAGAAGGGGGATTGGGTGTTAGAAGAATCAAAGACATGAATGTTTGTTTATTAATGAAGTGGTGGTGGAGGTATGCTAATGAGGAACAAGCTCTATGGAAGCAAGTGTTAGTCTGCAAATACAAAGCTGAAGGTGGAAATTGGCGTCCAGATATTCATTCAGGAGTTAGAGTATCCAAGATTTGGGGTGCTATATTGGTGGCAGCAAATCAAAAAGTCAGCCTTCTGCAATCTTATATTAATAACCTTCAGATTAGAGTGGGTAATGGTTGTAGAGTTTCCTTCTGGCATGATTGTTGGACTGGTGGAGTTAGCCTTAAAGAATCTTTCCCTAGATTGTTCAGGTTGTCAAATAAGAAGGATAAGACTCTTAGGGATTATGCTGATAAAAGGGATAACTCTGAAAATTGGGTGATTAGCTTTAGAAAGGCCTTATTTCAATGGGAACAAGAAGAGCTCCTCAATCTGAACCTCTATACTAGACCTGGTCCTGTTTTGAATCTGCTTATGAAAGACAGAGTACTCTGGTTAACTCCCAAAGCTGGTCAATTTTTTGTCTCAACCTTATACAAGCATACTGATTTTGAGCATGGTGAAGTCAATAACTCTAGCAGATTAGTGTGGATCAAGTACCTTCCACCTAAAGTTCAATTTTTTGGATGGCTCGCATGGAAGCATAAGGTAAAAACTTCAGTGTTCTTGCACAGAATTGGTGTGCTAGAGGATAGTCTTTGCTTGTTGTATGTATTTTCGCAAAATTTGAACAAGAAACAGTTGAACATGTGCTTATCTGGTGTCCTTCGATCTGGAGAGTTTGGACTGGTCTCTTGCAATGGTGGGGAGCTCTTTGGGTAGTGCCTCAAACTGTTGATGGCATACTGCAGTGGTGGGCTGGGAACAAGTTCATGAAAGCTGAAAAAATAATTTGGAATGCTATCTCCTTGGTGGCTTTCTAGTCCATTTGGAAGCACCGGAACGAGTGCATCTTCCAAGATACTCAACCTAACATGGAAGAACTTCTTGAAGTTATCATTGTTAGGCTTGCAATTTGGTTAAAATCCACATCCAGGGATCTTCTTTTTTCTGTAATTGATTTTCTGCATAACCTGGAGCAAATCAAATTTTGTTTGGATAGGAGAATGTAAGGTTGTATTATCTAAAGGGTTGTGAGTTGGAACCTTTCTAATTTTTTTTGGGGCTTGGGTTATGCCCATGATTAGTTCTGCTACATTTTCCCCTTAGCTGTTGTAACTTTTCTGTATTAATGAATTTACTCTTTGCTTGCTGCTCAAAAAAAAAAAAAGTAGTCATTAAAGTATGGCTGCTGTTGGAGTTCATTGGTTTGTCTGGTGATTTGTCCTATTTTGTGGATCTGTCTGCTCTCTGTTCTGTTCTATTATAATGGTTGCTGCTGGTGACCTGAAATGGTATGGTTTTGCCTGGTGTGCTTTGTTCAAGTATGTTATGGTTGCCTAGGGTTTATTGGTTTGATGTGAGAGTGGAGGCTAGAGGCTGCTGGTGATTTGTCCTATTTTGTTGATCTGTCATCGCCCGATGCTTTAGTATGATGGCCGCTTGTGATAATCTATCATTATCTGCTAGTCTTTGATGCAATGCTAGTTGTATGTCTGTGTGATCCTGTTTGTGGTGATTGGTTTGCTGAATGGCTTGTTGATGGAATATTTAGTTGTATGGCTGCTTCAATGTCTAAGTAGCTGCTATTGGATGTTGGCTATGGTTTCATTGTTGTTTGTCTCCAACCCTGCTGCCATTGGTCTTTGTTTTTTGGGGTTTTGTGCTACAGTGCCTCTGGCCGCAACAAGGAATGTATGCAACTGAAGGAATGTGATGCTGGTTTGATGGTGCTCTGTCTGCTTTGGTTAGTTGGTTGTTGTGTGCCTGTCTTGGGTAAGTTGGGGAGTGGTTCTGCAGGTGGATGGGTATGGATGACTGTTATGCCCTGCAGTAGGCCTTTTTATGCCAACTCAAGGAATGTGATGGTCTGAATTGGTGTGTGTGTCCTGGGATTGTTTCAGGTAGAACAAAAATTATATTCGTTGCATAAGGAGCTCTGTAAATAGTGGTGATAATAGAGAGAGGGGGAATATCCTGTGTTATGGCCTTCGAGCCTGCTCTATTAAGGGGTGTAATGTTGATCTGCTATAGTGAATCAGTATGGATGTTGAACTGATATGATGTAATGCTGGGATTGGGTGCTTGCAGTGTCCTTTTTGTATTTTGGTCATTTCTCGTTGGTCTCTCACCAACTCTGGGGGTGCTAGCAAATGAGAGGATGAGCTAGATGGTGCCAACCTCGTTGGGATGATCTAGCCCATTGTGATGCCTTTGCACCTCCTTTTTGTCTTTATTAATGTAATTCGCTTTGTACTATGTACTGGTTTTATTCCATCAATAAAGTCTTTTTTTTTTTTGCCGATAAAAAAAAAAACAGAAGAAGAAATAGAAATAATATTTTACTTGCTTGGTTTTATTTTTTTTAAAATAATTTTTAAAAAATTCTACTCTCTTATTTTTTGTATTTTTTGTTTTTACTGAATTTTTTTTAATATTTTAAGCAATTTTTTTACTTTTTAGACACATCTAACATAAATACGCCTAAAAAGTAAAAAAAATTATAAAAAAATTCTATTAAAAATTCACTAAATATTAAAAATACAAAAATACAAAAATTCAGTATATTTTTTATATTTTTAAGTATTTATTAATTTTTTGAAATATTTTTTTACAAATTTTGTACTTTTTAGATACATCTAAGTAAGGTGCATCTAAATTTTTTTTTTTAAAATGTTTAAAATTTTAAAAATATTCACTAAAAATAAAAATCAAAAAACAAAAATAAAAAAACTCAATTTTTAAAAAATTTAATTCAGAAAACTCAAACCAAATAAACTGATTTGATTGTTGAAAATCATGGAGAAGTTGTGTAGCAATGCGTAAAAAACATAAATTAATTAATTTCGATTTTTATGAAATTCATATAAATAATAATTGAGATTCACAATGTGACACATTATATTGTATCATCATGTCTCAAATAAATAGTTGAAATTCATTTGAAACAATAGAATACTGCATATGGCGTTGAATAAATTTTTTGTACATGAAAATTTTATAATATTAAGGCCTCGTTTGGGAATCCTTATTTTTAGTTAAAAAGTAAAAAAATTATTAAATTAGTCAAAAAGTTAATAATTCATACTAAAAAGTCAAAGATTTTCTTTTCTTTTTACTTTTTGTACATCTTTTCGTAAAAAGTCAAAAAGTCATCCCAAGCATATTAGATTTTTTTAGCTCATATTTTAACCAAATAGCTAAAAAGTTACTAAATTAGCCTGTTTTCAAACGGGACCTAAGTTTTATTTGAGAATAGATTATTTTAATATTTTTTATTTTTTTGATTAAAATATGAAATAAAAAAATTATTATATTTAAAAATAATTTTTTAATTTTTTACGAAAAAATATAAAATAAAATAATTTATAAAATGAAGAAATAGGATTATTGACAGTTTGGCCTTTGTGCAGTGCAGTTCTCCGTGAATTTGTAGTCACCTGACCTTTTGTCAGGTGAAATGATGCGCTGATGGTAAATCAGTCCGAGTGGCTGTGGGAGCCAGTGAGTAGTACAGACAAGACAAAGATACAATGTGCAATAATCTTAAGCCCCCGATTGGGATGTGGGTTGATTTTTTGACTTTATTTTAGTTTAAAAATTTAGTTTATTTTAAGAATGTAATGATTATGGGTTGGATGTAATGTTTTGTTTTAAAAAGCCTAAGTAATTTAAAATTTTATTCTTTAAATGACTTAAATCATTTCAAATAACGTTATTTTGAGTGTAAATGGTAAAAATAATGTCGTTTTGACAAATTTGAACTATTTGAGTTATAAAATTTTAAACTATCAAATATTTTCTATACATTGTGGGACTTGATTATTTTTTTATTTTAAAAAAATTCTCTTTAGTGCTATTATTTTTAGGCTAAAATTATATGATGGCAGACTTTTATCACACCCACATGATTTCAAATTATAGAGAAATTTGTAAGATAAAATGATCGTTTTTTAAATTTTTTTAATAATTTTTTAATTTTTAAATTAAAATTATAAAATGCCAAACGAGATCTTAAATCCCTAAAATACCGCAAACCCCACTACATCAGACAGAAAGATAAGGTTTTTGGGGTGAATAGAAAGATAAGATTTGTATGGCAAAAACATCAAGTCGAGAAAACCTTCGTTGTTCAAAAAGAGGACCACATATTTGTTTTTTTCTCTCTCTCTCTCTCTCTCTCTCTCTCTCTCTCTCTCTCTCTATTTTGGGACCACTAAGAATTTGATGGTATCTTTTGTATATTCGCCCAAAAATTTCTCGAATATTGGTCTTATTTGGAAAGTAATTATTTTAGTAAGTTATTTAATTTTTTAGTTATTTTAGTAAGTTATTTAAGTTTTGTGTTTGAGAAGTTAGGTTAAATTTTTATTTGAATTGGTGTATTAAAAAATGTGTTGAAAAGATATTTGGAATTAAAATGACCATTTTATCCCTATAATTATATTTTTTTAATTTCCGACTGAGGGGCAAAATGGTAATTGAGCTGTTGATGTAATCATTTCCGGCCGTGACAGTGTAGGCACAACCTACACTGTCCAGCGCTCAGCCTTTTTTTTTTTTGGAAAATCAAGAAAAAAGTTGCTACAGTGTAGGCTTTTGGGCTGATTTTCAAAATTAGGCTATAATAGCCTGAAACTCATGTTCCCAAACAGCGCCATTATGAGACGAAATATAATTGAGTGACATCATAATCCTTGTTCACGTTTCAAATATTGCTCAAATTTATTTTTTTTTTCTTTTCATTTTTTGGAGTGTTCCCACATGTTATAAAATAAAATCATCTTAAGTAAATCACTTCTTTTTTTTGTTTTTCTTTTTCAAATTTTAGAGATTTAAACCGTTCTTATTATAAGTGATTGAAAAAACAATTTAAAGATTATGTTCATGACCCACTTACGGAAGCTAAGCTTGAACTTTTTTTATTTTAGGGGATTCAAGAGGGGAAGTTGTCGCCGTTCATAAGTCTGTGAAATTTAGATTTTTAGTTTTTCATTTTGTCCCTCTAAAATTTCATATATCTTCTTTTCTTAACAAAATCTCTACAAATTATCCTTTAAATGTTTATTTTACTAAAAATTCTCATTGTATATTCTCTATCTAAATTTTATGGTACGATTCAGGTGCTAAGAAAAAATAATTTATCGTACTTGCTATAATAGAGTATATTTAACATCTTGTAATGTTTTCTGATTCTAATAGAGTATATTTAACATCTTTTAATGTTTTTTTGAATCATGATCATGTGTGACAGCAAGTTCATCTTTAATTCCACTCTTGTTTCATACTAGTTTTGAATTTCTTTTTTAGTTTTTCTAACTCCTGGTTACATGCACATTAACCTTAATAAGAACTTATGAAGTAACTCTAGGTGATCAATCATGTGAACTAGGAGGCCATTTTCATGTTATTTTGGGGAAATTTTCACAAGATTAAACATGCTTGTAAGTCGTTCCTCAATAGTTAACATCAATATTGACATATTAAGTTTTGTGCATCAATTTGGCAAAAGTCAAAATTACTTTGACTAGATTGGTAGCATTTTGTTTAAAAAATTATTCTAGGCATTTCTCATATTATAAAAGTAGATAAGGAAAAAAAAATTTTAATTAAAAGAATTATATATTTTCATATTTTTACACTTTTATATATTACTATACACAATTTTCAACCTTTACTACCTTGTTTTCCAACCTTAACCACCTTCCTTTGAAGGATGGTTAATATTCTCCTTTTAAGTAGTAAGATTTTCCCTCTAAAATTGTGCCTCCAATGAAACAAATAAATATATATATATATATATATATGATGAAGTGAGGTGGCTTGTAAAAAAGAATTATGGGTTGGTTTGGAATGTTCTAAAAAATTGTACTTTTTGTCTTTTTACGAAAAAGATGCGAAAAGAAAGAGATAATGTGATGGAAAAAGATAAAATGATGGATTATATAGATTATGCCAAACCTAATCTATGTAATAAAAATGTTAAGAATTTTAAATATTTTATTAAATATTTTACATGAATATAAAACTCATAGTAAATTCCACATAAATTTCACACTTATATAAAATGTATAATAAAATATTTAATAAAACATTTAAGTTTCTAACACCACTTAATATAATGCAACCCATGCCATTAGAACCAGGGACCAAACAAAATGATGGGACTCTACCATAAAATCTTACTATTATTCTACCTACCTAACAAACACAAGTCAAATCAAAGATCCAATTTTCTAGTTATTCATGCCACTTTCAATGCATGCATGCATACAGAAGCATCTGGGGATTTGTTTTTTTATTTTTTTTTGACTTTTTAATTATTTTAATTTGAACTTAAAAAATTTTATTTAAGATAAAAAATTTAATTTTTTTTATTTAAAAAAAAATTAAATAATTATAATATTTTTTAACTTAAAGCTAAAAATTTTATTTTTTTATTTTTATAACTATTTTAGTCATAACCCACCCAACGCAACTTTCCAAACTGAGTGCATTAAAAAAAAATTATGCATGTTCTAATAACTTCTCCTAATAAAGTTAATATTATATAAATAAAATTTTTATAAACAAAATGATATTCGTTGCATGTGCATTTATTATTATCGGTTATTTACTTTCATTCAATACCGACATTACAAATCATGAATTTATGATTTAAGCAATTCCTGCTATTATTGTTATGAGAAAGAGATTTTTCAATTTAAATAATATATACCAACCCCACTTCATCGGAAATACTCATGTCATTTTTTAATTTTTTTTATGGGCTCAGTTTTGAAAATCTGAACCGTCCAATGTGTAGAACTCTTCGAGTACTATGTGTCTGTAAAAAATCACGTTGATCGGATATCGATAGCTATATGATCAAATCAGTTTTGTATAAAAAAATGGACGGTGAATTAATTAACGGTTGATAAAAAATTGTTTTGATCACATAGCTATCGATATCCGATCAACGTGATTTTTCACAAGCATATAGTACTCGACGAGTTCTACACATTGAACGGTTCAGATTTTCAAAAAGGGACCCGTGGTGGACCCTCACGGGCCCAACAATACCATCCAGTTCGATAGCGGACTGGACCAAAGCCACGGCCTTTTTTTATTTTCTTTTTTCACATCCCATGTAAAAGGGATTTAGAGAAATTAGAGTGATACTGTTCTGTTAGAATTACACACCTCAAAAAAATAATAATAATAAGAAAAGAAGTCCTTCAAAAGTAACAACACGATACAAAAGAACTTTTTAAACATGACATTGCGAGTCCCATCTCTCATGATGGGTAGACATAATAGGTCAAAGAAATGCTATTTTTTATTATTCAGAGTCAAAACAACGTGTATTCACCTCCCAATAAATTAATTAATACCTAAAAGTTATTTTAAAGAAAAAAGAAAAAGAAAAGTTGTTCAAAAAATTAAATAACACAAAAATAAAATAATAAAAAAAACATTGAGAATGCTCACATGAAACCCATGTGTTTGTTTTCTTTTTTGGTAGTAACAACACTGTGAACTTGACGTGTTATTTTTTAACAGCTTTATGAGAGGGAAAAAGTTGGGAAGCTTTAAAAAATAGTTTGAAAAGTAACTAGGAAAGGAAGATCCTGTCTGGTTTAACTCTTAAAATATAATTTTTTTTTTAAAAATTTAAAATTTTGTTTGAGTGGAAATTATTATTTTTTTTATCCTACATATCAATCAATCACTTTTTTTCTCTCATCTCTCATTTTCAGTCACTTTTTTTCTCATTCACCTGCTCAACTATAACAAAATATCAAATCATCCCAAACTCTCGTATTTCAAAACTATTTCCAAAATATACAACCAAACAAATTAAAAAAATTTCTAAACACTTTTTCCAAGATTTTTTTTAAAAATTTATCTCTCAAAACTAAACCAAAATTTTTAGTGCAAACTTAAACTTGGTGTGATGTAGATCACTTTTTAAATAAATATGATTCATGCACTTAATTTTTTGGTTAAATTTTCAAGCAATGATTCTACAGGCTATATTTAGATTATGAATTTAAGGATTTGAAAAATGAAAGAAAAATGTGAAAGAAATAAAAATAAAATAAAATAATTAACTTATATTTCATTCATGTTTCTCTCACATTTTTTCTTTTCCTTTCTAAATTTCTACGTAAATCTACGATCAAAACACAAGATAGTGTTATTATTATGAAAAATAATTCTGCTATGACCACATAAATCGATCATAGAACCAAATATAGAATATATGAATTGACAAATTTTAACAAAAAAATTATTGGTTGAATTGCATCTAAAAATCTTATACATTCATATATACATTCTATATCTAGTGCTGTGTATTTTTAAACTTATTCTATGAAAAGGGATTGGTTCGGAAGCGAAAAAGAAAAAAATTGCACGTCGACTAAAAAACTACTAATATAAATCATACTTTTGGAAATCAATTTCTACCAAATTGAAACACATGTACTTTTAGATCCAAGTTGATTCAGTGATTTAAATTATTAATGACATATAACCAACTTCTTTTTTTCTATGAGTACACACAACATACGTTCTATTCCACTTCCCTTTCTTGCACACAATCTCTATAACTGGTAGTTGGGGCTGACTTTCACTCTTCATTTTCTCTCTTCCCAAAAGGAAAGGTAGATAGAACAATTGACTGTTACATTCCACCCCCTAACTGACAAACACCCCCTCCCTTCACTCACCTTCCCTTCCTTATTAACCCTCTCTTCACTCCCTCCCCCCCCCATCACCCCCTCTCTCTCCCTCTCTCTCTCTGATATGGCTCCGAAGAGCAGTGAGGGACTGGCTAAAAAAGTTTACAATAAAGGAGCATGGACATCTGAGGAGGATAGAAAGCTGGCTCAGTATATTGAAGTTCATGGAGCAAAGAAGTGGAAGACTATCGCTACCAAGTCAGGTTATCGACAGTACTCCATGCACAGAATTAAAATACAGAAAAATGCGCAGAAAATTTTATCATTTCTCATAACCCAATTCATGGGCTACACATTTGGCTTCTTTTGATCTCCTTAGGATTGATGGGTTTTTTATATTGATCTTGTAGGTTTGAACCGATGCGGGAAGAGTTGTAGATTGAGATGGTTGAATTATCTTAGACCGAATATCAAGCGAGGCAACATTACTGATGAAGAAGAGGACTTGATACTTAGGCTTCATAAGCTATTAGGGAACAGGTTAGTAGTAATTATGATTTTAAATAATGATATCAGGTAATGTATCAACCGATCATCAAAAATTCAAAATCTCAATACATATGGACAGATAATTAAAAGTCAACTCTAATAACAAGTAGTTATAGTAACTTCGGTAAAAAAAAAAAAAGATTATAGTCACTTGTGAACACTATAAAGCAGTCAATTTGAGTTTGATTATAAAAGAAGCTGTAGTCCTATACCAGCATTGTTAAAATAAGGAGAAATATCCACATACACAAAAGTGAAAAGTAAAAAATAATTTCAATCTTGCGAAAGTACAAATAATTTATGCACTAAATCAGGAGTTTGTAATTATTTTTTTAACTTCTCACTTTTTTTCTTCCTTAAAATAAAGCAAACTAAGGGATTGTTTGTAATGATCTAAATAAATGTACTTTTTGACTTTTTATAAAATATGGATGGAGTATGAGTTGAGTTTGAACTGATGTGATAGAAAAGTGATATGACTTAAATAGAATAGTAACTTTTTGACTTTTTTAAGTTATGACAAATAAAACCTAATTTGGTATATCAAATTTTTTTGAAGGTGTAGGTGACAAATTGACATATGTCAATTTAATGCGGAAGTTCTCCACATATGTCAAATCTACTATTATATTATTTTTAAAATTTAAACTCTCTAACAACAAAAACTACCATTTGTACCGTTGGCGAGTGAATTAGAGAGTCTACAAACACACAACAACGCCGACTTAATTCATTAAGGAGAAACTCCAGAGTTCACAAATACCATATCAAAGCCCAACATATATTATTTAGGCTTGGTTTGGGAAGTGGGTTGGCTTTTTGATTTTTTAACTTTTTTGACTATTTTAACCTGGGCTTAAAAGCTTGGTTTGGGAAGGACTTTTTGAGTTTTTTTGTGAGAGAAGAATGTAATGATTATGGGTTGGATGTGATATTTTATTTGTTATGGCTAAAATAGCCTATTTTATTTTTTGTGACTAAAATAGTCAAAAAAGCCCGCAAACCCACTTGCCAAACACAGCCTTAGAATACATAACCACTTAAAAACTTAAATCTATGAATGGAGAGTCCATCTAATATAGACACATCTCTTTTACTTTTGATCTGATATGAAACTCTACCTTTACATATACCCCAACATTTTTGGTATACCGGGTGGAGTTCATGTTTGATGCCTAGTTGTTGGAATGTCATATCAAATTTAAAATATTTGGTGGCGGTGCTCTACTCGTGATTAAAGTTGACATTAATTTGTGTTCGTTTAGGTGGTCCTTGATTGCTGGGAGACTTCCTGGACGAACCGATAATGAGATTAAGAACTATTGGAATTCTCATTTGAGCAGGAAAATAAATCAGAAGGGAAAAATGACGACAACTTCGCCGGCACAAGAGAGCACGCCTGAGAAAACTGCAGACTCTGACGTCGAAAGAGAAGGCACCAAAGGAAGTGGAGACGGAGAGTTTATGCTTGATGTGAATGAATTCTTCGATTTCTCTACCGGAGGTACCTACGGGTTAGATTGGGTTAATAAATTTCTTGAACTCGATGATGATCAGGGACTTACCGATAAATGGTAAGATCTTTGTTTAAAATGTAATAATGTGTGTGTGAAGTTGGTGTGATTTTCTCTTGGGAATTTGAATAAATTGCTTTTCTTGTTGATTTGGTCTCAAAGGAAGGTGGGATTGTTGAATGGACTATGCAATGCCAAAAAGAGAAGGCCTAAAACAGACCCACAAAATTTCTATAGACTTGAATGAGAATGTCGTGAAAAGCAGGTATCCAGAATGTTAATCTAGAAAAAGCAATGAATGGATGTGATTCATTTTTGGGGGGATTACCTGTCAGTGGAGCAGGAGAAAAGTTCTTACAAATCAATTTCTTACAAATCAATGAAAAAGTATAGGTGAAAAATTTAAAAATTTTCGACATATTGATTTGTGATTATATTTTAATTTTTAAATAATAAATAATAATTTCAATTAAAGATAAATCGACACAATGATTTAACGTGGAAAAATCACAATCAGAGCGCCTCCAATTGTAATAAAAAAAATCACGAGTCAAAATCACAAAACAATCTACTAAGAAAACAAAAAAGAATTATACAAGTGTACTCTCAATTACTTAGTGAATCTATGCTTGAATTGAACGGACCCCAATGTACTTCTTCCACCGTCGTCTTCACCTCAGAATTGTTTTATCCAACGTTGAATCCAAAACACTGATGTTGAATTCACGACGATGAGTCATTCCGGAATCCACCAAAGTTTAAGCCTAAGTTTCTCGAAATCCACCAAAGAATAACTCTCTCTTTTATAAATAAAACAAAATAAACAAACCTCTTGATGATGTTGATATAAAGTTCATGAATCCATTGATTACTTTTAAATCATCAAGAAAATACTCATAAAGTATCTTCTAATATAAAATACTCTTCTTCTTTTTGAAAAGTACAAATCTTAAAAACAGCGAACAACACACTTTATAGAAATTAGGATCGCGCAGACCACTGGAGCATACATTTCACCACTCAAACGGTGTGACTAAAGGTGGTGCGAAACATATAGGCTGATCGCTCGAGGACAACTTTCATCGCTCGAGTGGCAAAACTTTCTTCCTAGAAATTCAAGCGCTCTGAAAAAATACTAGATGATCATTTTCTTCGCTTGAACGCACAAATGATCGCTCGAGTGGTCAAACAATTTCGACTTCATTTTTACTTTTTGCTTCGTGGGTACTGCCCTCGACCCCACCTGGGCACTGCTTTGGACCTGCCATGGGGTGTTGCCCCCTGAACCCTCGCGAGCTGATCGTACTTAGTCAGTGAAGTAGCAAACATGAAATGATTAAGATCACAAACTCCTCTATATAGGTACAATTTGGGTTAGATTCGCATCTAAATTTTTTTTAACCTCACTGAAATAAAAGATCGAAAAAAATTATAACTGAAAAGAATTTTGTCAAGCGAGATTGTCAATTACAAAACCTAACAATGTGCTCTTTTGGAAAGCTGGTAAAAAGTCAATTTTTAACTTTTTTTTTAAGTCACATCACTTCTCACATAACTTATTTACAAAAAAATAAAATAAGTTAAAAAAATTAAAAAATTAATTTTTTATCAACTTTTCAAAACAAGATAGCATTTTTATTTATTAAGTGTACATACTTTTTCATGATTTTGTAATTGTGTTTTTCTGACACCACTGGATTGTTATTTCCCCTTTCATGGTTCCGTGAGTCCCGTTATTTGATAATTTGTTGTAAGCCATACAGCAATTCTGGTTGACTTGCTGATTAGTTTTTCTGGGGTTTTATGCTTTCTGTGTTGTGTCAGCATTGTTTTGAAATTTTAAATCAAGTCCACGTATTATACTTGATTGGTGCAGTTTATTAAAGTTATTTATAACTTTATGTTTTTTGGAATTTTAAGAACATCTGCTCATAGCTAGGTTACAAGGTAAAAATACTAGTAAACTGAAAAAAACAAACAGATTAATCTAGAAATTGGGGAGAGTGTCTACTTTCTATTTTTTAACTTTCAATTTGAAAAAAAGATATAAGAAACACCAAACGTGCCAATTAACAAAATAAATGCAATGTTGTCACACTACACTCTGAACAATTTTCTGTGAGTTTTTTTTAATCATGTAAGATGTGGGTTCAATATCTTGGAGCTCAACTTGAACCAAAAGCTAGTAGAATGGTCTTTAATCACTCCTTCCTTCATCTAGCCGACACTGACAAATTTAACTTATATGTAACAATGTAATTCATTACAGAGATATGAAAATACCAAGGGAAGCTTATCCAATAAATCTTCACAAAAAAAAAAAAAAAAAAAGACAAAAAAGAAAAAAAAAAAAAGAAGAAGAAGAAGAAACTTCATGTTTACATTAAATTTAATGATGCACACACCATTTAGATGAAGAGTGAAAAGAATTATTAAAAATTGTTAACATTTAAAAAGATTCTTGAAATTCATTATAAGTAGGACCAAATGGGTTAATAGATTTCCAATAAGATTTATCGTAAAATAAAAAAGTTTAATTTTCTTTTTTTTTTTAATAGATTTTCACTTTCCAAATTTAAAATCCAAATATAACCTTTAACAAATAATTACTCATTTAAGACAACTGACTTACAATTTTGCAATGAATATTCCCAAGTCAACAAGAGACTAGAAGTCAAAACAGAATAATGTGGGTGTTTGGAAAGTGAGTTTTTATGTAGATTTTAGTAGATGTAGGTTTTTATGAGATAAAAAATTTTTAGTGTTTGGGAAGATAGTTGGGTTTTTATGTGGTTGGATGTGATGTTTGTGAGGGAAAAAGTGAAATGATTATGGTGTTGGATGTGATATTTTGTTTGAATATTTTTTTTTATATTTTGTAAAACTTTTATCTTTTAGTGAAAAAAATAAGAAAAAAATTTGAGAACAAAGTTACCAAACACCACCAATGTTGTAGAGAATTACAGAGCAGCAATTGTTGAGTGCTTGAGAGTCCCAACCAAATGAACACCAAGTGGAACTAAAAATAAAGGCTAAAGCAGTAGCTTTGATTTGTCCTTGTAGGTAGGGGTGTGTATAATACCGTTAAAACTGTCAAAATCACACCGAGTTGCATCGTCAAGGCAAATTCGTTATTATTTGTCAATTGAATCGTCGATTTTTGGTAAGAAAAATGATAAATTTTAGTGACATTTTTATCAATCCGCCGGTTTCTATTTTTCTTCCACACCGCACCGACCCGCATCGCTATTAAATCATGTTTTTATAAGATTCTAAAAATTCTTTTTTACTTAAGTTTGCTTGTTGTTCTATACCTTAGAATATAGTATTACATTACTGCTCGAGGGGAATTCAAGATGTCAATAATCCAAAATAAAGTTAGATTCCAATTCACTTTTTAATCTTTTTTTTTTTTTTTTTTTTTTTTCTGGCCATGTTGCAAACTTACATCAGCTCACTTTTCAATCTAAATACTTTTCAACAGTAAACATTTTCAATATATTGTAAACCCTGAATGATATTAATTTTATGTATTGTATTTGATTATTGTAACTTCCACAGATGCTTGTAATGAACTGATGGCATAGTCGTTGATATTATCATGTTGTTGCTACACTTGCTGCATTAGAAGAAAGCTTCGCAAGATGCTTAACATCACGGTATCTCTCGTCTTTTTTCTCTTTGATTTAAGTTTTGTAATTTGAATTATATTTTTTATAAACCGTCAATCTGCCCGAACCACCAAGGTAAATCCGTCATTATTTGCCAACCGAACCGTCGATTTTTGATAAGGAAAATAACAAATTCTAGTGACACTTTTATCAATCTATCACCCGCCATACGATTTATATTTTTCTCTCAAACCGTACTGACCCGCACTGCGCACACCCCTACTTGTAGGTACCAACCATTAATCCACTGGTTGTTGTGTGGATTAATAAATTCTGAACAAGATATGACGGACTTTGGGCCACTTGACTCACAGACCCCCAAGGGCCCCAACAAAAATACAAAAAATATTTAAAATTAATTTTTATTTTTATTTTATTTTATTTTTTATTTTTATTTTTATTGCCATCATGGCAAATTAGAGTGATGATTTAAATGAAATATGAATTGGATTTGAGTTGGGTTTGAAGTGATGTGACTTAAATAAGATGACGTAACTTAAATAAGATAATGACTTTTTAACTTTTTATCTTTTTTTCAAGCATGCCAAACTTGGCCTAATTCTAAACAACCAAAAAAGAGCATCAGCATACTGAGGATTACCAGAAATGGTGTGCTAGTGAACTTACATCCCGAGCTTGTCTTGAGTTAATGGACATGGCCATCACAAAAAGCAAGAGTAAAATTCTTTGAAAAGAATATTCCTGCATGGGCTGTATGAGTCGGAAAAACCGTTCACAAGGCAAGTCAAAAACTCAAATTAAAATACATATATACCAACAATGAGATTACAATCTGGTTCTCCAAATCATTTTATAAATAAAAGAAAGTATACATTGTTGAAAAAGGACTGAAATCAAGTGTATTTTCCTTCTCTCTCTCTCTCTCTTTCTTTCCTGCCTCTTTTTTTCCCCACTTTTTTGGCTTTGTTGGTGTCTAAGTAAAAGCTGCCTATGCCTTTTACAAGCAGCTGTGAAAATATAATTTGGTACATATAAACTTGCTTTTTTTTCTTTTTCTTTTTCTTTTTTTTTTACACTGTCTCTCTGTACATCCTATAATGATACAAAATAACTTGATTTCATAAACAGTGTGGCCTTCTTTGCATCTAACATGTTCTAAAATCAAAATACTGAACCTTCTTGTCATACCTGCATTTGAGGAACACGACTGGAGTGGAGCCCCTGAAAAAACAAAACACTTTTTGGTAACATTTCTTTCATTGTCATTTCAATGTCAAGTTGAATACTAGACTCCCTACTCTTTTTTCTTTTTTCTTTTTCTTTTCTTCTCTTTTATATATATATATATATTAGTGCATATAGTAATAAATTGTGTTGACGGTGACAACGGTAAGCAATTACAAAAATAAATAAATAAATGGAAATTAAAACCAGCAATTTAGGAATACCTGCATCATATTCCTCATTGTGGCTGTCACGAATCATCAGACATTTAACCCTGTCTCAGTTCAGCGCATTTTGATCTGCAGAGCCCGAAAACCCACAGATGGTGTCCCATATTCCATAACCACGACAAGGTAGGCTTCTCAATTCATGGAATAGGTGTTGCCAATGCAAGTCATACTCTATTTGGCTGACATTCAAAATCATCTAAAGGACTAGAAGTTAAAACCCACAAAATGGAATTTCCCAAGAGTTCACAATGACTGCGTTATTTGAATCTGGTTCAGCCTGGAATGCCAAATCGAATGCAAAATCATGTGGAACATATCGAATCTGATTGGTCTTGCATTCCAACGGAAATGCTTCTGCAGCATTTTCACATTAATTTGCATCTTAAGATATCGTCTCAAAGGAATAGCCGATAAAATCTCCTTAAGTTTGGGAATATCCTTCTCGTCCACAATCACAGAAAAAGCACTCCAATCTAAAACATCATTTAATGGAGGGACAAAATTATCAGCAATTATCACTGGAACACACTCATAATATATTGCCTCAACAATCCTGGGGCTGTTCACTTCATAACCCATTGGACAGAGGCAATATTTGCTCGATTTCATGTGTTCAACATAGGACATATTTCGAGAGACTTTATTGGGTAGAGGCCCATAAATCCTCATATCATCATCTTTGTCACCCCAATACTTGAGAAGCGTTGGACGGACCCTACCATGCATGTTTCCGGCAAAAAAGGCAAGAAGTGGGCGCTGTGACACTCGTTTCCCTCCGAGGCCTCTAAGAGGTCTTTTCGGATTCCTTATGGTGGTTTCTGGCAGCGAAACATCCTTTCCAGCTTTGAAGATTCCTTCAGACACATCGGCATTGCAGAGAACTTTTATAGTGTTTTGTGTTAACTCCTCATGCTCTGTCAGTGTATAAGAGCCCTAAAAAATGTGAGATAGAAGAGATGAAAGTTAGGTAACTGGGAATGGGAGCTGAACAAACTGAAATTCAATGAGAATAGAAAGGAACAAGCCAAAAATCCAAAATGGGTTTGATTTAAATCTCTCTCTGTGTCTCATGCACATATGGACTGCAATTCTTAGTTATTACTCTTATGCTCTATTTGGTTCATTGGAATCAGAGGGAATGGAATGGAATGATGATTCCTTAGTCTTTCTTATGGATGACTATTCCCTTAAAATGGTGAAGGATGATTCCATTTGTAATGTATTTGTCATTATTTTTTCAGTCTAACCAAATATGAGAATGAATATTTTGATGGAATAATTATTTAATTTCAATTCATTTCAATGAACTAAACACTACCTTAGTTTTAATCCCAAATGGACTGACAGTTCACTAGGTGAATATTTGAGATGGCTGGTAACTTTGGAAAAAGCAAAGCCTAGTACAGTCATAGACTGACCAACTAAAGAAGTCAGCTCCTTTAATAAAAACCCAATTTATACATGCCACAAATCTAGGTAATCCTCTAAGGTATTCTTCAACTAAATTTTCTTCTTATCTCATGTTCCAATATGTTAAATAGGCATCACTTTTGTCATTCTATATTGTAACAATGAATTCCACACACTGACTTGATTGCTGGTCATCAGCATCATATTCACTGGTTTTGTCGACTACTCTCTAATCAATTTTGAGTGAATTTGATTTTTTAAGTTTTAAAAAGCATTAGAGCAAATCATGTCTGCTTTGTTTTTAGAGTTAGGTTGGATGGGATTGTTAAGTAGGCATCGCTTTTGTCGTTTTATATCGTAACAATGAATTCCACACACTGACTTGATTGCTGGTCATCAGCATCATATTCACTGGTTTCATTGACTACTCGCTGATCAGTTTTGAGCAAATTTGATTTTTTAAGTTTTAAAAAGCATTAGAGCAAATCTGTTGCCCGTTTGTTTTTAGAGTTAGGTTGGATGGGATTGTTAAGTAGGCATTACTTTTGTCGTTCTATATCGTAACAATAAATTCTACACACTGACTTGATTGCTGGTCATCAGCATCATATTCACTGGTTTCATTGACTACTCTCTGATCAATTTTGAGCAAATTTGATTTTTTAAGTTTTAAAAAGCATTAGAGCAAATCTGTTGCCCATTTGTTTTTAGAGTTAGATTGGATGGAATTGTTAGTGTAAAGATTGTTAGTGTGAAGATTGTTAGTGAGGGGATTAATAAAAATTGTGTTTGTTTTGGTAGGGACTAAAAATATAAAATTACGTAAAAGTCATTATATAAAATATAACTTTGTTATCTTTGTAAAATGGAGGGCAAAATTGTCTTTTCCCCTCCAATTCTCCAATCCTATGGGATTAGAATCACAATCCCACCTCCCTCATGGGATTGTTAATCCCATCCTTGGAGAGTATTAATAATCCCAAGGGACTATTAGTCCTAAGCCTTTTGTTCCTAACCAACACAATTTATGTAGGACCTATGGGATTACTAATCCAATCCCATGGCCCTTGGAGTAAAACTAACAAGTGTATCAAAGTATTGCTTTCCAAAAATTTAACAAGCATATTCAACCCTGTAACTAATGCAACCATGAATTAAAGAAAATTACTCCCCTCAACTGTCAACAGTTATCCATGTTAACAAAATCAAATTGGTCACACCTAGGATTTTAAAAGGATAGGAAATGCACAATTAAATCAGTAATGTCTAAGCATTTGAAATGATAGGAGATGCACAACTGAAGCATTACGAAAATCAAACTACCCACCCAATCGTGGCAAGCAACTAGGAAATGATCTGATCCACGAGTCCTGTTCCAAAAAGGGTACTTTGCAGCAAGCATGTTCACATGATCCCTCAGGAAGATTGATAGTCGTCTTATATTATGTGAGCCAGGCACATAAAGAGCCATCTGCAGCTGGCGTGCACTGTATGGCAGATAGAATAAGTGAGCCTTTTCAGGGTCCCTGGTGACGAATTGCTTGTTTTCCTCCATTAACTTCATAAACCATCCCTCAGATGAATAAATTCCTTGGAGATGGGGTTCATGGAAAATAGGTTTCGCTCCATCTTTGTAAATGTAAACTTTGAGTATGACTTCCATCAGCTCATAGCTCCTGGAATTTAGTAATATTTATAATTTCAAACATAATAATTATGCAATATCTGGGGTCTATGATTGCATGTGTGTAGTCAGTAGGTGTTTCTAGTTTTTAGATAAAATGAGCTAAATTTAATATCACCCATTTTTTTTTGGTCAACCCAGACTATCGGTGCTGCTTAATAAAAGAATCTATTGGACAGCATAATCCCATTTTTTTTCTTTCTCAACTCTGTAAAATCTTTACAATAAGTAAGCTCAATGAACTTGTAAAAGATCAAGTAATGTCCTTCAACTTCAACAGATATTTTGTTAATGTCTGTCAAAAAGAAACAAAAATTATATATGCCTTTCATAATTACGAAGAGGCAAAATTAGCATATAAGTAATGGCATATTCAATGTCAAGCCTTAAGAGTTCCTTCCATTTTTCAAGCAGTAATTTTAGTTGCGGGACTAGGATAACAATTTAAACATCCCAATTATGCATCCAAATCTCCACTCGCCTCCAGAACATCATATAAACGTTAAAATTTACATTTCAGGCAACTACTTACTTTATTAATTGTCCAAGCTTGTCTCTAACAACAAATATATACATGGTTAGCCACTACGAAACACAGATACAGACAAGTGACACGACACGGTACCTTTTTAGACCTGGGGACACGCACAAAATATATAATTTTATATATTTATTATATGTCATATATATGAATATATCATTCTAAAACAATAAATAAATGTAATATAACACTGATTTCTATAATTTGACATTATTTTTCTTTTATCATCGTATTCTAAGTTATTTTGTTTAAACTTATAATTAGTTTCGTTTGTCTCATTAATGGACATGTTTGTCCTCAAAGTTTCCAAAGAGTGTCCGAGTCTAAATTTTTTAAAAAAAAATAGGACATGTTTGGATGAGTGTCGGATAGATGTCGGGAAAGTGTCCGACAAGTGTTGGTGTCCAACACAGACACGATACCTTTTTAGAAGTGTCCATACTTCTTAGGTTAGCCAATTAATTTGTCATAAAGAACAACCACTACGAATCGCAATTCTAAGTCAACATAGTAACCATATAAACAATAAACCATACAAGAGCAAATGATATATACCTGTCAAAAATAGAAACATTTCGGAATAAAGGGGGGTAGAGATCTGGATCCGGATCGTTGAGGACAGATGAGATGTTCTCCATCTCTTTCTTAGCATACACAAGCACCTCATCAGATGTCAATGACCGTATATGTCTCTACAAAGTTAAAAATGAAATTCAACACCAAAAAATAAAAAATAAATAATTCACTAGGTAAGAGTTTCCTGTAATACAATTAGAACCTCGGCAATCTTACCAACAAGTGAAGGGGCAAGGGTCTATGAGGGGGAGGAGGAGGAGGAGAAGGATTCTTTTGCTTCATAATCCTCATTCGCCTTCTCTCTAAGCGAGCTCTCTGCCGAGTGGCTTTAGCTTCATCTTTCACAATTGATGCCAACTGATTTAAGTTTGTAGAAGTATTCATGGAACCACCAGGATCAGCTGGATGGTTTTCAAACTCTTCAAACCTCGCCAAGGAAGTCTCTTCGCTCAAATGCATGTTAGTATTCAAGGATTTGTATACCAGACGGGTTTCTGGCGGAGAGAGGATCCATATGGTCAGTGGAAAAGGAAGTGTATAAATTTGAACTACAACACCAGCTATTGTAATTATGGAACCAACCAAAAGCAGTTTTCTCCAATCAATCCTGAACATCAGGATTATAATGATCTGCTTCAACAAATTATTCATCTCGCATTCTCCAATCAGAGTACTTGCTTGTACTAGAAAATTCCAACCTTCCAAATCAAGAATTGCAATATAAAACAAGTCCCAGTGGCTATAAACATGAGCTTATCTTCATTACCTACCCAAAAGAAACAAAGCTTAAAAAATTAGAAGAACTCACTCCAATTAGTAGCCTAACAAATTAACAATGCCATCCCTTGCTTTCCAATGTTTCATTGCTCCACAACAGGCAAGACCTAAAATATATAACCCAAAAAAAAAAAAAAAAAAAAAGTCATATGATTCATGTTACGCAACTAGGCATGTTTTGGCTACTTGAATAATGAATTAGGATCCTCTATTATTTTTCTTTCTGCAATAATTTTGTTGTGGTAATTCAAGTGTCCAAATTTAAAGTTGAAGTAAAACAAAGTCAATTTAAGATATGCAATTTTAAAATAAAAATACAGTATTTTAATGTCATTTTATTTTAATTTTAAACTTAACCATTAGATTATGTCTTTCGCTCACGTGTATTTTTTCGGTAAAAATCACAATAATTTTGGCCAATGATCTTGATCCCTGGTTAGTTGCCAATATTAATCCAGAAAAAAACAAAAATAAGTTGTTGTTTTGGTCTCTCTCTAAAACTAAAAAGACAAAATAAACCCACAAAAAACGGTGTTTTTTGGCACATTCAAGTGGATGAGTAAGTTTATAAACAATTTAGGAATTAAAATCGTTTTATTTTCCCATCTTTTCTCACAAGCCAAACAGATAATCAGCTGAATTCTCGGGTTTAAAAAAAGAATAATTGATTCCATCAATTATCAACCATCGATTTGTCTTCTTTCCAGTGGAAACCAGCTGGAACAAACTTTAATGGATTGAGGCAAACATTTAATCAACAAAACCATATGACATGACAACGAAACCAAAAATAAAAAAAAAAAACTATGAAATTCAAATTATGGAACGCAAAGTTGAACATGCAGTACAAAATATCAAATCATGATCAAGATAATTTTTTTTGGGTGAATACTATCAAGATAAATTAAACATATATAAAAGGCATAAATAACAGGGGAAAAGATATCATACCTTATGTGAAGAAATGAAAGACAAATCTGGAAGAAAAGGAGGAGAAAGAGGAATTGGATCTGACGAGAGTGAAGAAGGAGAAATTGAGAGAGAGAGAGAGAGAGAGAGAGAGAACGGGGAGAGAAGAGTCGAAACGCCGGTCGGAGAGAGAGAGAGAGAGAGAGAGAAGAGGACACGGGGTTGAGAAATGGAGGGAAAGAACAGGCGCACGCGACAGCGACGGTTACGGTTCTTAATTTCCTATATTTATATTGTATGTCTGTTTGGTATTTGAATATTTGAATATTTTTAGTTGAGTAATGTTATATAAATATAAATAAAAATAAAAATAAAAATTCATACATAAGGTGGTTTATTGTGAATTTTTATTTCAAAATAAAATATCATTGAAAATAAATTTATTTATAATAATGATAATATCATATTATTCTTGTCAAATTTTTTATATGAATTTTATATATGTTTAAAATTTTCCTTTTTATTTTATAAAATAGTCCCGCTACATCTCTTAATTAAGGCCTCTCAATTCCACTCCAATAACATGGCTACTCATGTGAAGTAATAGAAAAATAGTGGGTAAATTACATTTACCTCCCTTGAAGTTTCTGACAAATACGAGGACCTCCCCTATGGTTTAAATAATTACAATAATCTTCCTTGCTTTACATGACAATACCAAGATTCTCCCATTTTGTCAAATTGTTCTGAACGGTGTTAACTTTTTTTATAATAAATTACCTTATTGCCCTTCCTTTAAAATATTAAAAAATATTTTTGGATTAGAGGACAGGTATGGAAGAAACAAACAATGTTTGGAATAGTATTTTTGGATTTATTTTTTAAAAATATTAAAAAACGTTTTTAAAAAATTATTTTTTTATTTTAAATATATAATTTTTATTTTAATATTTTATTTTAATTTGTAATATTTTAATTTTTTTAATTTAAATATTTTAAACTCAAAACACAACTTCACACCCAAATCGTAACCAAACACATAACTCAAAACTCAATTCAAAAATCATTTTCAAATCTCATAACAAAACACATAATTCGAAACTCCACACTACTTTCAAAACTCTACACTAAAATCATAACCAAACGCATAACAAAAAAATTAAAATATTTAAAAATATATTTATAAAATATTTAAAATAAAACTATATATTTAAAATAAAAGTTATACATTTAAAATAAAAAAATAAAATTTTTAAAATTTTTTAATATTTAAAAAATATATTTGACATAAGTTTGTATTTTTTTAAGTTTGTGTTTTGTTATGAATTTTGAAAATAATTTTTAAATTGAGTTTTGAGTTTTGTATTTGGTTAAGACTATGAGTTTTGAAATTTTTTTAGAAAATTTCTAATTGAAATTATGATTTTAAAAGAGAACCAAACAGGTTTCCCTCTGCGATGGAGAGAGAGAGAGAGAGAGAGAGAGAGCAAAGGTGAGGAAAAGATCGGAGCAAAGAGAGAGCAAAGGAAGGCAACGACCATCGTCTTCTCCTCAGCAACCATCGCCTTCTCGTCTGCGCCATTACAGCGACCATCTCTGTCACCTCCTTCTCCTCTCTTCTCTCCACCGCGGTAGATCTCTCTTTCTCTCTTTCTCTCTGTGTATGTGATATTGATGTTGTTGTTGGTGTTGTTTGATGATGATGTTGTTGCCGTTGCTCAGATCTCTCTCAGATCTCTTTTTCTACTTAGATCTCTCTATGTGTGATGTTGTTAATGATGATGTTGCTCAGATTTTTTTTTTTTTGGTCCAGGGAATTTTCGGGGTTGAGGAAACCCGATCCCCATTAGGAAGCGGGGATGGGGACGGTGATAGGTTCCTGTCAAGATCATCGGGATCGTGACAAGTGTGTTCCTGGCCCCGCCTGCCTGCCATCCCTAGATGAGAAAAAGGAATATAAGATTACTTCATCTTAGCATTGAGGGTAGAATTAAGGAGTCACGATTAGGGGATGTGGCAGCATTTATAAAAATATTCACTCTGTTTGGTTTCAGTTTTCAGAATTCATTTTTCGGAAAATTCTACTTCTTTGCTTTCCGTATTTTTTTTTACTTTCACTAAATTTTTTTTAATTTTTAGACACACCTAATATAAATACACTTAAAAAGTATAATATTTATGAAAAATCTTTAAAAAATTCACTAAATGCTAAAAATACAAATATATATATATAAGTTCAATACATTTTTCGTATGTTTGTGTATTTATTATTTTTTAAAATATTTTTCACAAATATTTTACTATTTAGATACATCTAATTAAGTTACATCTAAAAAAGTAAAAAAAAATTACTTAAAATTTTAAAAATATTTACTAAAAATAAAAAATATGAAAAATAAAAAACTCAATTTCAAAAAATTAAATTAAAAAAGCTAAAATCAAACACACTGATTATTATCATAATAGTTATTTCATCATTTTATTTATCTTAGCAATTTTATGTGTATATATAAGACTCTTTATATTTTGGGAAAAAATAGAATCTACCATGTCAAGTAAAAATAAATTTTTTTGATAAATGATTCTGATGAAATATAGAAGCTCTCTTTATTTCAATGACCTTTGATAAAGTGATTGCTTATTGAGGCTTTAGTTGGAACTATCTTTTTTTTTACTAGTTTTTTTTTTTTTTTTTTATAATGAAATTTTTTTACTGTGAATTTTAGTTTGTTTTTGGAAAATAAAATAAAATAAAAACTTATCCTAAAAGTTCTTAAAATTTTCAAAGTAAAAATATTAAGCCTAGTAGAGAACGCGTGAATTGAACATCCGTCAAAGTGGAGATACTAACCTATTAGAGAACGGGTGAATTGAACATCTAGAAGGACGGAAGAAAAAACAAGCATGCCAAGCAATTCAATGCCCATACTGAGCTGATCATTACATTAATTAATAATTAATCGTTGTTATTTTTTTTAAAAGTAAATTATATTAACATTCTTATAGTTTAGTCTTGGTATCACTTTAATTTTTAATTTTTCAATTATAATATATTTGATCGTAAATTTTGAATCTTATTCTAAATAAGGATAATTGAATATACCATTACTCAATTTCAAGAATAAAATCATCAATTTGATAAAATATAAACTAATTTGACAAAAATAAATGTCAAAAAATATTTTTGAATTCTTAAATATTATTTCTACCCACTAAAGATAAAAATATGTAAAATTGATAAAAAAAATTTTACCAAATTAATTTTTATTATGTGTTTGGATGATAATCATGTAATGGGTGGTTGTTTTTATTTTCATTAAATTAGTTTCTATTTTTTTCAAAAGTCAAATATGCCGACAACTTTGATATCATTATTAAACTAATCCATTAAATTAAGAAATCTAAACCAAAAACATTTCATATATTAAATATTGGAAATTTTTTTTAGGGTCCCTGGTATTAAGATTTTATAACATATAGGATATCCAATATTTTCATAATGTCTAAGACCCCTCAACATTAATTCAGAGAAAATTTGATTAGAGAATTTCTCTAGATTTCCCAGAGAAATTTCTTTGGACTTCTAGAGAATTTCCTTGGTTTTCACAAGAATTTATTTGTGTTCAAATTAGAAAATTTCTCTACCTTCTCAGTCACGATGTGCAATACAAAATCGATCACCTAAATAAGCAACAACAACAACCAATATACATACATACATATATATATATATATAGAGAGAGAGAGAGAGAGAGAGAGAGACTGATTGAAAGGAGAATTTCTCTAGGTTCAAACCAGAGAAATCCAAAGAGAATTCAATTTTCTCTGACTTTTCAAATTTTCTCTGTGTTTTGACTAAATTTTATGTGTTGATAAAATTTCTCTGCAAATATGACCTGAGAAATTTTACTGACCACTTCTCACAAGCATAACAACAAAAACTTTCAATGCATAATCAAACAAACTGGGAGTATACAAATCTCATTGTCAATTTCTTTGACAAGTTAGAATATACAAATCTAGAAAACAACCAAGTTAATATATATATATATATATATATGAACATAACCAATAACATATGAATACCCAATTAGAAAAAACCACAGCACTGTTTGGTTGATGGAAAATATCGATATGATCTTTCAAACAAGAGATTCGTCGTAAGTGGCAACGGAGAGGTGGCGGCGGCGAAAGAAGCAACGGTAGAGATAAGAGAGAGAGGAGAAGAGAAGAGAGAAGCAGCGGCAAAGAGGAGAGTGCAAAGAGAGAGAGAGAGAGAAAGAGAGAGAGGACAAGGAGAGAGAAGTAGTGACAAAGATGAGAGAGAGAGAGAGAGAGACATATGGAATGAGTGAGAGACCTTAGCTATCACAAAATAATATTCTGGATTTTTCCCATTACTAAAAATAGGAGAGGAGCCTTAGGACTAGTTTTTCCTTAAATATATCGATTACACATTAAAAACCTAACAACCACCCATTACATTATTATCATACAAACACATAATAAAAATTAATTTGGTAAAAAAAATAAAATAAATGTCTAAAAGATTCATCAATTTTACATAATTTTATCTTTGGTAGGTAGAAATTATTTTTAAAAATTCAAAATTATTTTTTTGACATTTATTTTTATCAAAATAGTTTATATTTTATCAAATTGACGACTTTGCCCTTGAAATTAAGCAATGATATTTTCAATTGTCCTTATTTGTAACAAGATTCAAAATTTAGGATCAAATGTTTCATAATTGAAAAATCAGGGATCAAAGTGACTCAAGTCCTAAACTATAGGGACTATTAATATAATTTGCCATTTTTAAAAAAAAAAATTTGATGGTACAATGTGTGTTATAAAAAAATAATTTTAATTTAAAATTAAAGTACGATTTTAATTATTTATTTTGATAATATTGGCGCTATTGTTCTATAAAATTGTTCCTTAAATAATTATATATATATATATATATATTAATTTTAGTTAAATTATTTGTGTATTTTGATAATTTTAGTTATATCATATTGTAAAAGTGTAATTATCATATAATAATTTTGTATAATATATATTAAATTATAAAATAGAAAAATAAATATTCATTTTGATATTAAAATAATAGTTAAATTAGAAGAAGAATTAGTAATATAAAATTAAAAGTAATTTTAACTATTTAATTTTCTTTTATATTCATTTGAAAAACAAAAATATGTAGAAATAGAAATTATATAAAATTTATTTAAAAAATTAAATATAAATATGTTGTAATTGGATTATCATATAATGATTTTATATAATATATATATATATATATATATAATTATAATATTGTAAAACAAACACTCTTAATTAAATTAAAATATCAAGTATATAAAAAAAATTCAACAAGGACTAATTAAGAAAGAATTACATAACAATATCTAAAGACAAAAATAATAAAATAATAAAAACATTCGAACGATACATATATTTCAGTGTGTGAAATGATTAATCATCTGTAATATGATGTCAAAACATAAAAAAGCTTATTATTCAACAATTGAAAAAGTAACTCAAACAGTAAATTCAAACTTTAGAGGTTCCTCAAAAGTATCATTGTTGTGCAAGTTTTTCCTCTTATGAGTTGTGATTATATAAAATAATATAGGGTAAATTATGTAAATAATCCTTGTACTTTACACGATATGTCAATTTGGTCCCTGTAGTTTTAATTTTCTCAATTTTGCCTCTTAATTTAACGGATTGTGTCATTGTAGTCTAATAAATAATGGTTGTTAAATTAATTTTACGAAAGGTCAAATAATGTGTCAATTTGGTCCCTGGAGTTTCAATTTTCTCGATTTTGACAGGGACTAAATTGACACATTGTGGAAAATACAAGGACCAAATTGACACATTGTTTAACTTTCCGTTAAATTAACTTAACAACCGTTATTTATTGGACTAAAATAACACAGTTCGTTAAATTAATGGGCAAAATCAAGCAAATTGAAACTACAAGGGCCAAATTGACACATTGTGTAAAGTACAAGGGCTATTTGCATAATTTTCCCAATAATATAAGAAAGAAAGTATAATTTTATATATAGAATCACTATAAAATTTAAACGACAAATCTATACTATAGAGTAATATATAATTTGTATTGGGTATAGAATAATGCACGGAAAAAATGAGAAGAATAGAAATAATAAAGAAAGAGGCAATTTAGCATTAAAAAAATTTCTAATACTCTTGAAAGAATTAAGAAAAAAAACATGAAACACAAAATTGGTATTGGGTTTGTGGATTATATCAATTTACTAAGAAAAATATATGGAAAAAAAATATTTGTCAAATAGAGTGTATATAAAATAGGTGAAGTTAATATAATTTAAATTAGATTTAGGTTTGTGTAGAACTCTATATGTAATTAAAAAAATACATACTGACATGTCTCTCTTAAAAAAAGAAATAAGCCCTTATAATGTACTACATACGGATGAGAAAAATATTACTTTTAATAATATATATATAGATATATGATATTAATTGAGAAAGTTGATAAAAAATGGAAATATACGAAAATATTTATAAAAAAAAAAAAAACACCAAAAGCATGTTTGAATCGTGTCTCATGAGCTGGTTCATTAGCCCAGCCCATCTTGGCCAAGCAAGTTAGGCAAGGCTTTGGCATAAAACTTTGGATTTTTACGGGTCAGTCCTATTTTCAAGGGTTATTATTTAATAGGTCTTTAATAGAGACTTTTTTTACCTATAAGTCTTGAACATTTTTATTTATTCTGTTTTTTCCCTCATGTGTTTTATACTCAGATCTAGGGATGAAAAGAAAGAAAAAAAAAAATAGAAAAAGAAAAAAAAAAAAAGCTCTCTTTACACATCTCTCTCGGCAACATCATGGATAGTCCGATCAAAGAAGAAGATCCACCACCATCGTCGCCGCATTCAAGGAGAATGTTCACTACGAAGTCTAGATTTACAACCACCATACTCTACCATCGCCAAGCTACACATGGATGATTTCCGATGAGTTTTTGGTTGTGTTCGGCCGAGCTATGCAGGGATGGTGAAATCGTCCACATTGAGATTACGCGACGTGGACAGTGGAGTGGCGGAGGACAATGGACAGCAGCGGCGACAGCGACAATTCTATCACGACCCGCTCTATGTACCCAAGGGTTAAGTATCGTGATGGCCTGTAACTGAAGTTACGTCCGGCCAAATCTTTAAACAATTACTGAATGCGAGCGAAAAAATATTTAAGTGAGAGTACTAAAATAATTATTGAAGCTTCTATTTAATTAAATTGTCAGAGCTGAACTATGTCTACAAAGTGCTTTATGCCTATCCCACGCGTTGGCCCTAACATGTCACCTAAAAGTGGTAAACAACTATAAGCACATGACAAAGTGAGAAATATTATATTAAGAGCATAAGGGCATAAAATTTACCATGGATAATTATGAGGCTAAACAGAGCTTGATATTAAAATATAGAATAGATAATACGGAAATCATTTAACACATGATACAAAAATTACGTAAATAACGATAACCACAGTACATGACAAAACATTGGTCAATGGATCCATGACAAAAAGAGGACCACAAAGTGGTCAAACATGAGTAAATGGTTATTTAAGTCCCCCAAGGTATGAGACCTCCGTGGTGGTACTTATAAAATAATTGCTCAAAACACATTTTAATAAACAGTTATATCCATAGGTTTTCCTTATTATATAAAATAAGGTGCATAAAATAAAAATGCTTATATAATTTATAAAATACAAATTATGTAAAATAAATTATGGTAGCTCAAAACACATGTAAAATATATTATGATGACTCAAGATATAATATAACTTATCTTAAAATTAATACATCACTTTTTCTTTCCACTATCAAAGACCTTCTTGACTTCCACTATTTTCTTCTTCTTTCTTCGTTTGGTTTCCTTCATATCAACGCCATAACTCTATATATAGGTGCCTAACTTATGCATGAGAGACATGTGGCAGTCAGGTGTCTTCTCAAAATTTGTGGTGGCAAATCCACTTCCTATAATTACACTTTGACCCCTAAATTCTTAGATAATTACATTACTTTACATAATTACACATAATAATATAAAATAAATCGTATATTTTTCCAACTGTGATTAAATAATATTAGTATAAACTTTAAAGAATAATAAAAAATTTGAGTTTTTACAATCTTTCCTCCTTTTAAAAATTTCGTCATCGAAATTTGTCATATATATAAGCTATCCGCTGCGCACTCTGATAAATATATCTTTGATGATTAATCTGATATAAAATATTACCTCAAAAAAAAAAAATACCAAAACAAATCACTGTTTATTTGTTAAAAATTGTTTGGGCCAAAATGAGAAATAATGGGTGACTTTAAAAACTTTTTACTCGTTTTGTTTCTTATAAAAATAAAATGAGAACACAATAATAGAATCATATGCAAGAGTTGAAGGAATTTGAGATAGACTTTTCATTGATGGGAAATAGTTTCAAAATTAGTATTTTTTATAAAAAAAAAATTTTCGGTTTTTTTTTTATAATAAATTTTGAAATATTAGAGATTTGAACCCACTTCCAAAGAGTTAAATGAATTTTTATTTATTTATTTTTTAATGATTTAGTATACCTATTTGTATTTTTTTTCTTCAAATTATTCAACATATATATGAAAGATGTATATAATTATATATTGAGTAACAAATAACTCGTCTTAATTACAAAATTTACTGAAATACCATAATTATATATACCATGATTATTGCTACACAAATATTTAAACGTTTCCCCCATCCTATTTTTGCATGTGTCTTATACTCCAATGTTTGTATAAAAATGATTTAAAAAAAAAATTAGGCTCTGATATCACTTATCACGATCCGCTCCCTGTACCTAAGGGTTAAGTATCGTGATGGCCAGTAACTAAAGTTAACTCCGGCCAAATCTTTAAACAATTACTAAATACAAGCAGAAAAATATTTAAGTGAGAGTACTAAAATAATCATTGGAGCTTCTATTTGATTAAATTGTCAGAGCTGAACTATGTCTACAAAGTGCTTCGTACCTACCCCATGCGCTGGCTCTGACATGTCACCTAAAAGTGGTAAACAACTATAAGCACGTGGCAAAGTGAGGGCATAAAATTCACTATAGATAATTATGAGGCTAAACAGTGCTTAATATTAAAATAAAGAATATATAATACGGAAATCATTTAACATATAGTACAGAAATTATGTAAATAACTATAACCACGGTACAAGACAAAACATGGGTCACTAGAGTGACAATCAGAATAGGGATCAATGGATCTATGACAAACAGAAGACCACAAAGTGGCCAAACAGGAGCAAATGGTTATTTAAGTCCCCCAAGGCATGGGACCTCCGTGATGGTACTTATAAAATAATTACTCAAAACACATTTTAATAAATAGTTATATCCATGGATTTTCCTTATTATATAAAATAAGGTGCATAAAATAAAAATGCTTATATAATTTATAAAATACAAATCAAGAAAATATATTATGGTAACTCAAGATATAATATAACTCACCTTAAAATTAATACCTCACTTTTTCTTTCCACTATCAAATACCTTCTTGACTTCCACTATTTTCTTCTTCTTTCTTCGTTTGGTTTCCTTCGTATCAACGCCACACCTCTATATATAGGTGCCTAACTTATGCATGATAGACATCTGGCAGCCAAGTGTCTTCTCCAAATTTGTGGTAGCAAATCTACTTCCTATAATTACACTTTGACCCCTAAGTTCTTAGATAATTACATTACTTTACACAATTACACATAATAATATAAAATAAATCGTATATTTTTCCAATTGTGATTAAATAATATTAGTATAAATTTTAAAGAATAATTAAAAATTTGGATTGTTACAAATTCAAATCTGAGATTGATAAGAGAGAAATAGAAAAGATTGAAAGTTTGTTTTCTCTATATCAATGTATGTCATTTTCTAATGAATGTTCCCAGATTCACGTCACATTTGTGAATGGATTTGGAGTGGCGGAGGCTGGCATTGACGGTGGTGGGGTTTTCAAAGATTTCATGGAAAACATTACTCAGACGACATTTGATGTCTAGTATGGATTATTTAAGGTTGTAATTTGTAAAATATTGTTAAGAATTATTCAATTGCTCTCTCTCTCTCTCTCTCTCTCTCTCTCTCTCTCTCTCTCATATGTCTATGGTAAAGAAAAATGATCCATATGCGTATTAATGAAGAATGTGATAAATTTATTTAAATCAGTGATAAATTTGTTTAAACTAATGATAAATCAGTAATAAATTTGTTTAAACTAGTAATAAATTTGTTTAAACCAAAGGATAAATTTCAAAGGTTGAGTATAGGGTAAAAATGAAAACACTGCTTGATTTTTTGGGTAGGATCTCACATGTAATAAGACCATTCATAGGCCGCCCGTAACTCCCTAAAACTTTTGGCCCTCTGTCAATATTCAATCCAACTCAGCAAAAAAAGGTTCCCAGGACTTAGCATTCATTTGGCATATAAGTTACGAAACCCTCAGACTATAACTATGAAAAATATCATTTAATTCACACTCATATGGTAGCTAATGACGGATTAGTTTGATTCATGATTTGAAATTTATAATCCACCTTTGAAAATGTCTTGCCTCAATAATACATACATACATACATACATACATACATACATACATATATATATATATATATATATATTATCTTTAATAAAATATCAAAGTAAAAATCAGTGTGAGATTCATTTAAGATGCGAATTTTGTTACAAATTAGTATTATATGGAAAAAAAATATTGTGTAAAATTAGTTAGCTTATATATATGAAAATAGTTTAAGATTATTCTTCAATCAAATAACAAATTGAAACGGCCAATACCACAGTTTGATTATTTACTAATCTGTCATTTATGATTTGGTTAATAATTTAGCGATTCCGGGTTTACACCTTGTTGTACAATGATCCGGACATGTGTTCGTGGATGTTAGTAGTTGATTATTACCTGATTTACATCCTCTCCTACTTTGTATCTGAGTTATAGGTTGTGCTGGGCGATGTTACAGTTGGTCGAAGCTTAGGAACCAAATCTAGTTGCCTGATTTTGGCCTGCTCGCTCGCCGAGCGAATACACCCATCCAAAGATTTCGTAGTGTTGGACGCCGAGCGGGATTAGAGTGACGCCGAGCGGGATTTGGCGCCGAGCGAGACCCGTATGTCGAGATTCTGAGAGTGTGCATCCGCCGCTTGAGCGGGAGTTTGGCCGCCCGAGCGAAAGTCTGTGAGTGGCGCTCGAGCGGGGGTTTCCATGCTCGAGCGAGGCGACTGGGTTAAAGCTCCGTGTTTTGACATTTTAAATCACTTTTTCACATTCTCTTCTCTCTCCTACTTTTCCAAAAACACCATTGTTAAGCTCCTCACTCTAGAACTCTACCTTCTCTCTAGGTATTGATCTAGTATGAGTGATTTGCTCGTCATTGGCCTTTACAAAAGTTGTATTGATCGTCGAGGGCTACATTTTAATCTGAAAATTTTGGGATTTGGAGCACTTTGGTTTTGGTCTTCATCTCCGTTGGAGCTCAAACTTTGAAGTAGGGATAACCTACTCCTCTTTATGAGCTTTGTCTTTAAATTTTGGTATTTTGAGATGTTGGGGGTTGTTATGAAATTTTGAGAAGGTTTGGGGCTTTTGTGTAATTTTTACAAAAGTTGGGTTTTATTTATAATGAACCTAGAGGCATGTTTGGTGAAGAGACATGGAATAAATGTTGAAAGATTGATAAAAATGAAACCTAAGGGTTGTAATGTTAATTATGAAAAATGTCCTAATTACATTGATTAATTAATTGGGATAATTAATTATGAGAAATGAGGAATTGAAGTGGAAATGTTGAGATTGGGAATGTATGGGATTAAAGGGTGTAGTTGAGTTACTTATCACTCACCGAATTGAAATGTTGATCATGTATCCATTTGTTGCATTTATATTCTCAGATAAAAATAATCGCTGGGCTATTTGGAGGATAGTTTTGATTGTTGTAGACAATGCATGATGATTAGGCAAACTAAAACCGATCATTGAAATGTGTCATTGAGTATGACTGCTAAAAGAATACATTAACTTTATGTATTGATTGATGTGTATAATGGTTGTTTATATGCATTATATTGTGTTGAGGAGATAGGGATGTACTCCACTGTTTAGGGATGATAGGGATGGACCTCTAAACCTGATGTTGTTTGGGGGAAGATAGGGATGGGCTCCATGGATATAGCTCATATGCTTATCTAGTAATGTGTTGACACAAATTTCATACACTTGTCTTGGGAAGTGTGATATTGCTCTTAGGCATATCTATGGAAGTGTTAATATAGCTCATATGCTTATCTGTTAATGTGTTGATATAGCTAATATGCTTATCTTTAATTTAAATGGGAAGATGTTTAATATGAGTTACAGTCTCATACGGGTTGTTTGGCCAGATTCTGAGCCATGGTTATGAATTGAGAAGTGAAAGAAAATGGAAAATAAATTGTAACATGGACTTGTATGTCATGAAACTGCAAGATGATATAAGTGGATGTATCAGTGTTGGCCATTTATCAACTGCTAATCTTTTAGTCATTGTTCATAGTTGGTTTAGTGTATTTCACTGGGTGTGGCTCACCCTATATGGGAACATCATTTTCGTGCAGTAGTATGCCACCTCCAAGGACATAGCTTGGGAGGTCGAGGACGGACTTTTTGTTGTCTATCTTCTTTGATGTATTACATGTAAATTCAAGCCAAGGGCTTAAGGTGTAGATGAGTTGTACTTTTTTTGTAACCAAGTGTTAACTTGAAAGTTATAAGCCCTTAGGGCATTTGCTTTTGTTAACATGTAATACCTTTTGTAATGAAACTCGATGAATAGAAGAATGTGGATCTTTTATATATTAATGCATGTCTATATTGATGGGTTTAATGTTGTTCTTTTGAGGGCGCATAACTTGGTATCGTAATGTACCGGGTTCAATACTTTGAGTACGCCGGAAGTGATTAGGATCACAATGGGTTTGTCTCGCTTGAAAGAGACTTAGGTGTAGTGTCATATGCCATGTGTTTAATTGATAACATGCTTATGTGATTATTTGGGTATAGGATTTAATTTTTAGGATATTGATTGATCCTTGGGTTTCGAGTCCGATTGAAAGGCACCGATCAATGCCGCTTTCTAACCGAACTCTAGTAACGCCGACTATCATTATCTGGAAATGAAATTCGTAAGTGCTTATGTGTTTATGTGCTTACGTGGAGTGAATTATAGTTGTCCATGCATTAGGACGCAGGTGTTTAGTTTCAGCACATTTATGAATGTGCTAACGTCTTTGTTATCTTTAATAGGATGTCAGGACGAAGTGGTAGGCGTGGTAGGCCTAGGAGGCAGGAAATGCCTTTACCGGACGAGATCCTGGCAGTACATGAGGGAGTTGGTCAGGTCAATGTGGTCGAGCCAGCGAGTCAACAGGCTATGAGCGCCTTGGCCCGAGAGATAGCAAGAGCTTTGGGAATTCTCAGGGCTGGCAATCAAGCAGTTGAGGCAGGGCCTTCTTTCTTGAAGAGGGAGTTCTTCCGGTCTAACCCGGAGGAGTTTGTTGGGGATCCAAAGGAGCCACTGAAAGCAGACGAGTGGTTGGAACAAATGAGTAAGACGTTCGAGATGCTTGGCATCGAGGACGGAACACTGAAGGTGACCTTGGCATCCTTCCAGCTAAAGGGAGATGCGAGTCAATGGTGGAAGTATGAGAAGGTCCGTGTTTGTGGTACTTGGGAGGCGTTTGTAAATGCTTTCCAGGAAAAGTTCTTATCTGGCAGCTGTCAGGAGAAGTTGAGGATCTGGCTTTAGCCAGCTTAAACAGAGGGTTTGTCTGTGGGTCGAAGCTTAAGGCTACATTTACTAGCTTGTCCAGTTTGCACTCGAACTCGTGGCACTCAAGGAACGCCATTGCTACGAGTTTGAGCGGAAGTTGAGGCGTGGCCTCAAGTTGAGGGTTGGTGGTTCTTACATACGAGAGTATAGACATTTGGTAGATGCTGTAGCTCATATGGAGCTTATAATGCAGGAGGAAGAGGAGGAGAAACATAGAGGCTCCAAGAGGGGCCAAGATGGCCAAGGAGATGGTAAGAGACAGAGGGGTTATAACCCTCAGCAGTCTCAAGGCGGAGTTGCTAGATCAACCTTTTCGGTGCCGAGTGCAGGCTCGGGGAGAGGTAATCAGGGAGGTTTGACTTGTTATTCTTGTAGCCAGCTGGGTCACAAGTCTTCGGTTTGCCCGCAGAAGGGCGGAGGTCAGAGAGTTGCTTCTTCTTCTGCTAGACCGCAGAGTCAGAGTTTGGGTAGGGGGCAGCCTTTGTCTTGCTATCAATGTGGACAGCCTAGGCACCTGAAGAGATTTTGCCCACAGTTGAGTGCCACTTCAGGAGCGTTTGGTTCTAAGCAGACGCAGGATTTCACCAACCTGGGCCAGCAGCCTCGAGGGCCAATCCGAGGGCTTGTCTGCCAAGGTAGCAACAGATGCTCCTAGAGGTGAGTAGGTGGACCAGGGCCCACAGTATGCTGCGGTATGTCGTTATCACAGACCTAGTACCTACTCCATCAAGAGTGAGAGGTATTTTTCTGCTTTGCAACCTCGCTGTTAGTGTATTGATTGATACGGCAAGCCTCTCATTCTTTTGTATCTCATTGATTTGCATATGTGTTGGAGTTGAGCGCTTATTAGCATCTCCTATATGTGTAGTGTCACCTGGGGTGAGTTGATTTTGAAACACGGATGTAGATGTTGTGATATAGAGTTCGCCGATCATAGGCTTCGCTCCTTTTGTAGTTATGCCCATGAAAGGCTTTGATGTTATTTTTGGGTATGGATCGTTATCATCATATCAAGCGCTTATTGATTGCTACCACCAGAGGGTCACTTGTTGTACCATGAGCGTGAAGTGTTTCCATTTCGGGGACCGGGTTGGTAGTGTTATTGTGGGTATGATCCGCAAGGCGGAGTGAGCTTAGTGGTTTACTTGCTAGCTTTGAGAGTGGTGAATGTGATGAGACCTGTGTTGTGTTGTCAAGGCAGTTTGTGAGTACTGGACGCCTTTCCCGAGGATCTCGTTAGTTTGCCACCTCACCGGAGATTGAGTTCTCTATTGATTTAGTGCCCGACACTCAAGACCGATTTCTATGGCACTCACCGCTTTGCTCCAAAGCAGAGTTGGTTGAGTTGAAAGTCCAAATTTCAAAGAATTGCTAGATAAGGGCTTTGTTCGCCTAGTGTTTCAATCAGGGGAGCACCGCCCTCTTTGCTAAAAAGAAAGATGGTGCCTTGAGATTGTGTATCAATTATCTAAGTTGAATCGGCTACTGCTAAGAATAAGTACCCTATGCCCCATATAGATGATTTGTTTGACCACTTGAAGGGTTCTCGTTGTTTCTCTAAGATAGACTTGAGATCTAAGTTACCACCGCTTGAGGGTCAAGGAGGATATTCCAAAGACGGATTCGTGACGCTGTATGGCCATTATGAGTTTCTAGTGATGCCATTTGGCTTACTAACGCACGCCAGCCTTTTTATGGACTTGATGAACCGGATTTTGGGAATTCTTGGATCGCTTTTGTAGTCGCCTTCGTGGATGACATTCTTATCTATTCACCTTCAGAGGAGGAGCACGAGGACACTTCGAGAGTGGTGCTTGAGTTGCTTAGAGCCCATAGTCAGATGCCAAGTTTGGGAAGTGTGAGTTCTGGGCCGGAGAAGTCAAATTTTAGGCCATGTGGTTTTCGGGACGGGTGTCTGCTGATACATCCAAGACCGAGGCAAGGCAAGATTGGGCATAGCCTAAGAGTGTGTTTAAGATCCGCAGTCAGATTAGCTGGTACTACCGCCGATTTGTGAAGGATTTCTCCGTATTAGTCATTGACTAGATTGACTTGAAGGAGTCAAATTTGTATGGAGGAGACTTGTGAAAAGTCGCTGTGAGTTGAAAGTTAGATTGACCATCGCCCGGCCTTGATTATTCTGGAGAGAGGGTCAGTTATGCTGTTTATTGTGATGCCTCACAAGAGGGTTTGGGATGTGTGTTGATGCAAGAGGGAAAGTGGTAGCTTATGGCTCACGCCGCTTGAAAATACACGAAGAATTACCCTACACATGACCTAGAGTTAGCGGCTGTGATCTTTGCCTTGAAAATCTGGAGGCACTACCTTTATGGTGAGAGATTCGAGGTGTTCTCGGATCATAAGAGTTTGAAATATTTGTTTTCACAGAAAGATTTGAACTTGAGGTAAAAGAGGTGGATGGAGTTCATTGAGGATTACGACTTCGAGTTGCATTATCATCCAGGGAAGGCCAATGTTGTGGCCGATGCCCCAGCGTAAAATCCATAGGTGATGTAGCTTGTATAGCCGCCCCGAGTGGGGAATGTCGGGGTACTTGGTGAGTTCGACGGCGTCGAGCGAATCTGCTGAGGTCATGACCTTGTTTTCGTTGTTATGCAGCCCTACACTTGGACCCGAGTGTTAGAGGCATGTAGGGGTGACCTTGAGGTAGAGTCCCTCCGAGAGAAGATCTCCAGTGGGAAAGTTGAGAAGGGTTTGACGATGTATCCCGACCTGAGTGTGAGATACCGAGATCGTTTGTTTGTACCGGAGTCTTGCCGAGAGGAGGTACTCCGAGAGTTTCATCATTCGCGCCTTGCAGTGCATCCGGGAGGTACTAAGATGTATCGGGATTTGGGTCGCCAGTTTTGGTGGCGGGGTATGAAGAGGGATGTGGCAATCTTCGTGTTTAAGTGCCTTACATGTCAGCAAGTGAAGGCCGAGCATCAGAGGCCAGCGGGTTTGTTGCAACCCTTGCCTATTGTCGAGTGGAAGTGGGAGCATATCACTATGGACTTCGTTGTAGGTCTTCCGAGGACCCAGCGGGGTAGTGATGCTATTTGAGTGGTTGTAGACCGGTTGACTAAGTCGACGCACTTCATTCCTATGCGCGTGAGAGATTCGGTAGATCATCTTGCCAACTTGTATATTCGGGACATAGTGAGGTTGCACGGGGTCCTAGTGACGATCGTCTCAGATAGAGATCGTCGTTTTACTGCTAGGTCAGGCAGTAGTTTGCAGAGTGCCTTGGGTACTAGTTGACCTTCAAGATGGCTTATCATCCTCAGACCGAAATTCGAGCGCATTATACAGATCCTTGAAGATATGCTTCGGTTGTGTCCTTGACTTTAGTGGGACGTGAGAGGCACTTACCATTGGTGGAGTTTGCCTACAACAACAGCTACCTAGTATCAAGATGGCACCGCTTGAGGCCTTGTATGGTCGATCTTGTAGGTCTCCGCTTGTTGGGCCGAGGTGGGTGACGACCCTATTGGGTCCTGAGTCGGTTAGGGAGACAATGTAAAAGTTGCTTATCCGTAGGAGGCTTGTTATAGCCCGTAGTCGCCGTAAATCTTATGTCGATCGTAGGAGGAAGCCGTTGGTGTTTGAGATAGGTGATCATGTCTTTCTGAAGATATCACCTAGGCGGGGATTGATGAGGTTTGGGAAGAGTGGGAAGTTGTCCCCTCGGTTTATTGGTCCTTTTGAAATCCTTGAGAGGATCGGCGAGGTTGCTTATCGTTTAGCTTTGCCGCCACAGTTGTCCGGAGTTCATGACGTGTTTCATGTGAGTATGCTTCGGAAATATGAGCCGGATCTATCGCATGTACTGGATTGGACCGACTTAGAGGTAGATGAGGATGCCTCGTATGAGGAGAGACCGGTTCGGGTCTTGGATAGGTGGGATCAAATCCTGCGTGGCAAGACCATTCCTTTGGTGAAGGTTTTGTGGAAACATCACAGAGTGGAGGAAGCCACTTGGGAGCGTGAGTTGGAAGTCCGAGAGAAATATTCGGACCTATTTGTGGATGTTTGAACATATGTTATATATAATGTTGTATTGTTGAACTTTAAGACCATTAAATATATCTTAAGTTGTAAAACATGGTGCATGTTTTGGTTAGTGAAAGTAGTTGGAAATTTGCCTCAAATGGGAGTTTGTGTAACGTTGCATATGTTGAATATATAGTAGAAATGGAAATGTATCATGATTATTGCTTGTGATATGAATTGTGAACTATGTATGTTGGAAATAGTTGAAATGGAAAGAAAATGCATGTTGAAATGTATGTATCGTGAAATGCCTCTTGATAAGAGATGAAATGACCGGTAATGGGTCGAGTTGTTGAATGTTGTAAAGTAACGGTGTTTAAAATGGAAGAAAACTTGTTCTTAATTTCGGGGACGAAATTTTTTAAGGGGGAGAGGTTATAGCGATTTCGGGTTTACACCTTGTTGTACAGTGATCCGGACATGTGTCCGTGGATGTTAATAGTTGATTATTACCTGATTTACATCCTCTTCTACTTTATATCTGAGTTATAGGTTGTGCTGGGTAGATTTGTTATAGGTTGGTCGAGCTTAGAAACCAAATCTAGTTACCCAGATTTTGGCTTGTCTGCTCGAGCGGAGCTTTAGACGCTCGAGCGAGGAATACACCCATCCAGTATTTCCTGTGTAGTGTTGACGCCGAGTGGGGGATTCGCCGCCGAGCGGAGGTTGTGAGTGACGCTCGAGCAGGGGATTTTGGTGCTCGAGCGGAGACCTGGTATGTCGAGATTCTGGGAGTGTGCATCCGCCGAGCGAAGCGGGAGTTTAGGAGTGGCGCCGAGCGGGGTTTCATGCTGAGCAGTACATCGGGTTAAAGTCCGTGTTTTGATATTTTAAATCACTTTTTCACATTCTCTTTCTCTCCTACTTTTCCAAAAGCACCATTGTTGAGCTCCTCACTCTAGAACTCTACCTTCTCTCTAGGTATTGATCTAGTAGGAGTGATTTGCTCGCCATTGGCCTTTACAAAAGTTGTATTGATCGTCGAGGACTACATTTTAATCAAAAATTTTGGGATTTGGAGCCCTTTAGTTTTGGTCTTCATTCCGTTGAGCTCAAACTTTGAGGTAGAGATAATCTACTCCTCTTTATGAGCTTTGTCTTTAAATTTTGGTATTTTGAGATGTTAGGGGTTGTTGTGAAATTTTGAGAAGGTTTGGGGCTTTTGTGTAATTTTTACAAAAGTTAGGTTTTATTTATAATGAACCTAGAAGCATGTTTGGTATAGAGACATGGAATAAATGTTGAAAGATTGATAAAAATGGAACCTAAGGGTTGTAATGTTAATTATGAAAAATGCCCTAATTACATTGATTAATTAATTGGGATAACTAATTGTGAGAAATGAGGAATTGAAGTGGAAATGTTGAGATTGGGAATGTATGGAATTAAAGGGTGTAGTAGAGTTACTTATCACTCACCGAATTGAAATGTTGATCATGTATCCATTTGTTGCATTTATATTCTGTATAGAAGTAACGCTGGGCTATCAAGGAGGATAGGCTTGATTGTTGTAGACAATGCATGATGATTAGGCAAACTAAAACCGATCATTGAAATGTGTCATTGAGTATGACGGTTAAAAGAATACATTAACTTTATGTATTGATTGATGTGTATAATGGTTGTTTATATGCATTGTGTTGTGTTGTAGAAGATAAGAGATGTACTCCACGGTTTAGGAGATGATAGGGATGGACCTCTAAACCGGATGTTGTTTGTGAGAAGATAGGGGATGGACTCCATGGATATAGCTCATATGCTTATCTAGTAATGTATTGACACAGCTCATACGCTTGTCTTGGGAAGTGTGATATTGCTCTTAGGCATATCTATAGAAGTGTTGATATAGCTCATATGCTTATCTGTTAATGTGTTGATATAGCTAATATGCTTATCTTTAATTTAAATGGGAAGATGTTTAATATGAGTTACAGTCTCATACGGGTTGTTTGGCCAGATTCTGAGCCATGGTTATGAATTGAGAATTGAAAGAAAATGGAAAATGAATTATAACATGGACTTGTATGTCATGAAACTACAAGATGATATAAGTGGATGTATCAATGTTGGCCATCTATCAACTGCTAATCTTTTAGTCATTGTTCATAGTTGGTTTAGTGTATTTTCTCTGGGCTCACCCTATATGGGAACATCATTTTCAGGTACAGGTAGCATGCCACCTCCAAGGACATAGCTTGGGAGGCTGGAGGTAGACGGACTTTTTGTTGTCTATCTTCTTTTGATGTATTACATGTAAATTCAAGCCAAGGGCTTAAGGTGTAGATGAGTTAGTACTCTCTTTTTTGTAACCAAGTGTTAACTTGGAAAGCTGTAAGCCCTTAGGGCATTTGCTTTTGTTGTTAACATGTAATACCTTTTGTAATGAAACTCTGATGAATAGAAGAATGTGGATCTTTTATATATTAATGCATGTCTATATTGATGGGTTTAATGTTGTTCTTTTGAGGGCGTTACAGGGAATAACTTGTCTTTAGTTGAATTTTCAATTAGACTAAGCAATTTAGATCTTTGACCGATAAGAGTCATTAAACAGAAGATTCTGACTAGTAAGAGTCATTAAACGGAAAACTATTATCGATCAGAATTTCTGAAAAAATTCAACTAGACCTTGTTTTTATAAAGAATAATGCTATATGCACTAATTAGTGTACACACTAGTGTACCAATAGATGATGTGGCATAATTTTAGAGGTTTTGGATATTTGTAATTTGTATAATAAATAGTCATTAATGATATCATAACACTAGTTAGTATATTAGTATGTACACTAATTGGTGCATGTAGCACTACTGCTTTATAAATTATTACCGATAAGAGTCTTCCATGTGTTAGTCCGCTTTCGCCCACCTACTTTAAACTTAATTTTGGCCCCAACTTCAACCTTTTTAATGACTCTACCGTTAAAATCTCAACGTCATTTAGTTCAACTTTCAACTAGAAACAAGTCAAATCCTATAATTTTATCTTTAAACTGCACTAAACCACACAACAAACACTCTTATCACAAATGAATTTATACACCATTTTTTAGACATGTTTGTTTGGACGGACTAGATAAGGAGGATTGTAATCCATCGGACTATTAGTCCTGGGATACATTATCCCCGGACTATTTAGTTGGACTGGATTTGTATCCTATGTTTGTTTAGTTATGGGATTAGATATCTGGATTAGACTATTTTTAGTGAATCTAATGTTTGGTTGGACGGGCTGGATAAGAATAAATGTTCAAAAGACTATTTTACCCTTGTAATTTATAATTTTTATTTAATTTTAAATTTGTAATCTATAATTTATAATTTATATTTTTTATTTAATATATAATTTTAAATTAACAACACTAAAAAAATAATTGTATTTAATATATAAATTTAATTTTTTAACAACACTAAAAAAATTATAAGGCCATAATTCTTAATTTATTATTTTAATTAAATTAAATTTATAATTTATATTTTTTATTTAATATATAATTTTAAATTAACAACACTAAAAAAATAATTTATAAATGTTCAAAAGACTATTTTACCCTTTTTCAATTGTTTATTAAGTAATAGCATGAGGGTAAAATGAACATTTCACACATTAATCCCATGGGATACCAATCCCATGGAAATAATCCCACCCTCCCCCCAGGATACAATAATCCCTCATATGAGGGACTAATAGTCCGGAGGGACTATTAATCCGAAACAAAAAAATTGAACCAAACAATGGACTATTAGTCTAGATGGACTAATAGTCCAATCCCATGGAATAATCCCTCAAAACTGTAATGCCCTCAAAATAATACATATAAACCAATCATTCATGACATCCATAGGCATAGGAGAAATAGACATGTATTCATTTATCAGAGTACTCATTACAAAAAGTATTACATGTTGACAATAAAAGTAAATGCCCTACGGGCTTACAACTTTCCAAGTCAACACTTGGTTTCAACAAAAGAGAGTTCTAACTCTTAACATATTAAGCTCCTGGCTTGAATTACATGTAATACCAAAAGACAACTACAAAAATAAGACTTCAGCTTCTAAACGTCCCAAGCTACATCCTTGAGGTCAGATATCAATTGCATTCTAAAAATGATGTCCCATATAGGGTGAGCGAAAGCCCAGTAGAGATACGCTAAACCAAACATGAGAAATAACTAAAACATTAGCATTTGATAAATGTTTAATTCATATTATTAACCAACGTACATCTCTTCCATAACCAAACCATATTCACAATCATGTTTCAATCTTTTTCCGTTTCATTATCCAAATCAATTCATAAATACGGTTCATTGATTATTCGAACAATTTCAAATGAGATTACAACTCAAACTGTCAACACTCCAATCATAATCAATTTAAAATGAGACTATAACTCATATCATTAATACTTCAATACTTCGATTCAAAATGAAACTACAACTCATATTATTAATACTTCAATTCATCTATGTTATGCAAACGTAATCAAGATTTCGAGAATTTCACCCTAGACACTCCGGCCAACTTAGTTATCAATGGAGTCCATCCTCTATCTGCTCCCAACAGGTTTGAGAGTACATCCCCTATCTCCTCCCCAAGCCATGAAGTTCATCCACTTTCTCCTCCTAAACACGATACATATGTAATGTATTTAAACACTTTATCATATACAATGATCAATCCAGACACATAATCAATGTGTTAATTCAACCGTCATATTCAATAATATATTCTAGATGACTAGTTTCAATTTCCTTAATCAACATACAGTGTCTACAACAATCAAGACTATCCTCCACCAATAGCCCAAAATAATTATTTCTAAACAGATAATAAATTATCAAACTGATAAATTATCTACAATTTCAAAGGTGGGTGATTAATCAATCCAGCTCCACCATTCAATCTCATAATTTTCCAATTTCATGATTTTCAACTCAATTTCATATTTTCATATTTTCCAAATTAATTAATCACATTAAATTAGGGCTTTTCCCTCATTTTCTCAAATATTGCACCCAAGGCCAAATTTCATCAACCATACACAATAACATCATTTTAGGGACCACTCATACACTTGGAACCCCAAAAATAGAAAACCCCTATTTTATAATTTCAATTTCAAACCCTAACTTTTCCAAAACTCCCAAACAACACCATCTATACAAAATACATAACATTTATGTTAAAACTCATGGAAATAAGTAGGTTATCCCTACCTCAAATTTCGAAGCTCAAAGGAGAAGATGAACCAAGCAAGTGGTGAACTCCAAAGGTGGCGAAATCAACTTCTATTCGGATGGAAATGGAGGTCTTGAGAAGCTCCAACACTTTAATGAAGGCACAAGGGTTGGGTCTCACTAAATCAAGATCAAAATGTAGAGAGAGAGAGTATTCTAGAGTGAGAAGCTCTCTACCTAGGGTTTTGGAATGCTTTAGAGAAAGAGATAGTCAAAAAAGTGATTCAAAATAGCTTTTTCTGACCGAATACACATAGTCACTCGAGTGTGGAACGCCCCACTCGAAAGCATCAAAAATGCATTCGCCGAAGGTGAAAACGGACGCCGAAAGGCCGAAAAGCACACTTCAGCCGCAGACTAAAAAATATCAAGATTAAGAATCCCGCCGAAGGTTAAACCGCCGCCGAGCGAGGAACAATAAAAGGGCCCGCTGAGCGTAAAAGTCTCACTCAAGCGGAAGACCAAAATCGGTAGTTGCTATTTGTTTCTAAACACAACTAACCTGTTTCAAACCTCGCCCAACACATCCTAAAACTCAAATACAAAGAATCAAAGGATGAAAACGAGAATAAGACAACAAAGATACATCCACGTAACCGAGTCCGTAATACAATAAACAATGGAGGTAAAACCGGATCGCTATAAAAACAAACACACTCTAAAATTGTTATTAGTCAATATAGTGAGATCTACTCTATTATAGATGATTAAGGCCTCTTTTGGGTACACAAAAAAAAAATTAACTTATTGATATATTGATTTACTAGTAGTAACTGCATATGCACCTGAGATTTCATAAATTAAAAAATATATATATTATAATTATCTTGAAATAATTTAATATTTTGTCTTGTCGTATACATAAAATTTATAAGCTAACTTTTATGTTTACAACTTTTTAAGTTATTAGTTTTAAAAAATAAATATATATATAAGTCTAATTAGTGCAATTTGATAATTTGAATTTTAAAAAAAAATATTAAATTTGATTAAATGAGATTAAATGAGTCATGACATACTTCTTCTTGTTATGAAAATATATAAATTTAAAAGTTATAATTAAGACAAATATACAATTTTATTATTAAATGTGAGGTGAAGTGATATTTAATAATAATTAATATGATATTTCTATTATTAATCCAATAATTTAAGTTACATTTCTTTTTATTTCAATTTCATAACTAAAAATACAATATGAATATAATACACACATGGATTTCTAGTCTTTAAGAATAAGAAGTTTTCAAAATATTTTCAAACTTTCATCATTTTCTTTTAATTTTTTTTGTCTAATTTGATTTCAAATTTGAATAAATTTTTTGATTTAACATGAATTACTTTAACTTTTTCATTAAATTTTTATCATTTTTTAAAAGAATTTCATTCTTATCCCAATTTTTTTTTCTTTTCACCAATTTTGATGGAAAAAACAATAATTTTCAACATTTCATCATTTTAAGTTTTTATCAAATTATAATTTGATAAAAAAAAATATTAAGGGTTGAAGATTCTCTTAATTAGAATTATAGTAAAATAATATCTTGAAATAGTTAAAGTTTGAGTATGTGGTTGGTTAAAATGTATAATTTAATTAATTATCTCCTCATATTTGTATAAAAATTGGCACTTATGACTATATCATTATAAGTCGGATTATGGAAAAAAAAAAATTTAAGTTGTCAAACATTTTCCATTTGTAAATATCCTACATATTAAAAAATATAGCTTTAGATATGTGTTTATCAGTTTTGTTTTATAGACATAAAAAATTGATGTTTCAATTTAAAAATTAAAAAGTAAAAAAAAAAATTAGATTGGGTTTTTTAGAGATAAAATAAGCCATTTACTCTTCTATACACTATTTAAGATGGACTATTTAATCACATAAAAAAATATAAATTATATTTAGAGATTATCCCTATATATTATGCTATTATATACAACTATAGCTGTAACAAATTAACTATAATATATATGAAAAGTTATGCTAAGCTTTTATTTTCAATTAATTGAATTATAATTAACAAACTAATAAATAGCAATAATTGTATAATGGGATAGAAAGAGAATAAAAATAAAAAACACAATGATATTTAAAAGTTTTAAATTTGCCTAATGTTATAGTAAAATCTTGAATTCTCAATAAATTTTCACATTTTCTATAAAATAAAATGACAATAAAAAATAAAAAAAATTTGATATCCATTTTTTTAATTTCAATTTTATGGTCTTTATAGAAGAAAACAAAATCCAATCAAAATCCTTAACACGTAACGTATATAGATATTTCGATTGCAACTATAATCACCAATAATTCTTCTTCACCATGTAAACATGTAAACAAACACATAAACATCACTAAAACCGAAACCGAAACCAAACCAAAACCAAAACTATAGCGAATTCGCTTGAATTGATCCGCTGATGTTTTGGATCCGTTTTTGCCTTTTATGGTTATTCTTATCTTGTTTCTTTTGTCTTCCCCTTATTGTGGTTATCGGGTTGTAGTTTTATGCTTGGAACAAGTTGGTTGCTTGTTTTGCCAAACATTTGTTGCCCAAATTTTGGGCTCTCCACCAAGCGAGCATTCTTGGCGCCTAGCGGCTTCACTAATTTTGCTCCTTCGTCAAGCAGCATTCTGGGCTCGAGCGAGGCCTTCGTCTACAAAACTTCTAGAAGTGGGTATTCCACTCTCGAGTGCAACTTTTCACGCTTAAGCAGACCTTTGTGTCTAGCGCTTGAGCGGACCGTGCGTCTTTATAAGGCCGCAACACATCGAAAAAGTCACTTTTTGCTTTTCTCTCTCTTATCTCTCTCCCTTTCCGCCATTGTTAGGGTTTTTTGGACCTTAAAGCTTGGATTTCATCTATGTAACAACCCCGACCCTGATTAACGCTAATTGGGACTTAATTATGTCTAATGATAATTAAGGGAAAAATCTGGAATTTATTTGCATGTACATTGCATGAATTATGTGTTTCTATCTGTTCGGTGTCAAAACATCTGTTTGTATTTTAAACTTTAAACTGCAAATTGGAAGCCTTATCGGCACCCGATTTCGAAATTGATTAGTGTTTTAGACTAGTTAGATTTTATGTGATTTTATGGCGGGTTTAATTAAAATTCGATTTGGAGCGATTAAATTCGATTAAAATAATGCCATTTATTTAATTTGGGCCAAACACCACCTATAGGCTATTGTTTTACTCCACTAACTCACCCCTCTTGCATTTCATTACACATTTTGAGCCTCAACAAGAGAGAACGTGGGTGAGAGGGTGAATTGAAGAAATTGGGCCTTAGCTCAAGATTTAACTTGGAAACTTAGAAGAATTGGAAGATAACAACACTAGGTGGTGACACACTTTGAATTCAAGGTTTAAGGTAGGAGATTATCCTTTTAATTGTAGGTTTGAGATCACTTCTTGCATGGTTCATGATAAATTGGTGACTAGAGCTAGAAATTGGTTCATACATGGTGGCTTGGGTAGAGATTCATGCATGCATGTTTACAATCTTGCCATTTGAATTTGTTTTCATTACAACTTGACATGCATGCTCATATTTTTGTGCAAGCCCATGAATTCATCAAAATTCTAAGTTTAATTTTGCTTTGGACCATATTTTGGGGCCTTGAAATTAAATTGGATTCATGCATGTTTGTTTAAACTTGGTTCTTGAAGATTTATGGAAATGACGCTCAAAATTGACTCCCTCTTGGGCAATGATTTTATAAATTGGCTTTTGGAACTTGATGTACTATGTGTTCAAAGTGTTTTTTCAGAATTTGGGCCCAAGAGGTTGAGTTTTGGGTTGTAGAATGCTTGGTTCGAACTTGGGAGACAAATCTGGAAATTCCAGATTTGGCTTCCTCGCTCGAGCGAAGGATTACTCGCTCAAGCGAGAACCTTTGGCCAGGGCTCCGAGCGAAAGCATCGAGCGACCATCACGCTGGAAAAATCAAGATCCAAGATTTTTATCGTTTCATCGACCGCCGAGCCTTTGATTTGGAATCTCGCCGAAGGAAGGCTCGCCGAACGAGACCCTGCTGCAAAGAACTTTTGAAAAACATTTTCTAAGGCATTTTTGCATCCACATTCCATCCTAGGCATTTCTAGGCCATGTTTAAGGCTCCTTAACAAGGATAAGAGTTAGATACACACTTAGAGTCATTGGTGAGTTTTGTACTTTTAGAAATGCGATTTCAAGTGTGTATCCGTAATGTGTTATGTAGGCCACGTGCCGCAACCTGTTGACCCTTTGACTTCGTCTACCTATATCAACGCCCACTGTGAGTAATAACTTTGTAAAGTTATGTTCAGTTTTAAGTATTTTCTGACTAATATGATATGAACTGTTTTTCTGAAATGCTACTTATGAGTCATGAATGAATGTCCAATTTTCTCAAATGTATTGGCACCCTTAGTTCCTATGGCCTCGCCCGGGGTAATAATACTGCGGCCTATGGCCTCGCCGGTAATAATACTGCGGCCTATGGCCTCGCCTTAGGGTAACAATACTGCGGGTTTACCTCGCCCGGGGTAATAATACTGTGGCCTATGGCCCTCGCCCGGGGTAATAATACCGCATTCACTACCCTTGCCGGGGTAATAATACATGGTTGCTATGCCAAGATATGGACCTTATAGTTGTTGGTACCAACTTTGTTGTGGTCTTCGACCTACTTGTTGTGGTCTTTAGACCTACTTGATCGGATAGCTAATGGGTGTACCACATATGATCTTATGCAAAACCTGAGTTTGATTATGAATATGAGCATGTATCTGAATATATTTTTGATTGGAAATCTGAATATGCATAAGACTCTATGTTTGATAAGATTGTGTTTCTGATAATAACACTGGTTTCTAACCCTGTGAAGGACATCATTCATTAAAATCTTTACTCGTATTATTCACCGGGCTTTCACTCACGCTTATTATATATATGTAGGTGAGCCAAGACAAGACCGCCAAAGTTGATGGCCCTCTGCTTTTGTTTTTGGTTAGCCACTGCGCCTCCCTAGGAGGTTCACCAAGCCTAACACAAGGCGCTTTTGTACTTCATGCTAGTCAGTGGTAGTGTTTTTGTAATGTCGAATCTGGGGACATACTTATGTAAATATTCTGTACATATTGGTGTACTTGACTGGCTTGCTATGTATATAAATAAGTTTTAAAATTTTCTGTCCCATGTATGTCATCACAGCTCATTGGACCTTGTTTATTTTACATTATTGCTTCCGCAGCCCCTTAATATTTGTTAATGTCTTCAGAGGCTGTAGGTAATCCACGGATTACTGGCCGGTTACGTCGCTAAACCTATAGGGGGGTTTGGGTCGTGACAGAGTGGTATCAGAGCACGAGTTGTACCGCACACACAGGTCCTTATGAGCTTAGGATGTCCTAGTAAGAATTAGGAGCATTCCATTTGCATGTGTGGGTGTGTGGTAATGCAATTGAATATTGAAACTGAATGTACATTTGAACATATAAAGTCTTGTTTACCTATAGCCATGGACAATGCAAGGAATGAGGATACAGCAGGGTCTTCTGATGCCCGAATGGATAGAATGGAACAAATGCTGGCAACCTTGACCGAAGTGGTAATACAGCAACAGAGACAACAACCCTTACCCCCTCCACCTCCACCAAGACAGTCAAGTCGATAATGTGGAAATCATTAACTGACACGTAAATTCCAAAATGAAACCGCCTAATGTTCTACGGTGGGATTGAGCCCCGAAAGTCAAACATGGTTGCTTGAGATGGAGAAGTTGTATGAGGTGTTCTTTGTTCAAACTCAAAAGTTTTGTTGGCTACCTACACCTCGAAAGATGAAGCTCGCAGTGGTGGTTACCGATTCAAATGGTCACTTAAAATATGACATGGACCCGCTCAACGCAATCTTTTATGATAAGTATTTTCCCTGCTTTAAACCGAAAGTCTCTAATTTCAGAACTTAAACAGGCAAGATGTCTCAGAGCCAAGATGAGGCCAAGTTCATCGAGCTAGCTGTTTGTTCCCCATATGGTGGACACAGAAGACAAGAAGGCCCACAAGTTTAAGGATGGGTTGGATCCGACATACCGATAGGGTGGGAGTTCAATCTACCCACATATGTGAGCTGCTGGACAAGGCATTAATGGCGTAATCCATTCTAGCAAAGAAGAAACAAACTTCCGCCCACGGACTAAGTGGACAGGAAAAGATCCAAGAATAGCTTTAAAAGGGCCGCTCATTTTCTCGGGAATAAGAAGGCCATGGTCTTACAATAACTCAAGCCGAGGTAGTGGCCTCAGCCGCTTGTTCTCGACAGGGAATAAGCACGAGGTACTTGTTACCAACATCGTGCATGTTTTAAATGTGGCAAGACAGCCATAAGATGAGAGATTGTCCGCTAGATCCGAGACTACTAGCCGCCCCGCAGCCCAAAACCAACGCGGGATCTACTTCGGCCAAAACCAACGCCAAAGTTAATGCAGAAAGGAACCACTAAGGCAAGGGGTGTTTGCCTTAGTTTTAAGGTGACGCGTCAACACCTATCAGGTGTCGTGTACACTTTCTATATGTTCTCAATATGCATGTGTGTTGATAGATTTTGGTTCTACGCATTCTTTCGTGTCGCATGCTTTTTCTCGGAAATTGACTGGGCCACTAGAACATATGACATGTGTATTATCTATATCTACACCTTCTGGGGATTCTATGATGTGCACTCATGTTTATTCGGCTTGTGATGTTGTGGTTGGTGATATGATATTGTATGTGGATTTATTGCCTTTGGATATTCATCATTTTGATTGTATTTTGGGGATGGATCGCCGACTAAATATGCTACTATTGATTGTGCAAACAAAATCAAGTGTTTAGACCGGTATGCCGAATTTACCTTTAGAGGAATGGGGTAGTTCCTCTCCGCATTTAATTTTGGCTATGAAAGCTATAAAACTACTTAGGAAAGGTTGTAGAGGTTATCTGTTGTATATTGACCACATCATCTAACAGCTTCTACTATATTGTGACTTTCTGATGTGTTTCCAACCGATTTGTGGATTTAGTTGATAGAGGAATTGAATTTATCATTAAGGTGATTAGGGACACAACCTATTTCCAAGACTTTATAGAATGTCTATTTCAATTGAGAGAATTGAAAACCCAACTTCAGAATTGTTAGACAAGAACTTTATCCGCCTCGAGTACTTCACCTTGGGGTGCTCCAAAGGTTATTTGTTAAAAAGAAGGACGGGTCTTTGAGATTGTGTATAGACTATCGAACGAACAAAGTGACTATCAAAAATAAATACCCTCTGCCCCGAATAGATGACTTGTTTGACCAACTTCAGGGTGCCCAAGTGTTCTCTAAAATTGACCTCAGGTCTGGGTATCATCAGTTAAAGGTTAGAGCTGAAGACATAGAGAAAACTGCATTCTGGACTAGATATGGACATTATGAATTTTTGGTAATGCCGTTTGGGATGACAAATGCACCTGCTGCTTTCATGGATCTTATGAATAGGGTGTTTAAATCATATCTGGATGACTTTATTGTTGTATTTATTGATGATATTCTGATATATTCCAAAGACAGGGAAGAACATGAGAATCATTTGAGAACCGTCTTGCAGATTTTGAGAGAAAAGAAGTTGTATGCTAAATTGTCTAAGTGCGAATTTTGGCTTAACAGTGTGGCATTTCTGGGCCATGTGATTGACAAAAATAGGGTTTCTGTGGACCCCTAGAAAATTGAAGTTGTGGATTGCCGAGGCCTACAAATGTGATGTATACAAAGTTTTCGGGACTTGCAAAGCTACTACAAGAGATTTGTTAAGGACTTCTCAAAGCTTGCCTTGCTATTGACTCCGCTTAACCCGTAAAAAACATGCCATTTGATCGAATGATCAAAGAGAGGCCTTCAAGAGTTGAAAACTGTGTTAGTGATTGCACCAATCTTAACTTTGCCAAATGGTAATCGATGGGTTTCAAGTGTACAAAGGATGCTTCTTATAAAGGCTTAGGGTGTGTACTAATGCAAATGGGAAGGTGATTGCCTATGCTTCTAGACAACTCCGACATCATGAAAAGAATTACCCAACACATCATCTTGAATTGGCAAATGTGGTGTTTGCTTTGAAAATATGGCGTTATTACTTGTATGGGGTAACTTATGGCGTATACCGACCATAAAAGCTTGAAGTATTTCTTCACTCAAAAGGAATTGAATATGAGACAGAGGCGTTGGTTGAACTAATCAAAGATTATGACCGCAAATCTTGTATCACCCGAAAGGCTAATACTATATGGATGCCTTGAGAAAACTGTGCAATCGTGGTCATGTTTGTTATCCAAATTAAAAGACTTGTCAACCGACTATGAACAAGATGGACTAATATTCTTATCTCTACTCAACCTCGTTATTCTTGATGAGATCAAATGTAAACAAGGTGAAAATGAACATTTGAAAAGATTATAGAGGAGCTTGATTGGAAACCAAGGCCCGAATTTATGTTTGAAAATGGTGTGTCAAATTTCGTAACCATTTTTGTGTGCCTCGATTAAGCATGATTTGAGAAAACGTGTTATGATCAAGCTCACAAGAGTAAATTTGCTATGCATCCGGGAACACGAAATGTACCACAATTTGAAATGTAATTTTGGTGGCCTGGAATGAAGAGGAGTATTGCACTTTGTGGCTAGATGTCTACATTGCCAACAAAGTTAAAGCTTAACATCAACGACCTGCCGGTTTGCTATAACCACTCCCAATACCAGAATGGAAATGAGAGCACATCACCATGGATTTCATTGTGGGATTGCCTCGTTCTTCTCGAGGTATGGACTCTATTTGGGTTATAGTTGATCGTTTGACTAAGTCTGCACATTTTCTGCCTGTTAAAACTATTTATAACGCTGACAGACCGCTAACATCTATACGATCAAATTGTGAGATCGCATGGAGTGCCGGTGTCTATTGTATCCCAGTGGACTCAAGTTTGTGTCAAGATTTTGGCAAAGTTTGCAATGTGCCTCGGGAATGTAATTGAGATCGAAAGGCTTATCACCCATGCATCGATGGCCAAATTGAAAGAACTAACCAAACTCTAGAAGATATGCTCGTAATGTGTGTGTTAGACTTCAGGAAATTGGGAAGCTTTATTTGCTATTAGCGAATTTGTATACAACAACGTTATCACTCAAGTATTGGGATGGCCTCACGAAGCATTGTATGGGAGGAAGTGTCGATCTCCAATATGTTGGGCTAAGACAGACCTTTGTTGGGACCAAACTCGTGCAAGAGACAACCGAGAAAGTGAACCGACATACAGAAATTTGAAAATCGCATATAGTAGGCAAAAGAGTTATGCCGATGTTCGGAGAAGAGAAAGGGAATACGAAGTGAGGGACCATGTGTTCATCAAAGTGACCCCGATGAAGGGTCAAACCCGATTTGGTGTTAAAGGGAAATTGCCCGAGGTATATGGACCTTATGAAATTCTCGAAAAGATCAACTGGTGTCCTACCAATAGCCTTGCCTCCAAAGGATGGAACATTTGCACAATGTCTTTCATGTAACGATGCTCCGGGTATATTTGAGAGATCCACTCCACATCATCGCACCGACACATGTGATTTTGGAAGATGACTACACGTGTGAAGAGAGGTCTATCCAGCTTGTGAATCAAGGGTTAAAAGACTGAGAACAAAGAAATACCACAGAAAGTGGATTGGCAGAATCACGGGGGAACCTATGCAACTTGGGAAACCGAGGAAGACATGAAGAGGAGATATCCGGAATTGTTCCCTTTAGACCCAATGCTGACTCCGAATGAAGGTAACTTGAGTTTGGGGACCACACTCCCTTAAGGGGGAAAGACTGTAATAACCCCGACCCTGGTAAACGCTAATTGGGACTTAATTATGTCTAATGATAATTAAGGGAAAATTTTGGAATTTATTTGCATGTACATTGCATGAATTATGTGTTTCTATCTGTTCGGTGTCAAAACATCTGTTTGTATTTTAAACTTTAAATCAAATTGAAGCCTTATCGGCACCCGATTTCTAAATTGATTAGTGTTTTAGACTAGTTAGATTTTATGTGATTTTATGGCGGTTTAATTAAAATTGATTTGGAGCGTATTAAATTCATTAAAATAATGCCATTTATTTAATTTGGGCCAAACACCACTTATAGGCTATTGTTTTACTCACTAACTCACCCCTCTTGCATTTCATTACACATTTTGAGCCTCAACAAGAGAGAAAACGTGAGAGGGTGAATTGAAGAAATTGGGCCTTAGCTCAAGATTTAACTTGGAAACTTAGAAGAATTGGAAGATAACAACACTTGGTGGTGACACACTTTGAATTCAAGGTTTAAGGTAGGAGTATCCTTTTAATTGTAGGTTTGAGATCACTTCTTGCATGGTTCATGATAAATTGGTGACTAGAGCTAGAAATTGGTTCATACATGGTGGCTTGGGTAGAGATTCATGCATGCATGTTTACAATCTTGCCATTTGAATTTGTTTTCATTACAACTTGACATGCATGCTCATATTTTTGTGCAAGCCCATGAATTCATCAAAATTCTAAGTTTAATTTTGCTTTGGACCATATTTTGGGGCCTTGAAATTAAATTGGATTCATGCATGTTTGTTTAAACTTGGTTCTTGAAGATTTATGGAAATGATGCTCAAAATTGACTCTCTGGGCAATGATTTTATAAATTGGCTTTTGGAACTTGATGTACTATGTGTTCAAAGTGTTTTTCCGCACTTGGGGCCCAAGAGGTTGAGTTTTGGGTTGTAGAATGCTTGGTTCGAATCTTGGGAGACAACTGAAATTCCAGATTTGGCTTCTCGCCGAAGCGAAGGATTACTCGCCAAGCGTAGCACCTTTGTCTGTGGCTCCACTCGAAGCGAGCATCGAGCGACCATCGCTAAGGAAAAAATCAAGATCCAAGATTTTTATCGTTTACCGTATCGCTGAGCGAAGGAATGCTCGCCAAGCGAAGCTTTGATTTTGGAACCCCGCCCGAGCGAAGGAAGGCCCGCTCGAGCGAGACCCCTGTTTTCAGCAACTTTTGAAAAACATTTTCTAAGGCATTTTTCCATCCACATTCCATCCTAGGCATTCCTAGGCTATGTTTAAGGCTCCTTAACAAGGATAAGAGGTTAGGTACACACTTAGAGTCATTGGTGTGAGTTTTGTACTTTTAGAAATGCGATTTCAAGTGTGTATCCGTAATGTGTTATGTAGGTCACGCGCCGCAACTGCTGACCCTTTGACTTCGCTTCACTTATATCAACGCCCACCGTGAGTAATAACTTTGTGAATTTATGTTCAAATTTTAAGTGTTTTCTCGATCGATATGATATGAACCGCTTTTCAAATGCTACTTTTATGAGTCATGAATGAATGTCCAATTTTAAAATGTATCAGGGCACCCTTAGTTCCTATGGCCTCGCCGGGTAATAATACTGCGGCCTATGGCCTCGCCCGGGTAATAATACTGCGGCCTATGGCCTCGCCTAGGGTAACAATACTGCGGCTCACGACCTCGCCTCGGGGTAATAATACCATGGCCTATGGCCCTCGGGTAATAATACTGCGGCCTCTTGCCCGGGGTAATAATACTATGGTTGCTATGTTAAGATATGGACCTTTATAGTTGTTGGTACCAACTTTGTTGTGGTCTTCGGACCACTTGTTGTGGTCTTCGACCTACTTGTTGTGGTCTTTAGACCTACTTGATCGGATAGCTAATGGGTGTACCACATATGATCTTATGCAAAACCCGAGTTTGATTATGAATATGAGCATGTATCTCAATCTATTTCGATTGGAAATCAATATGCATAAGACTCTATGTTTGATAAGATTGTGTTTCGATAATAACACCGTTTCTAACCCCGTGAAGGACATCATTCATTAAAATCTTTACTCATATTATTCACCGGCTTTCACTCATGCTTTATTATATATATGTAGGTGAGCCGCAAGACAAGACCTCGCCAGAGTTGATGGCCTCTGCTTTTGTTTTTGGTTAGCCAATTGCGCAGCCCCGAGGAGGTTCCGCCAAGCCTAACATGGGCGCTTTGTACTTCATGCTAGTCATGGTAGTGTTTTTGTAATGCTCTGATCCGGGACGCATTTATGTAAATATTCTGTACATATTGGTGTACTTGATCGGGCTTATGGTGTATATAAATAAGTTTTAAAATTTTTCGTCTCTATGTATGTCATCACCATCGACCTTTGTTTATTTTACATTATTGCTCCTGTTCTTAATATTTGTTAATGTCTTCAGAGGTCCGAGGTAATCCACCGACATCGCCTACGCCGCTAAACCTATAGGAGTCGGTTTGGTCGTGACAATCTAGTTACACCCATTTCCACCGTGACGATTTCGCCTTTCTTTTTGTCTTGCTTTCTTTCTTCGCTACGCAGCTCCATTTGCCTTTCATGGATTTGAAATGACGGATGGTTCCTCAGATTGAATTCTAGTTTTTTTCTATTCTAGTTGAATTTCGCTTGTTCCGGAGGAGTGCAGACCGGCGCCGAAGGTTTAAATTTTTAGGCCCTAGTCAGATATGGATGGGACGAAATCAGCGGTATGGTCGCACGAGCGGTGGAGGCTTGGACCCAGAAATTGGATACTGTCTAAGGGCGCACGAGCAGATAAGTTACGTACGAGCGTCAAGGTGCACGAAGGCGCAAGGCCGCATGAACGCAATTAACCGCGCCTCAACCCTGCTTCTTTTAATCAATGTATCTCTCATTTTGGTCATCTCTCTCACCTAAAACCCTATTTTTTCTCTAGAAAAACTCCCTCAAGCATTGAAACCTTTGATTCTTGCAATCTTTAGGCCAAGATCCTCATCCTTCCTCTAAATCTTGAAGCTCAAGAACTAGGCTCCTCTTGGTGGTGTTATGAAGAATCAACCATCAAAGCTAGGTTTCTTTCTCCATCTTCTCAAAGACTTTGAGGTAGGGTTTTCTTAAGTTATATATACAAGTTTTGCTAGATTAATGTTGATTTAAAAGGGTTTTGATGACGCTTTTGAGTTGATTTCTTTGATTTTGATTTTAAAATGAAAAGGACTTGAATGTGAGTTTGTATTTCAACCTTTTACTATTATTTTTTGGTTTCTATTAAACTCCACAGCGGAAAATTGTGTGATGGAGTTTCTATAAGAAAAGATGGAGTTTTGTTTCTAATAAAACCCCTAGAAATTGGGGATTTTCTTAAAAAGTAGAAGGGCCTATGGAAGTTCTTTTTTTTTCTTGTAGATCGAAGGATGAATGAGCATTGATTTTGTGATGTAGTTGCTATTAGCAATTTTGATGTATGTATAAAATGGAGGTCCATTTTAAAGTCCATTGATAAATGTATATATGTAGAGTTATAAAATGGCAAGTTGTTGAGTGCCATAGATGATGTAAAAAAAAATGTTTGATATTAATGAAATGGGAAAATAAAGTGAAAGATGATATGTCGCTGGATATATTGAAAGGGTTGATCATGATGAATCATTGTTGAGAAATTGTAGATGGTGTGTTGAAGACACATGATTATTTTGTAGTAAACGAGAAACGTGAAAGTGAAAGGAGAAAGGTATTGTTTATTATTGTTGTTAAGACATTTTGAAAATAGAGAAATGTTATGAGATATTAATTATTGCATCTCATTTTCATTTGATTTAATATCACCACTATTGTCATATGTAGTGAATTATTACTTCATTGTTGCATTATCATCATGTTTGTTTTCGAGAAGGATTATATTGTAATGAGAACTAATGGAAATGTGTATGGCAAGGCGTAAATATGTTATGGGTCTGGATAGGTGGTAGATAAATTTGATAAGTTGTCTCAAGTGTCTGCAGTAGAAAAATCAAAGCCATACGATATAAGGTGTCAAGTTCGATTAATAATTAACGAGCAAAACGACAACAGTACCAGAGATATCTATCGGTGTATTAATTGCAAATTTAGGGGATTACCAAAGGTCGTGATTGATTACCCATAAGGATCTAAATATTGAAAGCTTGAAATTAAGGAGATTACAAAAATACTATTGAGAATAAGGATTATAGCGACATCCTGCTGCTTTCCTCCATCGGCTATCAGACCTGTATTCCAAAATCAGTAGATGTCTGCCATGTTGTATATGTTTACTATTCGGCCCTTAACTCTTTTTAAATTTGAGTTTAGAAATGTTCATGGGCGCAGGTTTTTGAACAAAGTTGGCTGAGTTTAGGGTTTCCTAATCTTGTTGCCCGTATTTTGATGATCCACTTTAGCCAGTTTTATTAAGACCGAGCTGAGTTCGCAGACTTTTTTTCAACATTTTGTGCACCCCCAGAACATACAAAGATAGGGCAAGCATTACGCCGAAGTGGGTCTCGGTACCGAGTCGAAGCCTTCTTGCACTGCTGGTGGTGCTTTTGTGGCGTTGTGCCTGGCTGAAAGCGGCATGGCGTTTACCGAGCAGTTTCTAGGTTTTGTGTCTTACGCCGAAAGGCCCTATTCTCCGCCGAAAGCAGACTTATACATGATATCGATCAAACCCAGGTCATTATTTAAATCACTTTTAATTCACCCTCTCACTCTGTTTCAAAAACCCCATTCGAGAGCCTCTCTAGAATACAACTTCCCCATGAAATCATCTATCTCTCAGTGATCTTCTACCTTAGTTCTTTTATACAGCGCAAAGGTGGAGCTTGGCTTGATCTTCATTCGATCCAAAAACTATCAGTTTGGGAGCACATTCTGGTTTCCCATCATCTTCTTTTGGGTTCCCTTCTTTTGAGATAGTAGGGATAACCTACCCTTTCTATGGGTTTTTGGACATAGATATTATGTATTTTGTATAAAATGAGGAGTATAGCAAAATTTGGGAAAGTTAGGGTTCTACTCTAAAGTTATATAAAGGGGGTTTTCAACTAGCTAAAATCCATATACATGTGACTATGAAAAAATGGAATTATTGTTGTTTAATTGATAAAATGAGCCTTAGGGCTAACGCTAGAAAATGTAAGAAAAGCCCTGAATTTAATGTGACTAATTAATTTGGAGGAATTATTTAATGTGAAATTGAGCGGAAAATTTTAAAATTGGGAAATTATAAGATTGAATGGTGGAGTTGATAAATAAATCACCAACATGAAAATGTTGATATTTCATCTTCTGATAAATTTATTATCCGCTTAGAGATAACCTGCTTTTGGGCTATCGTGTGGAGTGATAGTCTTGATTATTGTAGACATTATATGTTGATAGGGAAAATCAAATCAATCATCTAGAATATGTATTGATTGATCATTGTATATGACAAGTGTTTAAATACATTGTATATATATTATTTGAAAGGAGATAGGGGATGCAATTTGACGGTTTGAGGAGATAGGGATGTACTCAAACCTATTTGGAGGAGATAGGATGGACTCATTGATAACTGTTACGAGTATCTGTAGAAAGTCTCAAATTGATTATGCTTGGTATTAACGCTGACAATTGTACATGGAAGGTTTTAATATACACAGAATATTTAATCTTTTGGCCAGATAATGAGCCGTGTTTATGAATTTGAATTGATAACTAAGGGAAAGTGGAATGGAAATTATGGACTATTTGGTTTCAAGTGAAACCGGATTGTTTATAAGTTGGTTTACAAGGTCCTTATCGAATGCCAATGTCTTAGTTATTGCTCATTTGGTTTGAGTATATTCATGCTGGATATTGGCTCACCTTATATGGAGCATATCATTTTCGTGTTCAGAG